>CM039679.1:85503646-86103646 GCA_022537955.1 Schmidtea mediterranea
TGTCTCCACAATCTACTTCTATCACTTATTATTTTATTGACTTCTGATTGATCTTGATTGATGTTTTTGCTCTTCAGACTCTTTTATCACGACCTCTTTTAAATGCTTTCCGTCTCTCGGGTTCATAATTGTTTTCTAAATATTAATAATCATTATTCTCTGTTTCCATCATATCAAAATTTATCATAATTAATCATCTCGTATTTTTGTTTTTGAGTTTTTATAAATTTTTTGTTTTTACGTTTATCTCTATTTACATTTTTACACTTGCTTCGATTATTACTGATCAGCGAAAGCGGAACCCTTGATCGCCCGCTTGATCGGCTTTTCTACATACTGAACATATATCGACTTTACCAACATGCTTCACATACCATATGTCCGACAGAGATTAATATAAACATGTTTCTGCCAAATGTCACGCATGATACTCTCCAAAATAGCTTTTATCTATGATTTGTCCGATTCTCTATAGTTGTCTCTTGATATCGCTTGATGCTCGATTACTGCTTGTGTGAGTCGTACCTTCAAATTGTGCTACCTTTCTTTGATTATTTTCCTCATTTTTTGAGTATCTACTCCTGATAATAGCATTACGGTTCTCGTTTTTGGTCTATCTAAATATATCTTCCACTTGCGATGTATCTATTATTCATATTCTTTACCTTTTTTCGTTATAATCGATTTCCTTTATTTTTAGCTTTGTGAACATTCTGATCTGGTATTGGCTGTTGATTTTTGCATCCTTCGCACATTATTCCTCTGGCTGTTTGACAATACCGTGACTCGCAAATTCTGCTGCTCTTGATTCCTTTGAAAGTTTTAATTCTCTCTTCGAATGTTCTATTTATAGTCTTTTTCCCATATAATTCCGCTTGATCTTCGAACCCTTTATTATCGTTAGTTTTTCTACTCCCTTTCATCTTTGTCTAATTCTATTGTCGAGTCCTTCTACTATATTATGCTTGTTTCCACGCAATGTTGATTCTAAATGGCATGGTTGAAAATCCTCAGGTGTCTCGTTTTGCTGTCTCTCCCTTTTCCCATTTGCGGTTTTTTCCTTTGCAATAGATGCATTGTTACTTCGTCTGTAGTTCGGCGTTCCCGTAAAATAAAATCCTTTGTAGCCATCTCTTTACTCTGTCGGTCAGTAAATACTTTGTTATCTTTGAAATGTTAGATATCTTTGCTCCCTTTTCTCAGCTGTTCGTGTTTTACTCTTCCTGTGAGTAAATATCTTTTCCTCATTCTCAATGGTTCGTCCGCTGTTGTCGACTCGTATATTGAAATGTTGAATTGCGATTGCTAAGTCTATTATTTTTTCTCTTCTATTGTTTTCGATAGCTCTCGTCCATATCGATTGTCCTTCACTTCTCATCTGTATTGTTATCTCTTCGCTGATTCGGCATTACATATCGTTATTATTTGAATATTTTGTTCTTCGAATTTTCTGAGATTTATAAAATTTTATTTTTTTTATTTGGTTTTTTATCATTTTATTTACATTTATTTACACTTTCCTTTTCTCTTTACAACGTCTTGTCTGTTCTCCACTTCTAATTTTATATATAAATTATCTTCTCGCAAGAATCCTTCTCCTCTTAATCGTTGTTGTGGATAAAAACGTGGTGTACGATTGCTGTATTCCAGTCGGTTGTTGGTCTTCCCATCTGTGTCATTTCGTTTCTGATTGGTTACGATAGTCTTGTCCTTTTCATCGTAATTCATATTTTGTTTAAAAGGCATGTAATAGCTTCGATCGTTAATCTCCTCTCCTACTCTGAACGAGAAGATATGGTGCCTGTTGATTCCATCTCCATTTGGAATAGCTATGCCAATACCATTCTCCCAACTGTATATTGGTGGACTGTCTAGAATTCTTTGTGTTCCATCTTTTGCTCTCTGGAGCTTCTCTGCGAATTCGGTTATTTTCCATATAAATGGTGCTGTAGGATGTTTTCTGGCCATCGAGCTGTTGGTTCCTAGTTCCTTTATGCTGTTGGTCATCTGTTGTATGTTCTTTTCCATTTCCGTCATTTCTTGATGTATTTCCTTGCTTTTCTCGAATTCTTTCGGACTCTAAATTTTTCTTATTAGTACCTTCTTGCATCATTCTGCGAGGCTTATCCATGTCAACATTCTTCGTTTTCATCATGATATTCGGTTCTCATGCTGTTTTTATCATATGCTTTTGCATTCTGCATTTGGTAATTGTGCTGCAAATTAAACAGTTCAATGGACATTTGACTGCGTTTGCCATACATTCGTTCCAATGTTTTTCAGTTTGACTTTAGTCTTTCTTATCACAGTTGTCGGCATAGTCCTCAAAGATCCCAGTATTTGTTCCGTTTAGATTCCGAGTTCATTTTCTATTTTTATCCATTTCGTCGATTGGAATCCACAGAACTCGCATTTTGCTCGGCTTGATGCACTCTTTATGGTCTTTCATAGTCTTTTCGTTTTATTTGATGGTTTGTACATTTTTCGCATAGTATTCGTTGATATTCGCATTCGTTGTTTGACGTTCGGCTTCCTTCATATCCGTTCATTCACTTCCTGTTATTGCATTGGACTAATAAGTTATTGATTCTTTGTTGGTGCCTATCTTGTTGTCGGATTTCATTTCTTTCAATCGTTTCTCACATCGGGCATTTAGGTTTTAGTTCTATCATTCTATCTTATCATCGTGCTATTCTGCATCGCATTGCGTCTGTCTACTCAATCATATTTTACATTTACAACATTCAATCTTCTTTTATATCGTTCACCACTCTAATTTTATTCATTATTCGTCTCGCAGCTCATCTGATGTTCTCGCTTCCTCGTGTTCTCTTCGAATGATTGTCTGCATATCTACAAAAAAGTTTGATTACTCGACTTGTTTGCTTCTATCGTTTATTTTACAGCTATTTACAAGCGCTTCTTGTTTATCTATGTTGAAGTCCGGTTCTGGTGAATTCTGCATTGATGTATCCCATTCCACCCAACTTGCTGATCTACGTGCTGTGATATTACATAGTCTTCTATTTCACAAGCTTGCCATCTAACTTGATCTGCTAATTGTTCATTCATTCTCTGTAATTGTAGTATTGTTCTCTGTTGCTCTTACTAGTCTTATAGCTTGTTGTACGACCTCTGTCCAACTTTCTTTAATACTAGAGATGAGTATGGTCCACGAGTTTGTGCGATTGTTCGTATCTAATTCATGTATTCGCCATTCTTGTCGTCTCCAGTTGCTTCGATTCCTTGATCTGTAATTCCTTGATTTAATTCTACAATTCTCTGGTACATTGCAGTGCTGGTTGTTGAAATTCCTTATTTGAACGGTGATCTTACTGTTGGTGATTACGCATTATTCGGATCCATCTGTTGGTTATAACACATCAATAATTCATCGGCAATTCATTTCTGTTTGATTATCGTTCTCTTGGACGCATTTTGTGGTACAATATTATATAAAAATATACATACTATTACTACTATTATACTACATAGTATTTTACACTATATACAACGTCTCTTTTTCTTTTACACCATCGTCTCCGGGGACTCTATACGCAATGTCCGTATATCCCATATCTTCATCATATCTTATAATAGATTCGTTTGACCATTGTAGTGCTTCATAAGGGCGGTCTTTAACCAGAGTCCGCTTGTACTGAATTTCTATTACTCATATTCCTCATTCTTTCTGTCGTATTTTCTAGTTCAATTCATAATTGAATTTTCTACTGCTGGCCATAATCTTCTCTTTCGTTGCTTCTTCTGCATTTGTAGTTCTCACTAATTAATTATTATCCAGCATTACTTACGCTGCTACTATTGCTTGTTATCCAAATCATTTTAATTAGGTAATTCTTTTCATTAGGCTGCATGCTTGTATTTCTCTTGCATTGGTTGTCTCCATTATTCCTTTCTTGGTTGTACATTTAGTGCTTTCTGAGTGTAGGCTTCCGTGATTGAAAGTGGCGTCGTCCATGGATCCATCCTTTTTTCCATGTTTCGTTTCTTGGTTTTCTTTCAGATGTTTGTATTATAGTATCTGTCGCATTTCACTTCGTATTTCTTTGTATCTTTCTCCAATCTTCATGAGATTCCCTTTGGTCTATTTATACATATTTTCCAAGTTCTTTTCGCGTATGTCGATTTACTGTGAATTCCTTAAAGTTGTGCTTGTTTCACATTGGTTCTTTTTGTTACTGTTTCATTTCCTTTGGTTCGTATACGCATTTTCTGCATGGGTTTTCTCACCTGTGTTTTCAATACGATTTCTTCTTCATCTGTGCTGCATTTTTCTACTTTTATATCTGCTTTGCTTTCTCTATCTGCGTTCGTACGGTCCTCTTCCGTTTCTTTTTGACGTTTTTCGTAGTTTGATGCTATAACTTTCTTGTTATTGATTTCCAGTAATCATCTCTTCCTTCTCTGAACGTGTACTATATACTTTCCACGCTTCTTTAGTTGGGATCGGTTATTTGGTTTTTGATATCTTATTGACTGGACATTTGATTCTTCATTCCATCATTCCGTCTTTTGAGTTTCGAATACACAGACTTTGTAATGGTTCTTTGCCCCATATTTGCAAACTATTATCTCTTCTCCACTCCTTGGTTGGTCTAATACTATTTATTATTATTTTTTGTTTCTCAGTGCCGACGTGATAAGCTCTTCTTTTGGTGTTGTGAATTTTTCTCCCAGGGTTTTGGCTAATGTACAGGTTATTATTATATCGTTGTTGGCACATATTATATATCCGCATTTCCTTCTAGGCTATCCCATTCGCATTTCTTTCCTGCTTTCATATTCATTTTCCAGCAATCGATAATTTATTTGTTACCACACTTGTTCATTGTTTCCATTCCTCTATTTATCTTCGCAATTTGCCTATTCCTGGCTCTACTTCGGATTCTTACATTTCTTTCCTTTGTGATGCGTCTCTACATACTCTGTTGGTGGTTTAGACTATGATGAGTTTTCGGATTCGTTTTCCATCTTCCTGGATTCCTATTGAGTCTAATTGACAGCTTTAGCTGGTGTCTCTCAAATTTAGCATATTCCTTTACTTGAATTCCTTTATCGTTTATTGTTCGTATTCTGAATGATTTTATTTCCTTTGTGATGTTTTCGTCAGCTTCCGTTAACTTGATGGACGTTTCAATTATATTTTCATGTACAGGTTCCGTCGGTTTTGATTTCTTTTATGTAGTACCATCGTCCCTTTGTTCGTTTTCCCTCGTTATGTGTTGTTCGATTCTGACGTTCTCGTTAGATTTTATTCCTTATTCTCTGTTGTGGGATTATTTTCTTCTCTAGTATCTTTGGATCATCTGATTTTATTTGCTGTGTCACTTCCTCCTTTCATTATTATTTCATCCGGGGTTATTCCTTGAAATGTCGTCCTCGATGTTATTATTTCATTATTTCCTCGTCTATACTTTTATATTCGCTTTATATCATCCAATCTCTTTTACTTTGTTTGCTCCTTGAATCTATATTTGCCTTTCCGATGCCATCGTGTATTATCTGCAATAAACTGTTCCTTTCTATCTCCAATTCGTTGCTTCCTTTGGATGCATTGGTGAATTTCCAGTCCTCCATTTCAAGCATTGGTTTTATTGTCTTTGGAATGGATAGTGAGCGGTATATGTTTTCTTTCAATAGGGACGTCCTGTTTCTTACCATATAGTTAATGAACTACTTAAGTATGTCCTTCGTAGGTCCAGTTTCATTCAGATGGCTGTTTCTCGTTGTTTGGGCGTCGATATCTTCCCATAATGTTTGATTTTTACCCATCATTTCTTTTCTCTAACCTGTCGCATTACTGGTTATAAATTTATGCACTTGCCTTGCTGGATTTCAGGCATAATGTAAACATGTTTTCTCCATTATCTTTCTCTTTGAATATATGATCCTGTTTAGTTAGTTCTCTCAGAACTGTTGTAGAAGCATCTGCTGCAACTGCGAACATTTAATGGTGTGTGTCCTTCTTCGTTTGAGTATATTGAGCGCGTGTCGCATTTTGCATGAGGTTGGATTTAATCTCATTATCCTTTGAGTATTTCGTGTTGCACTCAATATGTAAAGACGTTTCCCTCTACATCTGCCCATAGTGAGTCATGTAATATCTCTTTGTCACGAATTCCATTTCTGGTGACTTCTAGCTCCTTTATGCTACATCCATTGCGAATTTTTCCGCTAGCTTTTACTTTCTCATCCATCCTTTCCTTCGACCATTCTGCATGATCTCTCTGGATGGCTTTTTAGCTATGTATATCCATTTTGTCTACATTATCTTGAGTTTGCTTTCAGAATGTTACTCTTGGATTCATCCGATTAGTTCTTCTACGGTATATTTGATCGTTGTTCTATTTTTCGACTCATCGTTAATCCGTTATACTAACCGTGAGTTTGTGATCTAGTTAGATACCTCGATTCTCTGTCTTTTGTAATGTTCTAGTTATCCCTTTAACATCTATCCTTCACTCGTAAATAGTCTAGATGAGTGTGTGCTTGACATCTAACTCGAGCGCTTGTTCGTTTACATACCATTATCTCATATGTCTTTACCACATCTTTTGTAATTTTCTGGCTACTATGCATAATTTCTGGCGTTGCGATATTACCCATCTCCAACTTGAAAATTTGCTCACGTACGTCTCTTTTTTCAGCAATTCTTCTATAACTTTCTTGATTAAACTAATAAGTTCATACTGCCGTTTTCCAGATCTCTTGCATTTCGCTCTTTGAACCCATGCTACATATCGTCAATTCTAATATACTGTTTATATTGGCGTGCTTATATTCAAATCTATCGCATGTTTGCATTCTCTGTTTTTTACGTACATCAGTTTGAATGGACTTATTTTTTAGTGTGCTGAATGTTTGACATTCTATAAAGCAATATCAAGATTTATATATCTATCCCAATCTTTTTGGTGTCTGCTTACATAATTTGACATCAATTTCTATTAGTATACCATTAAATGTTCGGTTTGTCCATTTGTTTGCGATGGTACGTGACAATGTTTCTTAACCTTCAGCAATTCTGAAGTAATTCGTATACTTTTCTATATTTTCGCTCACTAAAGTTGTTCCGTTGAATCCATTAGAATCGTCTTGGGTGTTCCGTATCACAGAATTTCCATCTACTAGGATTCCTCGCTATGTTCGCTTTGTCTGTTATCGCGAATGCTTCCGAATTTTGATAAATAGTTTTACTACTAATATTATAGATATTTCCATCGTTGGTTTCCGGTCAGTGGTCCTACTACATCCATTGCGATCATCGTCATTGTTCTGTGGAATTGCATGGCTTAGTGGTGCTTTTCAATTTGCTTCCTGTGTTTTCAGTTGCACATATTAAACGTTCTTTATCCATCCTTTTACATTCCTCTGGCCGCATATTTGGCCAATATATTTTTGACGCAGTCTGGCTTCCGTTTTGCGACATTGTTCCTCCAGTTTCCATCGTGGATTGCATTAGCACTCTTTTCGACTACTTCTCGGTAAGCACATAATCTTTTTCTCCCATCCATAATAATAACCTCCTTCTCTATGATATCGAGTCTTGTTTCCATAGCTCCTTTATTTCTGTTGTCTAAGATTTTCATATCATTTGGTTTCCATGAATTCGATTATTGTTTTTTAATTCCTCTCTTTCTTTGCTCATTTTTCAATTCGGAATTTCACTTCTGCGAGATCACTTGCATATTCGTCTCACATCAGTATCCATTATTTCCTCGAATACAATCTTACATACAGTTGCGTTTAGCGTGGCTTTTCCTGTTGATTTTAAAGATGGTGAAGTATTCTGATGCAAACTGCATCGCCATCTCATCAATCTACTCGATGTCTGTGTGTGGCCTAGCCAATACAATGTGATGATCTGTATGTAGTATATCTCGTGCCCATAGACAAATATTTGAATGTTTAATAGCTGATTATGCTAGTGCCTCTCTTTCATCACCAGAAGATTCTTCTGTTTCCTTCGAATGTTCGACTTAATATCCAAAACTCTTCTCTTTTCTCTCATCCATTTCCTAAGACTGCTCCAGTGCAATCCACTTGGCGTCTGTTGCTAACAAAAACGGTTCTTAAATCTGTGTGTACGATATGTGCTGATATCAGTTGTATCTCTGAGTGTTCAAAGCTGTTGTTTCTTTCCATTATAAATGGGTCATTCTTTGTAAATTCTGATTGGTTTCGCAATGTTGCATAGTTATTGATGAACTTTCGATAATAT
Organism: Schmidtea mediterranea; assembly: GCA_022537955.1. Lineage (NCBI taxonomy): Eukaryota > Metazoa > Platyhelminthes > Tricladida > Dugesiidae > Schmidtea > Schmidtea mediterranea. The sequence continues at coordinate 85,511,889 of CM039679.1, forward strand.
CCGCTAAGCCTACGAATTTCTTGCACTTGCGGGAACTAGTCTTTGTGCGGTGGCAATTCTTTATCTTTCATGTTTCTAGGGTCTGGTTCTTCTGCCTTTTGACACCAATGTTTCCCTTAAGAAGGTGACTTTTTCTTTGCCCAATCGCATTTTTGATAGTTCAATTTCAATTCCATTGGTCTCGTCGAACGATACTTACGATATCTTTTAAATGTTGTCGAAGGGCTAGAAAAATTATAAATAATCATCATATATACCATACATTGTTTAACTGCCTGAGTTAGAAAATTCATACATCTCTGGAATGAAGCTGGTGGCGTTGGTTAGTCCAAAAGGCACTTTTCTTGAACTGGTATAAAGTCTTTCCGATAGTAAAGGCATGTTTTTTCTCTGTCCTCCTCTCTTGACTTTATTTGCCAATACACACTTTTTAACTCTTAACGATATGTATAAAATAAGTGCTCCGTGTAACATTTGTAACATTCTCTTAATCTGGTACGGGTATGTATCTCGTTTGTACTGCGTTGAGTCGGTCATACATCTATACAGAACCGTTTGTCGTCTTTTTTCTTTACCATACCCACTGGAATTGCCATGGCGAACGCTTGTTCGATCTCCTGCGTCTTACATCTTTTGAACTCTTTCTCTGCTACAGATTTTAAGTTCTGCCACGATATGCCCGTAGTTTTATTGAGGTATGTCTGTTAATGGATCGTGTGTTGTGTCAGCCGCTATGTATAACCGAGATCTAAGTCAGATTTGCTGCAAATTATCTTTAAATCATTAGCAGTTTTGTAATTTGTTCTTTTTCGTTTCGTTTAACAGCTGATGTCGATATGTCCATTAATTCTTCCTCATTCCTCGGTTTGTTTGGAAGTTCAAATCATCAATTGTGTTAGCTTTCCCAATCTTTCGTTCTTCGTAGGATGACTTTCTGCTTCTTTCGTCGAAATTTGTAAATGTTGATCGGAATTTCACTGTTATCGTTTTACATACCATATTTCTTGGCTAATGGCAGCAGTTCTTTCTTTTCTTCGAATTTGATTAGGCTCAAAAATTCATTTCTTCTTGTTTCTTCATTACTTTACATAAAAATCATTGTGTGTGCGCCTGGGCACTACATTTCTCTGAGGCATCTCACTTCTATTTAACATACATTATTCGTCCTGTTTTATCTCTCAGCTCCATCGATCCTAGATCTAATTATTATTTCTTTACAATTCTGGCATAAGATCTCTTCCACTTATGCAATCTGCACTCAATTCTCCTGATAAACTGCTAAATACGATGGATTTCACTTTTTTATATTCAAATATTGACCAAGATTCTTTCATGACCGCTACTTTCTTTGCTTACAAGTTATTAACATGTTTGGCTTCTTCTATACATGGCAAGTCTCCGGGTTTATCCATTTTATTGCGTGAGATGTTTGCTCCAGTATCGATTCTTGCTGTTATTTCTACCCATTTATTTTTATGAGGTACCGTATAATGTTGTCCAGTAAGTTTTAACATAGCCGATAGTTCGATGTTTTGGATCTTATCACACTTCTCGATCTCTTGCTGGAGTTCTGGCTACTAATCTGCCCAATTGTCGTTCTGTATGTGTCGGAATTAAATGTTCTATGTCTGTGGTTTGGTATCGCGGGTCGTGTCGTTTCTACTGGTGCGTTTCTCTCTATTGAATTGATCTGCTTCTTTAGACAATTCATATACTGGTGTGATGATTATAATGTCCACTAGTCTTGTCTTTCGATTTTCCCATGTCTGAGTGCTCTTTATTGCATCTCTTTCCTCCTTGGTTTTCGTCGTTGTCGCGCACTATATCTTTGAAGTTTATCCATCGTTTCAGTACTCGTTGTCTGTTGTTCATTCTGTTTTCTCGGCTTCTAATCTCATAGTGCTTTAAATCCGTCCAAACTTCTTCATCCATTACCATTCATTTTAGTAGAATTCCTACTATCTCTTTATCTTGTGGATGCCTTTGAGTGTCCAGTGTAACACCATGTTTTGCTAAAACGATAGCAAATCATTGCACATTTCACAGTTGATTTTTCGCTTCCTTTTGTATATATCGAAACATGCTAACAGTTGTGTTAGATTACTCTTACGATTTGAGGAATGAGAATTATTCCTAAAATTCTGCCATCATATTTGTCCGAAGATTAAGAACCTTTGCCCCACATTGCCTTTCACTATTTGCTTGTAGCATTGTTAAAATGATCTGGGATAGTAAAATTCGTAATGATAAGTTTCTGATCATATTATTACCTCCGTTATCCTCACGATATTTAGATAGTAGTAGCTTGCCTTTGTGGCTGGGAATAATAATGTTCTCTAGCTCTTCAGGATTTTTTGATATCACATCTGCTGATATAATAAACTGTTTTAATTCTGCTTCGCTAGCCAATTCTGTTAATCCAAATATTTTTGGTGGCGCTACTATTACTCGAGTTGGAAATTGTAACCAACTTCCATCTCTTATTTCGAATAACGGTCCATATACATACTACAGCTGACAGTAATTGGACATAATTTCTCTGGTTATCATCCTGTACTGGCCTGAGCGGAATCTGATCTTCCTTTATGATTATTCTAATATCATTATACATTTATCTCTTGGAAATGTTTGATTCCTCTGGCAAGCTTTGCTATTGTCTTTTCGCTTTGTAGGTGTACATAACTTCTCCAACGATTCTTCCAAAATATCCTTCTTGGAGTGGTAATAATAGGAATTGCGTTATCCGGATTCGTGATTGCCATTGCCAATTTTGTTTTTAATATTTCTCTGTTCAGGATACAGTCATTTTTAACTAAATCATAATATATTTTCTCTGTTGATGCCAATCCTTTGTATAAGGAAATCCATCTTGTTATTTATTATAAGATATAGTTTCTCATCTTTGGGCTCTATTTGCGCTTTTGCGTTCGGATTAGCTGTTCGCGATAAAAATATTCTTATAGTTTGTACTGGTACCATTTCGTCAACATTGCTGCACCATTCGCCCTTTTATGATCTTCAATTCCGATTTGTATCAGTTGATATACTACCGTTGGCGTGACCTCTGATACGATAGTTGTGGTGATCGTTGGTTTTCCGATTCTTCCGGTTCTCCGTAATTCATCTAATGCGCTCTTTTGCGTGTTAGTTTCTGTTTCACTGTGCACTCGTCCTTGCACTTCATCGAATATTGCGCTTTTCAATAAGGTGAGTCTACAAGTTTGGTTCGTCGTGATAGACTCGTTGACATTCCGTATGCCATATCTGTCTGTTGCTAGGCATGAGGTACTTTTCAATTGCTTGCTGTCTGAATCAAATATCTTGATATTTCTCCAATTTTTCTTGTTACTCGATCACTATACTCTCTGCTAATTGATCATAGGTTATACTCTCCTCCTGCATGTTCCTCTCCGCCATTAGTCTTTCCGCAGCATATATCGTTTAGTTCTTACTTTTCTCTTCGGCTGCTTACATCACTTTTCCGCTAGTGAGATGCGTTCTGTCGGTGAATCCTTCTTCACATCGCTCGGTATTGACTACTATGTTGTTCCGTTTCAGCTCTATGTATTGTGAATGTGAGTGTAATGATCCAATGAAATGCTACCAATTTTCCTTCGTAATGAACATTCTGATTTCCGTTTGATGAAATCTACTTCTGTTACATTACTACTGCTGTTGCTGTTGTCCTGCATTTAGCCGTTTGCTTGCTTTACACTCTTCCTCTCTTTATTTGATTATTTATCCCATCTTATATTTAGCGCATCACTATACTACGAACGGTCTATCCTTTCACACAATATCCATATGAGTATTGTAGTAATTATTGCGTTCATCCCTTTTCGAGCTGTTTTTGGATCGCTTGCATTAATCGTCGTCTCGTATTCCGTTAATAACTCTTTCAACTTTGTCTTGCATTATCTCCGTTTGATCATCTTTACTTACTAAATTTATAAAAGCTTGCCATCTACCTTGAGTCAGGATGAATGGTTCAATTACTTTCCTGATAATGTCTGTTATTGCAAATTCATATCCGTTTGGGTTGTATCTTGGAGTTCGCGTTCTGTATCACTATCGTATTGTACATCAGATAGGCCATTCCTACCAAATATCTGTTTGGGTCATCAGATCGTTTCGTTAAGTGATTTATTATCAACAGTAATTCCTCTGGATCTTGGTTGTGGTTCGTACTTTGTTGTCCATGATTTTATTTATTATTGGCTTTATTGCTGCTCAAAGTTGTTTCGCTTCCGCTCCGATATTATTAAGTTTCAAATTTCTCTTTATCTCTGGATTTGCTAATCCCAGCATATCAGTTATTAATCTATTGATCCACTTTGCTCCTTGTTCTTGACCTTTCAGTTTTCCTTGTAACTGCTTTGTTACTTGACTAAGCTTGTTTAATTTTGTTGTTAATTGATCCATCTGCATTTGTTCTTTAGTTTTCCTTTCTGGAGCTGGTTTATCAATTTTAGGTCGTCCTTTGGATTTCTTTTCCATTGCAGTACCTGTTTCTTTCGTTTAGGTTGTTCGTCTGTCGTTTCTCTGGATGTTGTAGCTCCTCGTTCATTTATCCAGTTATCCCATTCGTCTCCTGTTGATTTCGGCGTCTTCTCTCTTTCTTTTTATTTTCCTCTTCGGTATCTGGCTCTATAATTTCGACTGGTTGTCTTTGACCACATACTAGCTCGTCTGGTTCATCTGTTATCATATCATCTTCGTTTTCTGTCATGAACAAATCTCTTGATTCCGGTATTCTCCGGGTCGTTTCCTCGTCTACGATATCATTTAAATCGTTCAGTATCTCTTCATCTCCTGTTGTAATGACTATTACTTCATCTGCTGCAGGTGGAACTTCTGGTGTGTTTAGACTCTCTTGTCGTCCTATTGGCTTTTTTGTTTTGATTTCCTTTTATTGAGTTCTCTACCCGCGATCTTTGCTACCGTTAATATATTTATTAATCCTAATTGCATTTGCGTAACTCCAATTTCGAGATCGTCGTCTAATGATCGTCCTTTGTCTTGTAAATGAAATGGCGGTTCATATGGTATTCTCTTTTTTACTTCGCTCACTTTGGCAGTAATGTAGAATTCTCTTTCAATTGGTTCGAAATCTGGCGTCATAATTTTTAAACTGTACTTCTCTATTGTTTCGGCTGCCCATTCGGTGTGTTTCCATTTTCGGATAATTTCTCTGAATTGCTCTGGGTACCACGCATACATTCTCCGGTATTCCTCTATTTCCTTTACAATATTTCGCAAGTTCTCTACTCGGTTGCAAGAATCGATTATCCATTTTGCTAAATCTGTTAAAGCTCGTCTTTGATTCTTTGCTCCGGTTCTTAATATCGCTGCTAACTCTCTACATTTTTGCGTTTCCGTTAATCGTGTTAATCCTTCCTCCACAGGATCATCTATATCTGTGGGCAAATATTTTATTTCTGGAATTCGTTTCTAGTATACTGATTCGCGGTCTCACTTGTTCTTGTTGGATTCGCAATTTCATTTCTCGTTCTGTTTCTACTTCGATTGTAATATAGATTGCATCATCTTTTACGAATTGAGGTGTTACATATTTTTTCAACAGAAATTGTGGTACTCCTCCTGCAACATTTTCAGTGGATTTTGGCTTCTGGCTTATCATTGATCTTGGATCTACTCCCAATTTTTCACTATGTCGTTCTTCCCACTTTCCGGGTTTAGCGATTGAAATTGTGACTTTTTGATTAAATGGCCATTCTAACTTACCGTCATATCTACCTCTTGCTAACAGAAAATACACTGACAGATATTTTCCTTTTCCAACCCCGTCTCCGTTTGGGTATACTCTCAGTTTCATCCGGTATCCTCCGATTTCTGTATAGAATTGATGACTTGTAATACCGATGATTTTCTCTTCCTCAGCCGATTTTACTTTTTCTACCCATCCGCCTATTTTCCATGTGTATGGGGCTAGTCGAGCTTTATCATTTATTTCCTCGTCTTCCTCTGGTTGCCATTCCATTTCGTTTAGCATTTCCTCTGGTAAGTTTTCGTATGGTTCATCTTCATATAACTCTAAGGTTATCTCATTAGCTGCGTCTTCTGGCGCTTCTCCTGGTACATATTTTCTCCATTTTGGTTCGGTTCTCTCCGTTTTCCATTTCCACTCTTTTGTCTTTTCATCATGCACCTTTTTCCATGGTGTTGATCGGCATCGTGAATCGTCTATAGGTTGTAATTTTGTGCTCAACTTCACATCTTGTCTCCACAACTGGTAGATAGTTAATATTTGGTCCATCTTTCTTTTCATTTCCTCTTGAAATTCTTGGATCTGTTGTTCCCTTTTTGTTGTATTTTTTCTCTCTGGTTCATCCATGGCTATGATATTGATGGTTTGTCCGTCCTCCCATATACCTAATTCGTATATCGGGGTTCGTTCTCGCTGACTTATTTGCCGTTTGTGGTACATTATTGCCACGTCTTCTACCATGCCGTCATCGCTATTTTCAATTATTGGTTGGATAATTTCTCGGTTTATTCGTCGGTATAATTCGTGCATTTGACAGTCGGGATCTACCAATATTTCCTTTATTTCATCATTCGGTAGCTTTATTTTTATCTTTATTGGTCCATCTCCTCTCATATCTCTTTGATGCTCTCCATATTTGGCTATCAACTCATCTGTTCTCTCGTTATCGAATCTCATAATATCTGTATCTCGTACAGCTTCTACGAACATTTTCATTGCAATCGGTCTCGTTTAATGATAATCGATTAATATATTTTCTAGCCTGGTCTATTGCTTGTTCCGTCATTTTTATCTGGTTTTGTCTCATTATCTTTTGTCTCTCTTTTTCTAATCCGGGTTTTATTTCTTTGTTGTACAATATTTGAATTTTTTGCCATATTTCTGCTGTCGTTTCTTCGCTTTCATTTTTGTTTAACGTTACCACATTTATTCCGTATGGCCATATTAGAGCATCCGCGAGGTGTATGTCTCGCTTTATTTTTCTTCCTTGATAATACAAAGGTTTATTTTTGTAACTGGGTCCTAGCTTTTTCACTACCCAATCATACAATTCGTTTGTGCTTTCGCCTCTTGTTGCTATTATCTGTCTTGGTATTTCTGAAAAATCAATAATTACCTGATATTCTTCTCTATCATATTCTTTCAAGTTCTCTTGGTACTTTTTTATCATATCTTTCCATGATGCCGTAAATGTACCATTGTCTTGTTGATATCCTTTCGCGATCAGTTTCATTATTCTACTGTATGCCGTTGTATCTCTGAGATTTAAGAACATTTGATTTCGATCTACTTCTTCTACAATCTCGTTGATTTCTTTTACTATCTCGGTTTCATCTTCTCTTGGCACGTTCGTTTCCATTTCCTCTAATTCGGATTTTGATTCATCTTTATTCGGTTTTATTTTCCTCGCATGACTGAAATATTTCTCCGCCCAAACTGCTTATTTCACTTTCATCTTCGTCTGTTTGATCGTCTGGTATTTGTCTCAGCATGTTGATTTGTAGTTGTTCCTCCTCTTTTATTATCTTTGTTGGTCCTTTTGTTTGGAACCATATCTCTTTTATTCTGTTCTCAATTTGAGCTTCACTCCACGTGGGCTTTTCTTTTCTGATTCTTGTTTCTATTTTTTGTAGCAGTATCCTCTGGATTCGATTTTTTGTTATTATTGGTTCTGATATCCTTTCTTTTTCTTGTGACGTTGATGCTTCCTGCTCATCTTTTTGCAGTTTTAATTCTGGCTCTTTCATCTCTTGCGATAGCACTTTCTTTGGCATCACTTCCATTTTTTGATCTAGTGCTTGTTCTTGTTCTAGATGTTTCAACGCTCCATCTATTTTTAATATTAGTGCTTTCTTTCTAAGTTCCGCTTTCTCTTGTTTCAGGATTGCTTCTTTTTCTTTTAATTGATCCTCCTCTTGTTCTAAAGCTTCCTCTTGCTTTATTTTCTCGAGTGTACTCTCTATTGTTTGTGTCATAATTTCATTTTCGAGTTCGTCTATCTCGTACATTAGTGTTTCCTCGTTTTGATCTTCCGTTATCATCATCTCAGCTCGATTACTCTCTTGAGTTTCTGGTTCGTCCGATTTCTCAGTTGTCATTTCTTTTAGTTGTCGACGTCTCTGTTTTTCCTCCTCTGTAAATTCTTTGATAGCTTCTAATTTCTCCATCGTATTCAATTCAACTGTTTTCTCGTTATCAGTTATCATGTTTCCTCCCCCTTCGTTCTCAACACACTGCTCCGCAGTGTGAATTTCATCTGGAATTTCCATCCTCATCATATTAATTCTTTTCGGGGTTTGTTTTCGATTTTCCCATCTTTGCTGGATTTCCTGGGCTTCCTCTGTTTGTAGTCTTTGCCATTCAGCTTGCTGTTGCTCTTGATATTCTCTGGTTCTCAGCTCTTGAATCTCTTCATTGCTTCTCATTACATTGATTCGTTGTTGTTGTATATTGGTGGGCATCTGTTGCATCATCTCTTTTAATTCCATGGGCATTCGTTGTAGTGTTTCTCGTAACATATCTATTTCCTGCATCACGTTAATTTGTGGGTTTCCCATAGAGTTGTTTAGCCTTGATTGGTTTGGTTCTCTTCTCATGTTACATTGCCTTGCGAGGTGTCCTTGTTGACCACAATTGTAACATGCTTTGTTATTAGGTTGTCTACATATTTTCTCAGTATGCCCTCGTTTACCACATATCTGGCAGTTGTAATTTCGGAAACAATTCTCTGACCGATGTCCCATTCTTTGACATGTGGAGCATTTTTCGTTTACGTTTGGATTGTTCCTGAAATTATTATTATAACTTACTTGGTTATTACCTTTATCTTCCGGATTTCTCGTTACTGGTGGCTTGAACATCTGCTGTGCTCTTGGTATGAATTGATTCATAGCTGGATTGATATTGTTGTTTTGATTGTTGGCATTGACTGTTGATGTTGTTGGTTCTGTGGCCAAAACTGCCACTTGATATCCCAGTCCCAGATGGGCTTCACATCTATTTGCGATTGCTACTGCTTTATCTAGTGTCTCTGGTGCCAAGCATCCAAGGTTGGCTCGTATGTCTTCCCTTTTGATTCCTCTTATGAAGACGTCTACCATTTTGTCTTCGGGTAAATCTGTTTCTCCGAAGGCTTCTTTACACAATTTCTTTAATTCACATGCGTACACTGCATTAGATTCATCTCGTCTTTGTTTTCGGTGTAGGAAGTCTAATATCTTCCTATTTCCTTTTTTCTCTATTCCGAATATTTTTATTAAGAACTCTTTAATCTCTGTCCACGTTGTCAGTTTCGTTGAGTCTCTTGCTTCCTCCACAAATACATCTTGTGCGCTCCCTTTCAAATATAAGGGTAGCCGCTCTTTTACTTTTTGGTCTGTCCAGTGACAGATATTTTTATAGACTTCAAATTCCTTTATGAATGTATCTAATTTGTTGAGGCTGCCGTCAAACGGTTCTGCTCTAAACTTTTCTCTGAATTCTCCTACCATCACATTGTTGTTATTCAACATTGTATTTGCATCCGGAATTGAAGAGTTTATAGAAGCTGTCATGTTTGGGTTGTTGTCTAGGTTCTCTTCTTCGCTCACTGATGCTATTGTCGTCAACTGGTTCTCGATATTGAGTAGTTCGTTCTCTTCGCTACTATTGAATTCAACGTCGGTTAATCCGCTATCTGTGCCGGTTCCTGTTGTTGCTGTAATTGATACTCCGGTTTTGACACTTCTACCGTTGCGAACTTTTTTCTTTTCTTCCGCTTTTAATAAACTCTTTTCGTTATTCTCTTTGCTTTTGCTTCTCGTATGGTTGCTGATGCTATCAATGTTTACGGTTACTCGTTTACTTGACTGGTTTCTCTTCTCTTGCTTTGGTTGCTTTGGAACTTCTGGTTGCTTATTGCTCGTAACTACCTTGACGTTTATTCCAAATTCTTTTCTACTCGTTTATTCGAGTTTCTTTATTATCACGTTGCTTTGTCGTTTGCTCTGAAATATCTTCAATTTGCTTTGCTTTGCACTTGACTTGGATTGCTTTGTTTGACTATTGATTCCTAAAAATAAATGACACTCCAATATTCTATACTCTATACTAATTTCTCCTCCGTTTACCATACTATATACGTTATCATCCCTTGTTCGCATTTATCGTGGTGGTCTTCTTTATCTGACTCACCCCCCTCATTTTAAGTCTATTTTTAATTATCTATTCCTCGTAATAATTATCTATTAATCTCGTATCAATTATCTATATAGTCTTATCAGTTATCTATATAGTCGTATCAATTATCTATATCATGATATCAATAATATAACATCATCATACTCATACTTTCATTCATTCCATTAATTATTTTTCCTATGTCTCCCGAAAAATTCGTTACTTAATCCTCAGTCGCTGGCGCTCTATGCCCTTTATAATTTCCGTTGGCTCTTCGGCCTTCGGCTTTTGACTCTTTTACTGGTCATCTGTGACCTTAATATCGATTCATAATTATATTTCATCTTTACTCATATCATATCTTATCTGGCACTCTATGGCCTCTAATATCTAATCATAATCATCCGGCACTCTATGGCCTCTAATATCTAATCATAATCATATCCTATTAATTTCATCTTTACTCATATTCATATTAACTTTAATCTAATTCATCTTATTCATGTTATCTCTCATTGTTTCACCGGACTTGAGCTCATCAGTGACTTTTGGGTATGTTTGAGGCCTCACACTGACTCTCAAGCCATGGCGTCTTTTGGCCGCGCATTCTTCCGGTTACGCTTTACTCACCGCCATTCGGATATTTGGTACTCGGTGTGGGATCCGGGTTATTGTACCAAACTCCTCGCTGGGCAATAAAAAAACATTCCCTCGGTACTCGGTGTGGGATCCGGGTTGTGTACCTCGAAGAATATAAAAGTATGGAAATGCCTAGACGTTCAACCAAGTTCCAAAAGCGGTTTACTTGATTTCCCGAATAGTGAAAAGAAAAAGGAAGCGATTAAATGTGGGAGCGGAAAATAAACTATCAAATCTCTGCCCGCTCCTTCCATCAGATTTCTCGGCTCAATTCGGCCGCTCTCATCTGGCTTTAGTAGGAAATTTTGAGTATGAACCATTTACCGGTTAGTTCACATCTCACCTACCGTTTGGCCCCGATACTCGGTGTGGGATCCGGGTTGTTGTATCGAGTTCCTCCCAGCAAAAAAAAGAATCGTTCGATACTCGGTGTGTGATCCGGGTTTTTGTATCGAACGGCTCAGCGCCATCAGTCCCTTGGCTGATAACAACCTGAACACGACAGTCCGTAGCTGTCCTCTGGTGCCTCACCACCAGCTAGGGAAAAAAAAGGTCATCTCTAGGTACCTTTAATCAAAACTATTAATTCTGTTCCGTGCGCACTCTTTCTCTCACCTCTCGGTCTATCTCTTCACTCCCCCCTTCAAAATTTGTGGTAATCGCATCAGCAAGCTCCCCAAAAGAGGTGATCAATCTCTCGCCGGTTACTTGCTGACATACGCGACTTGGCCTACCAGTTCCTTTTTCAGTAGGGTTGATCAGGGTTTCCCTTGGGTGAGCGTACTATCATTTGATAGCTCAGGTTAACCATTTTTCCTCGTCCTATCTCAATATAATATCAATAAAACAATAATATCAATAAAACAAAAGAATTATACACTAGGAAAACTCGGTTGTCGAAATTTTTCCGTCCAATGTTTTGTGTCTCTGTGCATGTGTTTTAATTATTTCCTTAATTCGGCTTTCATGTGTTCGGTCTATTACCTTTATTTATCGTTGTCAGGTTATTTTATCTATGAACATTGCATATTTACCTTTTCGTTATTTTACACCTAATCATTTATTTCATCATCAGATAATAATTCGAATAATAAATAATACATATTTATTTCATTTCATCATAACAATTCACGGAAAGTAAACAGTTAGTCTTTCCTTTATCTTTCGCTGGCATAACATACAGTGCGACTCTTGTGCGCATCCATGACAGTAACTCAGGTGTCCGCAAGGTATCACCATTACTCGTGCTTCCTCTGTTTTGCACGCATTACATTCTACATAAGCCTTGGTTTGCTCTTTCATTGTTGTTGCAATCTCGTCTTCAATATTTTTGACTTTTTCCATTAACTTGTTCCAGCTTTTTCCAAATTTGGTTATTTCCAATCTCATGGACAGAATTTCGTATATTCTTTCGGTTGTTACATCTTTATCAATATCGATCAATTTTATTAGTATGCAATGTTCGTCGGAGTACAGGTTGGAAATCGTTGATATATCCTCTTTAGCTCTTTTAATTAACTTTTGTTTATTAATTAGTTCCTCAAGATCGTCATTTTCGATGTTTAGAATCCTCTTTAGTTTTTCTATTATTTTTGTTGGCTCCATCTCTAAAATTATTAGATCTCTTTTAATTACCCATTAAATTTATTTAACTACTAATTAACTAAATGGTATGTTTAAACTTATTCATTCAACTCCTAGTTCACTGTTTTGATTCATTTTGTGACTACTATTTTAATCATTACTCGTTGTAATTTATTCTATTATCATTGACTTCCTCTACTTGGTTCTATTGCTTTCTCTTGTTTATCGTTACTCCCCTTACTTACCCCATTTCATTTTATCCCGAATTTTGCCCTTTTAATTATATGTTGTTTGCTTATGCGTCTTGTCGTGCTGTTGGTATCTTACAAGGGTGTTATGTCGTCAAGTATTGATGGATGTTGAATGCTTTGGCGTTGCTGTCTATGTAACTTTAATGTCCGTTTGTTTCCTTGGGGTTTTGCAAAACAATCGTTGTATTAATGGGTTGGTTGTTTTATTGTAGTCAGCGTGGTTGTTTTTCATTGTTTATATCGTTATCTTGTAGTCGGGTTGTTCGTTTTTCATCGGTTGTTCTCTGGGTTTTGGTTTCATGTTGTTGTAGTCAGGTTGTTCGCTTTTCAACGGTATTTCATCTCTGCGGGGTTTGGTAAAATGTCGTCCCGACACTTCTGTTTAAACTTTACACATTTGCTTATATTTCCTTGGGTTCTTTGTAAAAACAGTTATTCTATGAGCCCCCAAATTTGTACCTAGCAGTCAGGTTGATCGCTTTTCATCGATTTTTTCACTTTTCTCATCGGTTTTTTGCAATTGGTTTTACAATCTTTAAACTCTATATTCCCTTTCTCCGGGGTTTGGCGAAAGTGTCATCCCGACGTTTTCTATTTAATTTCAAGATTTTTATTTCGGTTTCTTTTGGTCCTTTGCCAACAGAATCATTCAATCCCCGGCTGAGCCCCCAAATTTGTACTTGGTGGGCAAGCCATTCGCTTCATCAACATATTTTCTCATTTTGTAGTCGGGTTAATCGTTTTTTATCTTTCTGTATTACGCTCCCTTCTTTCTCATTTGTCATCTCTCCGGGGTTTGGTAAAATGTCGTCCCGACATTTTCTATTTTCTAATTTTGTATCATGTCCCCTCGCTTGTTTGTACAAAAATCAAGACAAGTATAGAACAATAAAATTATTTACAAAACCTGATCTCAATTCATATTTAAAAACAGTTTCAAAACCAACATTCAAAGGTGAACAAATATTTTCACAAAATCTTACAGCTGTTGAAATTGGAAATTATGAAAAAGTATACAACAAACCAATATATTTGGGATTTAGCATTTTGAAATTGTCAAAATTGCAAATGTACGAAGCTTATTATGACGTATTACAACCATATCTCCGTACACCGTTGTCAACCGAAGGTTTCCAAGATATAATTTCTTTACATCAAATGGACACAGATTCTTTATTTTAAAATTTCAATCTCCTGATGTTGATCAAGAAATAAAAGATGATCCTATTTTAAATCAATATTTTAATGATTCCGAGAAATTATTTTCTTATAAAGATGAAAGACCGAATAATATAATAAATGAAGCAATATTTACTCGAGCAAAACAATATTCTTTATTCACTCAAAAACCATGTGGTGATAATATAAAAATAAAGGGATTCAAAACTGTATGACTAGGTTAATGACACATGACATGTGGTGGGTTACAGGGTTTCAAATCTTGCTTATCCTCCTGGTGACCCTAGTAACGCCATACAAAATGATGGTAACCGCCACTTGGCACCCGTTGCTAGGCAACGTTGGTAATGTGTTCAAGTGGTGGATTGCCCGCAAAAATTGAGTACCATGTGCTAGTACTATAGTTGCTCGGACAATCCTCGGGTTCACGAGCTGTCGATAGAAGACCTATGCTCGCTTTACTTGGTCCCTTACATGGAAGCGTGAATTAAAGGTAGACTGATTGGTGTAGATGAGTTCGAGTCCAACCCACTATGACCGAATACATAAGAGCTAATTTATTTAATGAACAAAAAAACAACATGTATATCAATGGTCAGTTAATCCGATCGACTTGCTGCTTGTGCGGCTCGGCGTTGGGCCCGTTCCTTACGTCCCGGCCGGCGGATGGTTGGTTGGATGGCTGTCGACTTTGAGCTTGGTGCGGCACCACCAACGGCACGTTGACTCGGTAGTTGGGAAGGGGCGAAGATGAGCGGATACGTTACCGCTTCCCCTTCCCTACAGGCTGCTAGGGCAACTTCTAAGCCCCTGATCTGCGTGCGTAGACTCTGGTTGAGCTGACGTTCTTCGGCCCAGCCCTTTTGAGTAGTAGTGAGTCGATGATAAAGTATCTTTGTCCGTTTGGGGTCTAAACAGGTCGCCTTGACCTGCTGCACTTCGCGAGTTAACTGCAGTATCTGGCTGAGTAGCTCCGCGTTTGTCTGCCTAGCGCGGGCTAGTTCACTCTGCATTAGTTTCAGGGCCGACATTTCTATAAAGAAGAATGCTCAAATTAATTTTTGTTTAATGTGGAGAATTCTAATTATTTCAAACATAATTATAGCAGGGAAATTTTTTTAAAACAAAAATTCTAAGATGACAACTCATTATAATTGATCATTAACAACATCACTAAGATACAAATGTTAGTTATGATTGTGTTTGGAGGTTCATGACCCTTCGAGAAATTTCCGGACTCCTTCTTCCAGCGAGTAACCGGGAATAATGGGCACTGGTCGTCGGGTGTTGCGTGCCGGTCGAGCCGGGTACGTCTCCGCGATGCGTCCGACGAGGATGTCCTCTTCAACGTTGGCGAGGTACATCCTCGCCTTCACAACCTGTAAATCGACCTCCTCCTGGATCTTCTCCCACTGAGCCAGCAGGCTTCGAGCATGGTCGACAATCTCCTCGGCGGGGTACTGTTCCTCCTCTGGTCGGCGGGGGTCATCCCCTCTGCCTAAGATTTGCCACAGAGTTGGGCATGATCTCTTTGGACGTGGCTCCTCGAGAGTCATTGACGGGCGCGCTCGTTTCCAGGCCCGGCGCCATCCATCGGCCTCTTGTTTTGTAATCCAATTTGGGAGCATGAGTTCTTCTGAAATGAGTTAGTGTAATATATTCTCACACTATTTACTAGTAGATGAACGTTTAATCAATAGTCATAGGCTCATATAATTAGGTCGCTAGTAAATTTCAGGGGGTGCATCAATTGATTATGTTAATGTTCGGGAACTTGATATTTGAACTGGAATCATAGGTTGGTGCGTTCGGGTGACTTCTGTGGTTTCTCTATGTTGGATTTAGGTCGTTCATCCTTTAATATGTTACCATAAAAAATTTATCCGCGTTCATCGTACAGCGGGGTCTTATCGATTTGTACTCGGTTCCTCTACTGTATGGTTTGGATTATCTGTGGTCTTTTGTGTGTTAGTAATTTTAATTATTTGCCAAATTGCAACGATTATCTGCGCATTTATGATGCTATTTATTTCTCGAATTGGAGTAATTACTAGTGCATTTATGAATTTCAAGTATTAATCAAATTGGAACAATTTACTAGCATCTTCATAATTTGATTATTTATCAAAGTGGACTAATTGTTGACGCATTCGTCATCCGTTAATGTCGAACAGGATGTTTGCCGTCGACATTCGAGAATTCGTGTATTCCTAATGGCGACATCCGTTCGCCCTTTGTGCCGGGTATTTGATTATAACGGATTTACTATGAATTTCAATTCAGGGTTATTAAGTTATTATTTAAATCTAAATTATTTATCTTTTTAGAGGACGAAACTTGGAGTTAATTATTCGAATCTAGTTTGGTACATTTAGGTGATCTTTATACTATGGGAGTCAGTGCGGCTGTGACATGGATTCACGGATTACTCTATGGAGATAGTGAGTTTTATTTTTGCCTATCGAGTAGTTTATGATTTTACTTTAATGCAGTTATCGCGTTTGGGAAATTATTCATGGCGCTTATCTGGATACGGTTTTTCCGATTCACGTTATTCGAATTCTGATCGATTTAGTGTAAGCTTATAAACGGCAGCTACCAAGGAAGTTTTATACTAACAGTTGATTTATTCGTGGGGATTTTCATGCAATAGATTCTTATTCATTTTATTCGTATTCTATGGTTTTGATTTATTCTGACATTATCTAGACTATTCAAATTTCCTTCTAAAATTAATCGATTTTCTTTGGATTTTCATGCAAACATCGCTTAATTACATGAAGGTATTGTCATTATTTTAATTACTAAACACGCTCGGTTTGGATTTAATTTGATACCCGATTCGAATTTACTTATTGAATCATTTCAATCCTATGTCACAGGTAGTTATCAATTTTAAGTAATTTAATTTTACCCGTAGTTTTACTCTACTCTTTCCACACATTCCTTCAGCTTGATTCGCGGTTCACTTGATCCATAAGTGGAAATTTAGCTAGTCTCAGCCCGTGTTGGATATATTAAATTTTAACCTACAAGCCACTCGAATTTTCTTAGTTAGATACTTTAAGAGGGTTTCTTTACTATTAACTTATTTTAAAACTAAAGTACTTTATTTTAATAAGTTCGGATCTTTAAACTAATTTACCCAAAAAATTTCAGGATCAAAATTTCCTTTATTGACACTGGATTGTTTTAGTTTTTAAACAGTGGATTGATTTAGTTCAAATCTATAATTTACTCAAAATCCTTTTGATGATTATTTTCATTAATATAAATTAAATCAAAACGTTGTTTTCAATTATTTAGATCAACGGATCAAATCAATTTGAATTACTTTTAATTTTATAAAATGAATTGTAGTAATTTAATTAAGGGTTTACCTATTCTTACCTAATAACAAATTAGTTCAATTTACTGAATGTTATATTTATAACCAGTTTACTTTTACTCCATTATTTAACCAAAGGGATATTGTAACTAAGTTTACTTTTAATCCGTAATTTAATTTACTTTACTCAATGAGATAGTTGTAATCAATTTGCTTTTAATCCATACTCTAATTTAATTTAAGCTATGCGATACTTGTAATTAATTTACTTTTAATCCATAATGTAAGTTAATTTTTAAATCCATAATTTAATTTAGTTATGATTGATTTATTTTTTAATCCATAAGGTAATTTAATTTAACGATTTTTATAGTTATTCCGAAACAAATTTAATTTAGTACAGCAATGATCAAATCAATTCAAATTAGTAATTCAGGTTAGCTATATCAACGACTTCAGTTTAATTTATCCCCGTACCTTTTCCCTTTAATAGATCCTGGACTACTCGGTGTGATAAGTTTAAGCCGTATGTAATATAGATTTAGGTCGATTTTTCTGAATTGAGAAACGAGGAAGCAGCCAGAGACTTCTTCCTTATTTCTCGCTTCAGCTATAGGGATAAATATTGACGTTACGACCGCTGCGTTGCGCACGCTGAGTCTTCACGGGTGCATATCATTGGCGATTTTCCACGCTCTTACATGCATCTGCACTATGTTGATTTTACTATCTTGCGTGATGTGTCGGCTGTGGGCCGGAAAAATTTCGACATTTTAATTTATAGAACAAATATATAAAATGATTTATGTAAATAATATTTATTATTTATAAAACAAAAATAACAGGTTACCATTCCAATTCATAAAATAGCATAAATTCATGTATCATACAATAAAACCAAAATACCTCTCTCCCCACGCCGACGTCCGAGCAGAGCTCTATAGAGATGCAAAGAACGTGACGTGGAAAGAGGGTTCCAATATCAATGATCCTCACCTAAAATTCTGAAAGTAAAGTTTCTAAATAGAATTGAACAATTTCACAATAGATTTAAACTGGTTTTCAATAATGGTTTTTAATCAGTTTGAAAGATAGTTTTATTTCGAAAAAACGGTGTAGTTTTCAAAAATGGTTAAATTTAATGTAAAAATGGATCAGTATATATACCTAATTTTTTGGTGTGTGAAATTTGATGTAGTAAAACAAAATTCGACCTTGTTATTTTCTAGCAAATTCTATTATTTATTTTTATTATTTCTTGATTTATTTTTATAATTTTTTATTTAGAATTTTTATTGAATTATTGCTAATTCAAATTTTCCAATTTAAATTTCACTTTAATGAACTTTAATTGATTTTTTTCAATTTCGTCGAATTTGTTGTGTTCTCTTGTTGTATTTGTGTAGGTATCGTGCGGATCTTGGTGCATTTTGTTAATATTTTAATTTATTTTTATGTTTATTATTTTATATTTAATTCTTTTATTTTCTCAGATTTTATATGGTTTAATTGATGTTTCAGTGGGTTTATTTAAATTGCGTGTTGTTTTTGCATGTGTGTTTCTGATCCATTTAAACATTTTCCAAGGCCGTTTACGTTCTGGCCCAACACATGTATAAAGATTGTGTTGAAAAAGACAAGTCCAGATTTGAAATTGTACATACAATTAGAAGTATAAAATATGGCATTTATTTATTTGAACAAAATAAAATATCTTTAAATAATTATGATGACAAGAGATGAATTCTCGATGATAGAATTACCACACTTCCATATGGAAATCATTTAATAGAAATAATATCGAGATATTGAAAAGAGTAAAGAATATACAGATTTAGATTTAGAAAATTTAATAATTTCAATTTAGAAAATATAAAAATTCAATTTTAGAAAATATAAAAATCCAATGTAGAAAATGTCGGGAGTTTGTTTCATTTAAATATTTAAAAAAACATACATCATGAATAAAATAAATTTTTAAAAATAAATTTTTTTTATCTTGTTACATTATTAAAGAATAAGAAACCTGAAAGAATTAAAATAAAATGAAGATCAAGAATATCAAGATTACAAATTATTGAATAACAAATTCCAAAATTATAAATTCTTGATCTTCATTTTATATTCTTGTTTTAGTTTTTTAGTCATTTCTTTTTTAATTTTACATTCAACTTCTTTGGAATATTTTATCTAGTTAATATTTTCATTTATTTCATCTATTATTTTATTACTTTCCACTATTTCAGTAGGTGATAATATTCCATCTTCCAAAGTTTTAACTTGATATAAATATAACTTATTTATTCCATGATTTAATTCTTCGCATACTTCACGATAAATCTTTTTCTTTTTTGAAGTTAAACCGATTGAAATTCCTTCCCCTAAAAACAGTAACAAAGCATTTGATTCTCCAAATATTGAAGACATTATAATTGAAACAAAAGGAGCTACACCGATTAAACTCTTACCAGAAAATATGCTGGTTGAAATTGTCAAGATTCCAGTTATTGAAAAACAAGCCATTTTAATTCCTGTATAAGCTTTAGTCCATCGAGATTTTATTTTTTTGTAATGTATTAATCTTTTATCTAACTTTTTCTTTTCTAATCGGAATTCGTTTATTTTATTAATCGAAGGATTATTCGTAGAATCTTTATTCGTAAAAGTATTATTCATAGGAGCTTTTATTTTTTCAATTGGAAGATTTTCTATATAATTTTGTTCAGTCAAAGATGGATAGATCTTTCTTTCTTGAAAAGTTGGATAAATTATTTCTTTATTATTCTTTATTGTTCCGAAGGCAGTCAAGTGCGTTCAATTTTTAATTGTCTATTTTTACGGCTTCTATATGTTTATATATAAAATCTTCTAAATCTTTAAATTTCTTACCAGAAAGTATTGGATTTGATCCTGTGGTTGAAAATAAATCATTTAATTTTATATTATTTATACTTGCTAATTTTCTATATTTAAATTCTATTTTTTCAAATTCCCTATAACCATGATTTATTAAAAGATCTAGAATTATTCCACTCCCGCCAATAGTTAATTTAGACATTGGTTCAGAGACTGAAAATGAATTGTTTCTAAGATATAAAGTATTCGTTTGTTTCCAATTATAGCTCTAATAAATGTTCTTTTTGAAACCTTTATTCTAATTTTATTTATTTCAATATTTTGACCATTATAAACAAACATAACAAAGAGATCATCATGGTGGCGGAATAAATTAAAAGTATGATCCTTATCACCAAAACGTGTAGTTGGATTATTTTT
The DNA here is from genome assembly GCA_022537955.1 of Schmidtea mediterranea. NCBI lineage: Eukaryota > Metazoa > Platyhelminthes > Tricladida > Dugesiidae > Schmidtea > Schmidtea mediterranea. The sequence goes on from CM039679.1 coordinate 85,532,311, forward strand.
TATTATAAATGAAATCATGGATGACTGTTCTTCAATAGCATAATAATCAAACGCTTTGTTTGTATATTTTTAGCAACATCTTTTTTGAATGTTTCGAAATCATTCAAGAGTTGTGAAGATTCAATTTTATAATGATTTATTTCATTCTTGAGAGTATCAATTACCTTCATTCGATCATCAATTACCTTCATTCGGTTATTCATCTTGAAAGATTGGTTACTCATTTCACTTAATTCAAAATTTATTCTACTAATATTTGTATTTATTTCATTTATTTGTTTATTATATTACATCTCTAAAATTGTGATATATCTTTTAACTGAATCATTCACAAATTTTTTATTGACTACATCCTTTTCATTTTTGGAGTTGGAAGATTTAAAATTGAATTATTATTCATATTTTAATTCTCCTCTCGTTCTATTACCATTTTCATTTACAAATTTACTTTCAACTTGTTCCAAAATTGCGTTAGTATTTAATGCTAGTGTTCCACCATCAATATTTTCAGGTATTACAATACTCATTTTTAAATTTTATTTTATTATAAAAGATCTATAATAATTTCTTTGAAAGACAGTCGCTTGCGCTCTAAAGATAATAAAATAAAAATATATAATTTTCCACATATTTTTGTATTCTCTTTTTGAACTTGCAAAGTATTAAAAATAAAACCATCAGTTAAATAAAATTTCATTTCTTGGATTGGAATTATTCCATGTGAATCAAAATAAATTTTATATTTTTTAGAAAAAAGACCCCAATGAGATATATGTTCTTATGTTGTTTGAAGGTTAATTATAATATTATCAGAATTTAAATAATTTTTAATTTCATCTCTCATAATTATTTTACATTTAAGATTTAAATCTTTTAAAATATCACTTAGATAAAAATTAGTTGTAGTATCTCGACCATATTTATCTAGAAATTTATTTAATTCACCGAAGGTAGTCGCTTGCGCTACAGCACATGTCATTTTTAAAGAATTAAAGATTAAAGAATTAAAAAATTAAATTTTACTTGTCGTAAATGTAAACAAAAAGAAATATTTTCATTATTAACATTTATTAAATTATCATTTTGATCAACAATTTTAAAATTTATACTTGAAATAGTTTTTCTAATCAATGGAAAATATCTTGGGGTTGATATTTGTTGTACAATTCTATATCCACGAGGAACATTTCCATATGAAAAACTATATATACAATTTTTTCTTCCATTGTGATATGTTCCTTCAATCAAATCATATAATAAACTTATAGAGGTTACATTTGAAATGTTTACAATCTTTTCGTTAATAAATAATTCATCAGTTGTATTATTTTCATAAACTTGTTTTGTAAATCCTAAAAAAATACCAAATATTTTATTCAGAAATGAAACACTATATTCTTTTTAACCAACATTTCTACTCAAGCTCTTGCTATATTTAATGAAAAAGTACCAATATTTTCTTCACCATATCTCTTTTTAATCAAGTTAGCTATCAATTCAAATAAAACATTTAATTCATATGCTCCAGGTGGAATTGTTATCAAACCATATCCATTAACAACACCCATAGTACTTGGTTTTCTAATACCAAATTCATTATTATCTTTTGTAATATTAAAAATTTTATTAAATGTTGTAGACCATGATAATCCAACTCCATAATTATAATCTTGTTTTAATTCTAAAGAAATTGGAAAATTGGCAGAAAATTCTGATTCTTTAGAATCAAAACTTAAATCTGTTGAATATTTTGTAGATAAAAGATTAATCATTTTCTCTAAACTTTTCTCCATTTTAGAAAAAAATATTTAGGTTGAAATTCTTGAATTAATTTGGTGGAACAATTACAAAACCTGAACCTTCTTTTTCATCAACACTTGGAACGTTAGTGACTGCCTTCGGAGATTTTTGAAAAGCTTTTTTATATAAATTTATTATTTCTTCATACTCAGGAGTTCCAGGAATCAAAAATATTGTTTTTGGTTTTGATAATTCCAACAATTTTTCATGAGTATATACTAAATCAGCATCATTTGATATCCTTTGAACTTTTTCGTTTGATAACGGGTGGTTTTCATCCAGAAATGGCTGAGTAGAGATCTCCGAAGGTAGTCGGGCTTCGCCTTCCAGAAATTCAAAATTTGATTTCAATTTATCCATAACTATTTTAAACATGATAATTTATATTAATTTATATTATTTTATATTATATTTATATTATATTTTATATTATATTTTATATTATATTTTATATTATATTTTATATTATATTTTATATTATATTTTATATTATATTTTATATTATATTTTATATTATATTTTATATTATATTTTATATTATATTTTATATTATATTTTATATTATATTTATATTATATTTATAAATTATTTATATTTATATTATATTTATCATCTTTCCACTACCTATTTCAATATTAAATTCTTTTTCAATCAAAACACAACAAAAACATTTTCCATTAAAACCATCATCTTTTTCCATTTCTATTGTTACAGTTTCTCCATTAATTGCTAGTTTATCATCCTGTTCACTAACATCAACACAAAATATAGAATATAAGTAGAGGGATATGAGGACTATGCCCCGTGGATATTTGGCTTGAAAATTGCCCCGTGGATATTTGGCTTGAAAAAATCCCGAGACCCCCCCCCTAAAAAAAAAATTTTAGGGGGAGGGGGGGTGTTAAATTTTATTTTAATTATTTGTTTTAATGAATGAAAAAAAAAAAATTTTTTTTTAATTATTTGTTTTAATGAATGAAAAAAAAATTTTTTTTTTTTAATTATTTGTTTTAATGATCAAATTTAAAATTTTTAAAAAATTTTAATTCATGATAAAAAACTTTAAGTATTTTTTATCGATTTAAAAGCCTAAAAAATAAAAATTGGCTTAAATCGCCTATGATTGATTGTACTGATGATTATTTTCGAATAAAATTGGTTCAAACCCGAGAACATAAAAATATTATATAAAAGCCTAAGTATTTTTTCATTATCCATCAAAAATGGCTCAATTCGCCTGTCAACTAAAAAGCCTAAATATATTTGCTCGAATAAAAATCATTATTATTTTTATTTACTTTAATTATTTGTTTAAGTCAATAATAATATTTATTTATATTTTAATTATATTAACTTTAATTATTTGTTTAAGTCAATAATATTATTTATTTATATTTTAATTATATTAAATTTAATTATTTGTTTAAGTCAATAATAATATTTATTTATATTTTAATTATATTATTATTTAATTATTTGTTTAAGTCAATAATATTATTAATTTAATTGTTTGTTTTAATCAAGTCAAATATTTATTTTTTAAATAATATATTTTTAAATTAAATTGTTTGTTTTAATGAAGTGAATTAAATAATTATTTTTTATTTTCATTTAATTATATATTTTATATTATTATTATTATTATTATTTTATATCAATATTATTATTTTATTATTATTAACATTTTATTTGTTTTAATGAATGAAAAAAAAAAAAAAAAAAAAAAACTTTTAATCCATACAAATATTTTTATTGACAAGATTAAAAAAGATTAATTTTTATTTCAAATCAAAAATATCCGAGTAATATGTTTTACGCATTTCGGCCAACAATATATGGATTTACCTTTTGACATTTTTTAATACTTAATAAAAAAAAAATTATACTTATTTAAAAACATAAAAATTATAAACATCAACAAAAATATACAAAAACAAAGAATATTTTCAAATAATTTATTCATTCAAAATTCTTCATAATCGTCATATTCTTCATTAAACTCTGAAAATTCTTCTGGACTGTTACCTAAAACCACATCACCTCCTCTATAATGACCATATGCCACACTTATATTTTTCCCCACCCAAACCCTTTTATCATCCTTATTTGTTAATGCAGTTTTACTGTTTTTAATTGTAAATAATTGATGTTTTTTACTAGTAATACGAGTTTGTGGTACAGAAAAAATTAAGTTTTTGTTATAGCAATCTAGGTATGACTTATGTTTTAAGTCAGTACCCTTCAATGTTATACCCTTAGCTTTGATACTTTCAACTTCAGACAAGAGGCTATAACATTTTGGACGAAGAAACACCCACTCCTTGTATTTAAGTCCTTTATTCTCGTCTTTGAACTTTCCAATGACAGAATCAAGATTCCTACTATACAAGGGATGTTTTGGGTCATAATTAGAAGTATCGAGGAGATTATCACGAACCATAGCAGATAAAAGAATGTCTAACTTACAATTCTTAATTTCTAGAAAAAAGGAATCAGTGTCCCAGCAACTATATTAATTTCACAAGTGAATTCGTTTCGATATTTTTCTAACTCTATATATTGTAATTGATACATCCTAAGTTTAGATAAATCGAGTACAGTTTGTCCAATGTAACTCGGTCGATCTAAACACACCGATTCCTTATTTAATAACACAGAGACCAAATCATTGTCGATTTTAAATGATTTTCGAAAAGTTGGTTTTGAGCAATAATTAATTAATTTGTTTGCAGAATTACATAATCTTAAATTAATTCGTTTTTAAGATTTTCAACTGTTTTTCCGTAGAGGCTATTATTTAAAAGTTTATAATAGTTTTTATCTAAGTCATTGGTTGATTGCGCTCTAAGTTGTGTGTTAGTGTCTATATACTTTTTAAATATTGATTTTTGATTATATTTAATAGCTCTATGTACATGTGTAATTTTAATTTGTAAAGAACAAAAAGCTGCAAAAGTCTCCAATGAAGAACATAATTCTTCTTTGGATAATGCGTTAGCATTAACTTCTCAACCTTAGAACCCGGAGCGCACATCTTTTCAGCAGCTACTGGAAAATCATTAAGTTTATCATGAAGAAATGTTGGGATTTCTAAATCTACTTCAAATGTGACAGCAAATGACAGTGATTCAAGATCCTTATTCAAAAAACTAATTAAATTATTTAATTGATTAGTATCAGTGACCCATTCAAAATTTCCATATGGTAATGGTTGACTTAAAGCCCAACCATAGAGATTATTGATGTCAATGTAAAGCAGTTCGGTGTTGTCATCAGTTACTACGTGATGTTTATTAACAAAGGTTAATCCTCCACGGATTCCCCCTTCGAAAAATTATACATCTCCATATCAGTGAGAAGTTCAATTGGTTCATCAAGAGTCATAAGAGCCGATGCCCAAGACATACCGGGAATTCCATAAAAGTTAAGTGGTTCCAATCGGTTATGAGCTAAGGACTTTGAACGAAATTGCTGAAAAAAGTCAGCCAAAAGAAAAACATCAAGTTTGAGGTAAACCATCATATAATCTAGTAAAGAGTTACAATTGGTTTCTTCCCAAATAGATTGAGCCTTACTATATTCGGCTTCAGTTACATCTTCCCAAATCGGTGGAAGTTCATATGTAGTTTCTAACACTTCTTGAGAAGTTGCAAAGTTATAAGGGAAAATGCCTTTAGTATCGATAATACTACCTACAAATTCCGAACGAGTTAAAGGAAGAGTTGTCAATGTTTTAACTGCATTACTTAATGAACTATTAATAAATTGACAAGAATCAATGAATTTTACAGTTAATCCACTGATTCTTGCTGACAAAGAAAGAAACTTTTCACTTGTTACAGGAATACAACTTATTTCCCACATTTTAAAATCACTCATACCATACTTGAGGATATGGTGAAGATCATACCCTCTCAAATTATGAAAAACAACTGGAAATTCAAACCTTATTTGTCGAGAAATATTACATTTTGAACAAGCTGCTCCCAAATATTTTCCAGTAAAGTGATCATGGTCCTTAACCGGTACTGATAAAATCTTATTACACAAATAACAACAAGTTGCCGAAGAAAACGAAGAATGTCTGAGTCAGTTAATATTATTTTCTTTTTATAATTATTTTGATAAAAGGGTAAAACAGTATTAATTGAAATATTATTTATTTCTTGTAGAAAATTAACTACACAATCATCACCCAGGAAACTCTTGTATGATTTTTCACCTGTAAAATTGTTAATTAAAAGTAAACCGGCTGAAATCGGCATATGTATTTGAAAATGTATATCATCTGAAGGTAAGATAGCCTCAAAATCAGCGTAAAGGACGAAAGGAGGAGTAACAGTTTTAGCCCAATTCTTAAATTCCAAGTTTTTATTTAAAGGTAAAGTATAAAGAGTTGTGCCTAATTGATTTTTATCACACAACCCTTTATGTTTATTTAATGATATTATATTGCGAAAACCATTTAGACATCGATGGCACCATATACTTTGAACTCTAGTATCAGTAAAAGAATGATTCCTATAATTTAAAAGCCTATCTAATTTAGTTACAGCGATATAATGATAGGAATCAAGGCTTTCTAATAAAATTAAATTAATGGGTTGTCCCCCAACAACTTTAGAACGATGAATTATTTCAACATAAGGTGTTTGAAACTTCAGGGTTAGAAAAATCATTAATTAAATTATTTTCATCATACGTAAGAACATTAATTGAAAGATTTTGATTTTTAGCTTCAAATTTTGGAATGTCACAAAGTTTCATAGGTAAATCCGAAGGTGAAAAGTCAAGCTCAGGTGTGTTGTAGCTAAAGGTTTCATTTCTATGATGGTTACCTATATTTTCATGATTTAAAATAGCTAAAATACTGTAAATAAAGCATAAATTATCGGAATTAGCAACATTTACAGTACAATGTTTATTTAATAATGATAATGGTGTTGGAATAAATCCATGACCACTCAGCCGATTTATTTGTGAAAACTTGGTAAGAACAAAATGAATTTATTTTATTTTATTTATAACCCAGTTACTACCTTTATCATTAATTAATGTTATTTTTTCGTCAAGAAGAGTAGCACCTTCATCTAAAAATGAATCATTCATTATTCTGGCAGAGTTTGAAATGATGAAAGATTGAAATTCTCCATCTTTTTCAAACTCTACATCAATACAAAATTGAATCTTAACAGATCCATTTGATTGATAACATTATTTAATTTATTAATTAACTGTGTGGGTACTGTAATTAACTTTAAATTTAAATTCGAAACATCCATTCTAACAATGGCATGTGATTGATTTAAATCAAAATTAACAATAGGTGCTATCGAGCCACCATATTGATTAACAGAAGGAATATCAACAGGAAAAACATCATCTGAATCAGAAATGATTATTACATCATCATCCGTCTTTGATTTGTCAGAGTCTGAAAGTATGATAGTTTCTATAACTTTAGGAACTTTCGAAGAGCGTGGATTATTAATATTATTATTTGTTTTTCTTTTATTTTTTGTAATATTATTATTATTATTATTATTATTATTATTATTATTATTATTATTATTATTATTATTATTATTATTATTATTATTATTATTATTATTATTATTATCATTCAATGGTAATTTAAAAATATATTTTCGCTTACAGTTAAACTGTGTTAAATGTTCCTTATGCTTTAAATAAAAGTCGGTATAATTCATTTTATGGGTGGTTTTACACGTGGGGCAAATAAAATAGGTGATGTGATTATAGGTATGAGAATAATAATTCTCCATAATCGTATCACAATTTCCATCATGTTGTGGAGAATTGCAAAAATTTGGGTAAAGGTTACCTGTTATAATAAAAGAAAAATTTAAATATATAAGTATAAAATCATTAAAATAAATCATTAAAAATCGTTAAAATAAATCAATAAACATTAAATTAATTTTACACACAATGAATAAATGAATTTGATTGGTTAATTTTATTTTGAAAATCTTATATAAGTAGTTTAAAATAGTTTAAAATCATAAAATGAATAAAAGTAAATGGTTTTCATATTATGTAATTATTCATTAATTGTTTTTTATAGAAACCTCGGTTAGAAAAGAAGCTGTCAAGTTAATTCTTGAGGAAAATTCCATAAATGCTATCAGTTTAAGCAGAAATTTACCAGTAATGTATTTACAATATTCAATGGAATATTTAAAATTTCCAATCATCTATTCATTTAGAGTAAGTATTTTTATTAAAAGTAATATTATTAATAAATTTTAATAGGAACCAACAACATTGAAACAAAGCCTATATAATATGAAAGTTGGTGAAATTGGTGAAATTGATCGAAAAAATATAACAGAGTTATTACGAGCCATCAACAAAGATATTAGTTTTAATGAACAATTCACTTTTATGAATTGTGAAAAAGAATGTAATTATGAAAATAAAAAAGAAAATGAACATTTTATGATTAAAATAAGAATTCAAGGATATAAAGAAGGAAACCAGACTATTCGACCAATTTGGAAAATTATTGAAGCCAAATGTATTTAAATAAAATTTATTTAACTTTATTCGTCATAGTTTTTAATCATATTATTTTTAATTTTTGTGTTTAAATTAATAAAATGTTAATATTAAATTTAATTCAAAAATTATCATTTTATAATAGTAAAAATTTAATAGTACTTACATTTAACTCTTTTACTTTTGCGACTCTGAGTTTTAACATTTTTGTTGGTAATTTTTATTAACGATTTTAATTCTTGAATAATATTATTGATAGATTCCATTTTCTAAAAATAAAAATAAAAATAACTAAATATATGATAAAAAACTTACTAAAGTTTGGTATTTGATAAAAGTGAATTTTTTAAAAAATGCATTCAGTTATATATTAACAAACATGTAAGTGATTACATGATGGACCAATTAAAATTTAGTTTATAAAACACACTTAATTACATAACATCAAAAACATTTAAATACATATAATCCTCTGAACTTAATCCTTTAAAAGGAATATTACAAAATGCATCTTTCATTACATTTTTAATTAAAAAACAATTTTGAAAAGAAACTTTATTCAATAAATTCATTTATTTTTTCATTGTTTTTAACCAAGCTAAACAATGCTGTCCACATGTTTTTGTCATCGGATTTTGATAACGAATTCGATTGTATTCAATTGGCATTAACATTGATTCTAGTTTATTAATTAATATAGGTGGATAATAGAAACCCATTGGATCAAATACATTTATTTTATTTGGTTTTACATAAATTGCAAGCCAATGTTCGCCACTGAGATTAGATGATTGAGTATTTACAATCAAAGCTTTGTTAACATCGATATATGGAATTTTATCTAGAGGGAAAACTCCAAGAAAATCTTTTCCCAATATTTTTCTACCAATAGAATCAATCTGAATAGAACTAATAATAATTTAAAAATATATAATTAATAAAAATTCTTACTTCATACTTGACAATTAAAAAATCTCAATCTGGTTTATAGTTTAAACTAATACTGTTCGATTGGAAGTAATTTGAATCTCCTTTTCAAAAACCCCATATACAATTACCGTAACAGATTCAGTTAGGGGTGATCCAAACTTTATATCTAATCTTAAATTTCCACTTTGTGGTAACTGACTTTGGTTAAGATCGAAATCTGGAGCCAATAAGAATGTAAAGAATGGATACTTATTTCTAAAATCTGACATACTGATACCACAATTCAAATTTTTATTAAGATATCCCATATTCCTAACAATACTTTGCATATAACTTGTACTATAATTATCATTTTCAAAATCTTGACTATATTTTTCACGATAATCACTTCCTTTACTTAAAGTTATTGACTTAACGTTAAAGTGATCAAACATAGTAAATGTATCTAAAAACGAACCACTAAATCTTTTATTTCCCTGGAAAGTTACAAGGATAAAATTAGGTAATCGCCTATCACCAAATATTTGTTCCTTATAAAATGAAGAAGATCCAATAGGTAAAGAAAATTCAACAACTTCTTTGCTTCGCATTGGATAAATTGCATTTCTTGTAGCAAGACCTATTTGATGACCCGCTAAAACAGAAGGTTCAACACGAACTCTTCTAACCATTAATTTTGCATCTAGCAATACTATTTTAGGTACAAATTTAGTACATGTCAGACTTTTTTCTGGATTTGTTCTTGTTAATTTAATTTGGACACTAACACCTGGTAACAAATATTTGGGTTGATCAAAGAAATCAAATTGGAGTGGTGAACATAATGAAAATGCTTTTGATTTTGCAATCCATGTTTTTCGCATAAGATCATGTTCAGTGTAACCCATTCCCCCTAAAGATGTATGTTTAGTATCTTGATTATAATTTATAATAGTTTCAATTAGAGATTTGTGTGCAAAACTATCATTTGCTCCTTCAATTTTAGTAGAATTAAAAACTAATTCAGCGTCTTTAAAAAGAGTTTGAAAAAAGAAATTGTTTGCTGTTACGTCAGCTTCTTGTGTAATATTTTCACCTAAACTATTTACAACTTTCAACTGAATATATAACAAAGTATCGTTCAAATCTAAATATTCTGTTTGTGATCCGTTAATGTAAAATTGAATCGAAGAGGTACCAGCATCAGTTATTGAATTCATTGGGAAAATATCTTCAAATGAACCATGTTCAATCACGGCTTGAGGGGATGGTCTATCAAAAAGACATAATTCAGATTTTGCACTAATCATTTTTCAAATATAGTTCCGAATCCTCTCATTCTTTTGTTTATATGTTTCTTCATAATCTTTCTACGCTTAAGTGTCCCTCCTTTTTGTTCATTTTCATGATTAAATACATCACTTACTTTATTAATAACACTAGGTAAAGTTTGCATAACACTAGGTAAAGATTCTTTAAATTCAGATATTGCATTTGATTTTAAAGCAGGTAAAAAATCAGAATTATTATTTATTACGTCATTTGCCGTTTTCATACCGAAATTGCCTATACGTCTAAGAATAGGTAATGCAAATCTACCTATTGTTTTCAACCAACCGGTTCCATATTGTTTACCTATAAAATATGGTAATTCTCCACCAGATTGACTACTACTATAAAAATTTACAATGTCAGGATTACTCATTTATTTTACGAAAATGTAATGTAAGAAAAGTTTTATCTTCTTTACCAAATATATATTTTCCACTATCATCACGAATATTGATTTCTATATTGTTTATATATGTTGATGATACAGACAAATACATTGGTTTTTCTCTATTATTTGAACTAGATCATCCTTTTTATGTTTTTCAACCCATACACATTTCAATAGAGGTATCAAAACATCACCAACAAGAATAGGTTCAATGATATTTGTATAGATCATCATTTGTTGATTACTTTGCAAAATTTCTGGTAAACGTAATCCAACAATAACTTTTTCTGAATATGATTCTTCACTTAATCCCAAACTTTGAGCCAAAAATTTACTAAATTTAACTTTACTGACATCATCTTCCAATTCAATTTTGACTAATCTTCCTTGTTCAATTTCGCAAGATTTAAATGGATGCGGATAAAAAGTCATTAATTGATCATTTATTTGTGATAAATTAGTAATGATTAAATTTTCTTCAAATTTATCTGTATACTCGACATCGTAAAAATAATTTATAGTTAATCGAATTGTGTCAAACTTTATTTTACGATTATTTGAAGGAATTTTAATTTGATTCAAGTTTTCAATAAAATTTATTTCTTTTTATTAAATCCTAATTTTTGAGCTTCTGCAATACTATCAAATGAAATTTTAAATGGAAAATATTTACAATTAATATTTAAAGTATTTCCATCAATGTATACTAGATAAAATATAGAGTCGTGACTAATTGTATATTCATTATTTGCATCGTTATAGTAAAAATATTCATAACTTGTATGTAATGTACTCTTACTATATTTAATATTTGAGTTGTTATAAAATGGAAAATTATTGTATACAAAAGTGAAATCGGTCAGAGCAACTTGCCATTCACCTTCCAAGTAAATAGGATTTTGAAATTCAACATTAAATTTATCAGCTTTATTATTTGGATGAGTAAGAAGACAACTATTACTCGGTAGATTTATGTAAAATTCTTTATTCATTTATTTTTCTAAAATGTATTGATAAATGTGTTTTGGTATCTTTACTAAATTTAATTAATTTTCCACTATCATCGCGAATATTAATTTCAATGTTGTTTATAGTTGAAGTTGAAATTGGTAAATACATTGGATTCTTCATTTCTAATTGTACAATTTCCCCTTGTTCATAGTTTTTAACCCAAATAGATTTTAATAGAGGAACTCTAACATCTCCAACAGTTATTGGTTCAATAATATTCGAATAAATGAACATTTGTTGATGATGATGTAATAATCTTGGAACTTTATTACCAACGATGTCTTTTTCACTAAAAGTTTGTTTATTTAATCCTAAGGTTTTGATTAAATTGTTGTCAAAATATATTTTTGAAATGTTATCTGCAAGTTTTATTTTAACCAATTCATTGTTTTCAATTTTTAGTTCTTTAAACGGAGACGGAATAAATGACATTAAATGTCCTTGTAATTCAGATAATGTGTTTATGAGTAAATTATCTTCAAAATATTTTTCAAATATTGTTTTTTCTTCATAACTTATAATTATCCCGAATTGTTCCATAACACCATCATCTGTAAACTTTGGTAATTTTAATCGACAATGATCATCTTCATTAATAACAGATATAGATTTTAATCCAAAACTAAACGCATGTTGAATGTCAGGGAATGTTACTTTAAATGGAACATGTGGACAGACAATAACCAAGTTCTCATATTTTTCAATAAAAACATCGACATCAGGGGTATGTTTAGAATTTATTAATTCATAAGTTTCATTTTGATTATTTATTTTCAAATATTTTACTTCAGTACCACTCTTCATCGTTTCATAACTTAGGTAAGAATTACTATAAAACGGAAATGTTTTATACACAAAAGTAAAATCAATCAAAGCAACTTCCCACTCACCATCCAAGTAAATAGGATTTTGAAATTCGACATTAAAATTACTAGCTTCATTATTAGGAAAAATAAGAGGACAACTATTACTAGGTAAAATCATATAAAACTGGTTTTCTTTCATAATATTTATTTAATTAATTGATTTTCAGATATCCAAGTTGGAGTTTCATATCCATGCCATTTAACATAGTATTGTTTATATTTACCAACATTCTTGGTTTTTAATATCTTTTGAATTCTGAATACAGTAGGGGTTTCTATAACTTGGAGTTCCTGTTCGTAGAATTTTCCACTAACTTGATTGTTTTCATCATCTTTGATAAAGTACATTACTGGATTCTGATTCATATCAATTTCTGAGATTTGAAATACTTCATCACTCCAATTGTTGTCGAAATTCTTGATGAATGGAGAAGCACTGATTTTACTTATTCTAACGTGATTACCCACTTTATATTTAGGCTTTTTAATGATTGAATCAGAGTGTTGTGATATCCAATTATCCATATTATTCGTTGAATAAACATCAATTGGTCGCATTCCATTTAAACCCCTATGTGGCGAATAATTGTAGCTATAAATTGCTTTCTGTAAAACATTTATCCAGGTTTTATTTCCTTTATATACGAAATATTTTTTCAAACGATCTCTTAGAGTTCGATTAAATCTTTCCACGTGGGCAGCTTTAAATTGAGAAAATACAGAGTAATGATTTATTCCTTTGATAATTTCTCTAACTTTACTATTATAAAACTCTTTACCTAAAGAATAAATTTAATTTAATTTATTTATTTAATTACATACCCAAATCAGTTTGTAAATTACGAGGTTTGCCATCAATAAATAATTCCTTGATTGCTTCAGCCATTTCATTGGCCGATTTGGTTTTTGTTGGAATAGCACGAGCGAATCGACTAAATATATCAACACATGTCAAAATATATTTGTATCCCTTATTAATTTTAGAGAATGGTATCATTTCCATCAAATCCATTTGCCATAAATCATCAACTCCCATTGTTTTATAACTACGGGTTTTGAATTTCTTCAACATTGGTTTATTTAAACTGTATGCCATTTGCCCAGATAACCAATTCTTAGTTTCTTTCTTTGAATTAACTACTTCCTTTGCCAGTTTCCTTACACCACCAAAACCAGCGGGATGTTTTGGGTCTGTCCATACTTTTTCGAGCTTTTTCACCGTGTTTCGATTTTTGGTTAATGTTTCCTTCATTATTACAACAAGTTGTCAAAATATTTAAATCTAAATTATGTTTATCCGGTAATGAATTCTTGGTACCCATTAAGAAGTTAATGTTGAAATTGCGCTTATTGCAGATAATACTATTGGAATTAATGCCCCCAAAAATCCACCATTTTGTTTATATATTATTTTTCGCATCAGACGTCGATTCTTAGTGTTTACTAAAGATAAAAGCGATCTTTTATGCTTTTGTAATACAAGTTTTTTAACTTTAGTAATGTTTACATTACCACGAACTACATTAACAATAACTTCAACTAGATCATCTATAACAAATGAAGGAAAATTCTGTAAAATAATCATTCTTTTGTTATTACGAGCCTTCATCAAGGCATTAAAGTATGGTAGACTACGTTCAACTTTCATATTAAATACATTTTTCATCTAGTTGTTTTGTTTATATTTTAATCCACTTTTTATCTTTAACAATCTTCTTACTCGTTTTTATTATTTTACGTTTAGTAACCCTTTTCTTTGTAACTTTTTTCTTTGTGGATTTTTCACGTTGAACAATAACTTTTTTAAACGTCATTTCAAGTAATTATTTTCAGATTTCAATTTTGTTTATAAATCATAACACCTTTCTCATTGAAAATGTCAGTTCTAATACGTAATTCATCAGGACATTGTTGTGTAAAGTCAAAGAACAAATATCCGTGGGGAACCTTTGTTGCATCTTGAAACGAATCAATTAAAAATTTTCTGTCATTGGGATAAGCTTGTCTAGCAAGAAAATCTATAATGGTTGCATCTCTAGGGTTTTTGAAAATAACCAAGTATTGGACATTTAAATTACGAGTTCTATGACTGCCCCCTTGATGAAACAAGTTTTGAGTAATGAAAATAACAGTAACTCCAATATGTCGAGCAATTTTTGTAAATAAATTATTAAAATCCTTTTCTTTATTAGCTTCCTGGTATAGATCATCGATAATAATAACATCGCCTTGATGTAATCTAGATGACCAATTTTTATCAAACCCTTTAATTATTGTCATTTTCAATTTACAGAATTGATTTTGAGTAAGTCCATGTTCTTCGTCAGCTCCTCTATGCCAATATATTTGTTGAATTTTGATTTAAACAAGTTCGATTGTAATAAATTGCATACAAATAAAGTCTTTCCACAACCACTTGGTCCAACTACTTGATATACAGCATCATTTCTTAATTCCATTTTATTATTAATTATTTATTTAATTGTTTATATTTGTTTTAATTTTTAGAATTACTTGAATTGAAATTATTTGAAAATGTTGAGTAATATAAATTATAAAGGAAGATATTCTATACCTGATATGAAATTCCCATTTGGAAAACCACAACAAGTTGTAGATCGATCAGGTAAGTATCCGATAATATTTTTCAGATCGGGGAAATGTCGGGTAATGGGATGTAAGCAACCTCTAAAAACTGGGGATTTGAAATATAATATACATGATTTACAAATTCAATCAATCACTGTAACAATCGATATTGGGAAATTTATAAATCTATATGAATTACAAAGAAAGGTGAATTGTGTATTTGAACCAGAAATATTTCCAGCATTACGTCTTCAAAAATATAATCCATCATGTGTCAATATATTTTCAAGTGGGAAAGTAGTAATACTAGGAATAAATCCTTGGATTATAATGATTATGTGGAAAATATTAAATCAGAAATAAATATGTTAATAAATTAATAAATATTTTGTTTGAATTTGTTTAATTTATTAAGTATTAAAAAATGTCAAAAGGTAAATCATGTATATTTAAATATGTATTTTATTTTATTATTTAGTTTATCTCTTTGAAGTAATTTTAAAGAAACTCCAGGAACTTTATCCAAGAATAAAAAATACGTTGGATTATTGCGCACCAGAGTTTCTCGCAACAAAAATTTACCATTTCACAGGGATTAACATTGAAGAACTTCTCGAGATTCACTATGACAACGTTCAGGGATCTGGTGACCGATGTGTTGCAAATTGCATTGTTTGTAAAGATAGTATGAGAGTATCATGTTCAGATGGATGTCCATGTTGCCACGATTTCAAACGTGACCAAACAATCCATATATTGTTGGCCGAAATGCGTAAAACATATTACTCGGATATTTTTGATTTGAAATAAAAATTAATCTTTTTTAATCTTGTCAATAAAAATATTTGTATGGATTAAAAGTTTTTTTTTTTTTTTTTTTTTTTTCATTCATTAAAACAAACAATTTAATTTAAAAATATATTATTTAAAAAATAAATATTTGACTTGATTAAAACAAACAATTAAATTTAATAATAATTTAATTAAAATATAAATTAATAATATTATTGACTTAAACAAATAATTAAATAATAATATAATTAAAATATAAATAAATATTATTATTGACTTAAACAAATAATTAAATTTAATATAATTAAAATATAAATAAATAATATTATTGACTTAAACAAATAATTAAAGTTAATATAATTAAAATATAAATAAATATTATTATTGACTTAAACAAATAATTAAAGTAAATAAAAATAATAATGATTTTTATTCGAGCAAATATATTTAGGCTTTTTAGTTGACAGGCGAATTGAGCCATTTTTGATGGATAATGAAAAAATACTTAGGCTTTTATATAATATTTTTATGTTCTCGGGTTTGAACCAATTTTATTCGAAAATAATCATCAGTACAATCAATCATAGGCGATTTAAGCCAATTTTTATTTTTTAGGCTTTTAAATCGATAAAAAATACTTAAAGTTTTTTATCATGAATTAAAATTTTTTAAAAATTTTAAATTTGATCATTAAAACAAATAATTAAAAAAAAAAATTTTTTTTTCATTCATTAAAACAAATAATTAAAAAAAATTTTTTTTTTTTTTCATTCATTAAAACAAATAATTAAAATAAAATTTAACACCCCCCCCTCCCCCTAAAATTTTTTTTTTTAGGGGGGGGGGTCTCGGGATTTTTTCAAGCTTAATATCCACGGGGCAATTTTCAAGCCAAATATCCACGGGGCATAGTCCTCATATCCCTCTACTAATATAAATTTTTAAAATCTGAAAACTTTAATTGTGGTTCAACTAAAAATTCATGACACATTAAAATATAACTTTTATATAGCATTGAATGATAATTTTTTGCTTTATCAAATGCTATTGGTTTTCCAGGATAATAACTTGAATTTAATTGAACACTTAAAGATTTTAATTGTTTATCTTCACTAATTGATTGTATAAATTTTGAATTATTAGTTGTATAATTAATTGTTGAATCTTTAACTCCAATCAAGATAAATCTCGGTCGAGAATTTAACATTGGTTTCCATGAAAATGTACTTCCTCTTAAAATATCTATACAACCTCGTTTTCTCTGAAGAAAATTAACATTGATTATTTTTGAAATCATGTTTAATCTTTCAAGAATTTGAGTTTCCAAATGAGGGTTACAAGTTATTGATGGAACTATCAACATCATTCTTTCAAATTTTATTTGTGGTTTAGATTCTGGTTTTAAAGCTTTTCCATAAAAGCATTTTTTATAATCTTTATTCCGTTCCATTTTCAATTCAAATGGTAAAAAATAAATTATTCTATCATATTGTTGAAAGAATCCAAATATTTTTTTAAAGGATATATTCCATCAAATGTTTTGGTTGAATAAAAACTTTTTCTAATTTTATATCCTTTATTATGTTCATCACCAGTACCAGTATTTGGAATCCATCCACTTAGTTCACCATTTTGATTTTTAAAATTAGAATCAGTCATAACAAATTGTAATAACGAACTCATTTCACCTGGATATTCTTATATTTTCAACTTCTGTTGATCCTAAAGTTATTGAAATTTTATTAAATAAATTTAAAAACCAATTATGTTCAAGAGTTATATCATCAGTTGGATCAACACCTGTAATTTCAAATTTATAATATATGAATGAATTGCAAATATCAAGTGTATTTGATGATTGTTGAATTTGAAACAATAAATTTCCAGGTGAATTTAATGCTTCTGCAGATGAAGTTGATGGCAAAACTTCTAAATAATCTTTCTTTTTTTAATAAATGATTAAATTTACTATTTTTATCCAAATTGAAAATCAAAAATTGAATTCAAAAAATTTAGAATTTAGAATTTATAAAATTTGAGATATTGGTTTTTATCAATCAATTTCTTGGTTAATAATCTTGACAAAATTGCATTTATGTGATTTTCACAATTATTATTTCCTTCTTTTCTAGAAGCTAAATATTTTCTTAATTCATAAAATAATTCACAAGGATTATGAGATAAATAATAATACTTGGTGTTTTCTTCTTGAATTCCATCTTCTTTTGTTTCTGTTGATTCCTGGAATAATTGCTACTTGATTAGTTTTTTCTTTAGTTAATTTTTCATCACCAAATTCATTAACTTTTTCAACTTGTTCATCATATCCCGGTGGTTTTGGAACAAATGATTTTATTTTTTTATAATAATCATTTTTTGTAATAAAGTTAATATCTTTTGTTAAATTCTCATGTTTCAATATCACTTATTGGAACATTTAATTCTTCTTTATAATTAAATGCATTTCCTTCAATTGTTTTTTTCAATTCATTAGTAAATATTTTTTCTTATTATTATTTGATGAAATGTATATGTTATTCTCTTTCTTGGTCAATACAAATTTTTTACCACTAATAGATAATATAGTTCAATATTTTTCATGAAGGTATATACCTGTAAAAAGAGGTGTGATTATTTTGTTACCTTTTATGACATCATAATTTACATTCAATTCTAATTTTATTGGATGAATTTGTTTCATGATTTCTTGATTAATCTGTGTTGATTGATCTTTAGTTTCTTTATCCGGAATTAGTCTTCTAACTTGAAAAGGAATCAAGTTAGGATCTTTATACGAAGTCGACCAGAGGTGTCCATCCCATAAAAAATCTTTTTGAGGTTCTTTAAAAATGTTTACTTCTTTAGGTTTATTTTGATTTAAAATTATTTCATATTTTTGTTTCTTTAATAGCATTAATTATTGGTTGTTCAATTTTTGTAGCCATGAAATTAAAATTGGGATTATAAAGTCTTTTGGATATTAAATTATCATTTCATATATTTTTTTGAATATTTAATGATTTACAATGTTGAATATATTTATTAAGATTAAAATCATTTACATTTCTAACCATTTTTATTTAAAAAAAATCAGTAATCTTAAGATTCAATAATTCACTAAATAATTATTTTTTCATATACTTGACTTTTTTCTTTATCCAATGCAATTTAATTATATTTTATAGATAGATGATTTTCAAAACTATTAAATTCTTCCTTGTCTAAAGTATCACTAAACAAATCATTAAAAATACTATCTTTATTTCTTTTTCCTAATTTAAAGAATATGAAAAAATTAGAATTACCGCGAATACTTCTAGATTGTAAATCATAATAATTTTGAGCTAAATAAATTACATTAAAATTATTATGTCTACCTCGAGTAAAATAATATTCCATAATTTCTTGATTTTTCATGTTGACACAATCATCAAAAATTATTAAATTCTTTTTCGCTCGATCTAATTTTTCACATGAATTATTTCATGATATTGATTACTCATTGATACACCAATTGTTTGAGGAGGCCTCCACTTGTGGTAGTTGCTTGCGCTCCGGCCGAACATTTCTGCAGAAGAAGTTATACAGTTTAATTCCCCACATTTTGTTTCTTCATATAATTCTCCACAAAAATCTCTAACGGATGTATCATCAGGAATTTTATCTTGATTTTGAAATAAACCCACAACATCTTGTTTTGTTAAACCAGAATTTAACCCATGAAAAATTATTTGCATTTCAGGTTGATCAATTGTTTTAGAAAAAATTATTAAATTATCATAGTCTATAAAATTAGGAGTTAGAATCATTTTTACAACAAAACTGTTTTCTTAGAACCAGAACTTCCAATTATCAACATTCTAAAAGAATTCGGTAAAATAGGATTGTGATTAAATTTCATAATATTTTTATTCCAAGTTGGTGTAAACGAAGTTGCACTTGAAGAAGACATTTTTAATAGTAAACTTTTCAGTAATGAAAAATTATTTATTTTTTATAAGGAGAAAGAAAAATTCTATCACCATCAAACTCTATTTGAATATTTCCTTTATTTAATTTTTTCAAAACTTGTTTTAATTTTTTATTTTGGAAAAACTCTTTTATTAATAGATTTTATAAAATTACAAATTTCATGACCTTGATATGGATTTAAATAAATTCCTTGGCCAGTTTTTGTTTCTCCACCTGTGGTAGTCGCTGACGCTCCAGACTTTGTTTCTGATTTAATTTTTTGAATTTCTGCATCTAATTTCTTTGATTCTTTATAATTTTTAACAGCAGTTGTTATTCCGCCAGCTGCTCCTGCTGCAGCTGTAATTTAACCAAAGATTAATGGTAATAAAGGTAATGTTCCACCACTTTGTTCGCCTTCAATCTGCTATTTTCTTTTTACCAATGTATATTTTTTCACCATTATATTCAACAGATGCAGGTTTATTTGTTTCTATTATTTTTCTTATATTTTTTCAAAATTATCAACAGTCTGTGTATCAATAATTTCATCAACAATTTTTAATAGAAATTATTAAAAAATAGATTTTTGGAGTTCATTTTGATGAAATTTACCTAGAATTTCTTCACCAGTCAAGTCTTTAATTCCACAAGTTATTGGTTTTGTATTATTAATTTTTGAAATGACAAAAACTTCTTTAGACCATTTATGTGTTGAACCTTTTTCAAATTTATTTTTCCATTTGAATATTCTAACTCGATCGCCAATATCAAATTTTTGTTTTTCTTGTAAATTTTCATTAGCATAATTGTTATCATGGGTAATTTCTTTGATTAGATCAGGATTCTCACTTGCTTCTGTTGGTGAAACTCCGATTGTTCTAGGAATTTTATTATCATATTTTTTAATTAATTCTGGTAATACATCTATCCAAATTCTTTTTCCACGTTCTGTAAATTTTTATACATCCAATTTTACAATGTTCTATTAAATCTTTCAATTATAAGATTATATGAACCATAATTTGATCTATCATCAGGTGAATAAAAGTTGAATAAATTTCAATATTATTTTCTTGTCTAAATTCTTCAAATATTTTATTATAAAACTCTTTACTATTATCAACATATAATTGTTTAGGAATTCTATTTGGGGTTTCTTCAAATAAAAACTCGAATCCTTCTTTAATTGAATTTCCTGTTTTGGTTTTTAATGGTAGAACCCAAGCATATCGAGTATATAAATCAATAATTGTTAGAATATATCTATAAATTTTATTATTTTTAGGATTTATGGTTTCAATTAAATCTGCTGACCAAATATCATCTTTATTGAAAACTTTTATTTTTAAATATTTTTTATGTTTTCTTTGTGTAGTTCATTCGCTAGAGTAGTATTTTGGTTGTCTGAGTTTGTTGGCATTTTTTCAAATACAGTCGCTTGCGTTCCTCCCAGTGTGATCTTTGTTTTATTGCTATTTTTCCTATTGCTCTTGAAAATCTTTCAGAAAATGTTGGATTTTGAATATCATTTAAATCTTGAATCAAATCAATATCTGCTTTTGACGAGAACGAATATCTTCTTGACGATACGCTATGTCATGTTTTAAAGCCGCTGCATCAACTCTATTTATTGGTTCTTCTCCAGTTTTAGGATTATCATTTTCATCATGTCTTATATCTAAACGAATTCCTGGCGAAACATCTCTCAAGTTTTCAAGAGAGTCGGACTATATCTTAAGGAATCATTAAAGCTGATTAGACTTTTCACCCCCACCAACGTTTAGTCTCTGAACAATCTCCATATTCTTATCTTAACAAACTTTGGAGATATGCTATGGATTGTCCATTGTTTTATTCTTTTTGTTTTTACCATTAGGGTCGATCATTACCACAGATCCTTCATTAAATTTCCTTAATGAAATGTTAGAAAAAGACTTTGGGAGTTTCCCGCAATTTGAAGGTGTTGCATTTACTAAATTCATAAAATAATGAGATTTAATTTCTTGTAATAAATATTCTTTTAAAATTATTTTATTTGATTTTGATAAATTCTTTTTTGCTGTTAAGGGTCTTAAATTTATCCAATTAAAACATCTTTTTATTTGTTCTTCATCTTCAAAATTAAAACTAGAAACTGGTAATGTGTGATTTATATGCCAATAAGAACCTTGATTTTCCCAACTCATTCCATCATAAAATTGAAATTCAATCCATTGATAAAAATCATTTATTGAGCATCCTAAATACTTCATTAATGTTCGACTTTCTTTGTTTTGTTTTAAGTTTAGGATTTTCATAAATTTTGCCTTGTTATTTTGTGCATATTTTCGTTCACACTCTGTACACTCTGAATTATAAACATAATAATCCCTTTTTAATCTATTCCTAAATTCACTTATAGGTTTTTCAATATTACACTTTGTACATACTTTTATTGTTAAAGTAGTTTCAAATTTCTTATTCCTAATAAACGTTTCTCTTTATATTTTTGTTCTCTTATCTTATTTTTTATGCTTTCGCATTCTTTACACATACCACGAAAATAGGAATTTCCTTTTCCCTTAATAATTTTAAAAGATTCATTTAATTTTCAATATTACATTTATTACAAATTTTCAAATCCATTTTTAGTTTAATTATTTTATAATGAATTAGCATGTTCTTTTTTAAAAACACACTTGAGCCCCCGTCAACCCAAATAATTGTATTTTGGAAAATGATGTTTTCCTGGATATTTTGTCCATGGAAATTCTGGAAGTTTATAACTTAATTGTTGTAAATCTCCCCCAGAAGTGTGAAGGTGTAAAGTGTGAGGCATTTTTTGGTGGATTTTAGTTTTTTCATGTTTTGCTTTGTGAGCTGTTTAAAGATATTTATTACAAGAATTACAAAAATATTTTTCTCGAATTACCATATTTTTAATTTGCGAATAAATATTTTTTAACTGTGAAATCACCAATGTGCGAATGTTTTAAAATGAAAAATTTAAAAGTTAATATTTCAAAATTTTAATATTGTCAATTAAACAAGTATTGTGATTTTAGGGCAAACGGGTTTCGTGTTGGCAATTCAGTTTTTTTCAAATTGTTATTTCCCAGAATGGTAAATAACAGAAAATTACACACTTGTAAATTTGCAAGTGGGAAATTTGCAAGTGGTTCAAAGGGGAAAAATTAAAAATTGTTCAGTTGACAATTTAGC
Source organism: Schmidtea mediterranea (assembly GCA_022537955.1). Taxonomy (NCBI): domain Eukaryota; kingdom Metazoa; phylum Platyhelminthes; order Tricladida; family Dugesiidae; genus Schmidtea; species Schmidtea mediterranea. The sequence continues at coordinate 85,555,675 of CM039679.1, forward strand.
AGTAACACTTAGAGTACTTAGGCCTCAGGGCAGTCGGAGTCGTTCTCCCTAAAATCACACTACTGATATCTTAATATTCGATTCATTATCAACTTTTTTTTTAAGGTATCAAATACATTTTGTTGGGCTTGTCCTACACAAATTTTGTAGTTTTCTTTAATAGCATTATCAATGACTGGGCAATATGTGCAAATTTTTTAATAAATTTTCGATAATAGCTTGCTAATCCAAGGAATTGTCTGACATTTTTAGGAGTTTGATAGTTTTCAATTTTCTTTACATTATCTGGATTTGGTTGAAGACCTCTTAGTGATATAATATGTCGAACATACGTAACTTCCGATTTTTCCCATTCGCACTTTGAGGGTTTGATTTTCAGATTCACCTCTCTAAGTCGTTTGAACACAATTTCGACATCTCTCATATGATCATTAAAATAGCTTGAAAATATTATAATATTATCGATATAAACTAATGCATGTGGAATTTCAACTCTAAGATCAAAATTAGGTAAATGGGTGAGCGGGAAGGGCGCGAAATTAATGCAACGAAATTTTAAGGAATATAAACGAATAATATGAATAAGGAGTGTTAAATGAACAGTATTTTAATGTCTAGAAATAAACCCAAATTAAAAGAAGTTAAGTGAACTTCATTGAGAATTTCTAGTAACCTTGAGAATAAATAATTAGACCCAATGTCAATCCATGTCACAAAACTTAAAATTAATGAGCAAGTTAATTGACAAAAAAAATTCGAATTTTTATTATATAAGCGAATAACTAGAACTGAATAGAAAAGGATTAGGACTAAACAGGAAGTAGAAATTGAATACGTAAGCGCGAGTAGTGGCAACGGTTACTAATCGTATAAACTATAATGAGAACCAACTTCCCACTCAATAAAAATAAAAAACATAAACAGGTAGTACTAAAATCTTACCCTTCAATCAAGCTCCAACAATGAAAAGTCTGTAAAGACATAACAATGTTATTCACACATAAAATAATCTTGCATCGCCAACCATAATTGGAACGACGCGCACCGATTGAGATGAGATCTACATAAAACCGACGAATCTTCGAATCCGAACGACGACGACACCTAATCACAGTCAATAAGTCCAATGGAGAGCTAGGACAAGATCAAATGAATGGGTAAATACTATAATGGATTAATGATTTGTACTGTGTGGAAAATGAATGGTTTTGTTGGGCCAGAACACGGCCTTTAGAATCGTTTAAATGAATCGGTAATACACACGCAAATACAACTTGCAGATTTAAAATCAGACCCATAAAACACTAACTAACCATGCTTAAATACGAGAGAGAAAACAATTAAATATAAAATCAAGAAACACAAAAATAAAAATAATAACAAAGTGCAACAAGATCCGCACGAAATTAACATAAAAATAACTTGAGAACACGAAAATTTGACTGAAATTTGACAATTTACTAAAAAATGGAAAAATCCATAAAAATGAAACAAAAATCAAATAATTTGAATTGGAAACAATTCAATTAAGAAATTAAAAATAAAATTGTCAAATTAAATTACAAAAATAAAAAAAAGATTAAGAATAGAATATACTAGAAAATCACATGGTCAAATTTTTTTTTACTAAATCAAATTTAATACCCAAGGTTAGAGTCGTACAATTGGTATATATACCGATTCATTTTTACATAATATATAATCCGTTTTACTCTGTATAATCAGTTTTGGAAAAAACTCGAAGCAGTTTGAATCTGAGGACTAATCTTATCAATGTGACTGGAGGAATAATCGAAAACTTTCTCCACGTCTCGTCCATGTAATCTCGCAAGAGCTCTGCTTGGGCGTCGGCGTGGGGAAAGCCTTAATGTGATTTGATGATGAAATATGCTGTTAATTATGGCTATTATACTTAAATAAATATTATTAAACAATAAAATGAAATTTTTTTTATTTTCGAAATTTTTCCGGCCCACAGCCGAAACAACATTACAAGTAATTAAAATCTCATATATCTTACCAAACTGTGTAAGTGCGTGTATAATCGCCAATAGTTCGTGCCTGTGAAGGCTACTGCGTGAGAACGTAGTAGCTGAAACGTCAATTATTATTCCGTATATGGGAAATGGGTTGAAGGGGGAATAGTCTTTTGGCTATTCCGTCATTACTCAATTCCTATAAATTCGACCTAAATTTGTACTGACAAACGGCTAAAAATCAAAACACCGAGTAGTCCAGTGGGCACTCATTAATTTGTAATATAAACATAAATGCGCCTAGGATCAATTAAAGGGAAAGGTGACGGGAAGTCAGAGAAAAATAATCGTTGCTATAACCTTCTAATGTTTTACAATAAAGAAATTTAATTGAAATCAAACCTTATAATTAATGTAAATAATGTAAGGATTTCAGATGAAAATTAAATTTTGAATTAAAAACAATTTAAATCTAAAGATGTTAAACGAAACAAAAAATTCAAATCGCAAACGAGGATTCAAAAAAAACCCGTAATACTATAATTTATAAATATAAAGATCCTTGATGAATGCTGAGTCGCAAAGTAAAAATATAACGTTGAGATTGAATTAATCCTAGTTGAAACCCAGTTTTCGATTTCTATATCAAAATAATAAATTCCCAGTAGTACATTTTCACAACCATAACCGTAAATTGACAAATAAATTCCAAAATTCTAGCCAACTAGGAGGAAAAAGTAAATCCTCAGTCAAGATCCCTAATATCAAATAAACATATAAGTCTTGCAACGAGATTCGAGTATTTACATTGACTAAAATCTCTGCATGGAACCGAGGAGCGACACGATGGTCATGAGCACTACAAAATTTAACAGGATAATAAAATGGTACCTTAAATTATCAGAAAATAGGTAAAAGAAATGGCTAGACTTAAAATGTATTGAGGGATGAGATTTATATTAAAGAGTTCACAAACAATTATACTGATATACGATATAAGGGTACAAGCTTCCCGGTCAAAAAATTAAATGAATTACCCAAGTACCAATCTCGAATAACTAGCAACAAATAAAACTAAAATAAACGAAAGACTCCAAAGGAATTTATTTAACAACGTGCATCGGTAAAAGGTAATCGAAAATATCACAAATAAGTAGAATACCACAATGGGTAGCTTTCCCAAAAATTCCCCGTGCACCGGTCATTGACGACATGATAATATATCCATCTTGAGTCCCCATAGTTGCTGTAGAAAGTATCATCCGACGCTAATTAATATAGATCGCCGACGCGAGGTATGAAATATTAATCACGAACGGCGTGTGCCAGTAGGTCGGAAATATAAAAACCTAAAAGGTAAAATAATACCTACACCTGAAAAAATTCGGAGGTAATAGCAAAAGTTCAGCCTCGGGCGCCGATTCATGAGAACAGAACCACTGATGAGCAACAACTCTTCCCACACGAATACTAAACTAATAGTTCAAAATGGCCAAGCGATGAATGAACTAACAATGCCTAAAATCAACCGTAATAAATTTAACATCGATGAAAACTGATTTGGATCAACAGGATAGGCATCTGATTTATAATTATTCGATCTGACATTTCCTGAGAGTTGATCGATCAAAAAAACCGAAATCAACTGAAAAATCACACTCGCACAGTAAGGGATGGAAGTGCATCTGCACACGACCTTTGACAGTAGCATGTATGCCAATAGAAAATTCGATTCAAATACGCACACATACTCGCGATCGAAGAATTATCCTGACAGGTGACCGTCACAGATCGGGTGTGCGGAAGCTATAAATTTTCTCTGTCCTTGCACGCACACAGCCAATATAATAACCGGCGCAATTTAGATTTCTCCAGTTGTCGTGAAAATGTCCAGAAAAAATATACAAGCCCCAAGAGAACTTCAGGGACAGGAGAAAAAGGAACCTAAGGCCACAGTTACCAATCGGACTCCGCACAAATTAATAATTTAATAACCATACTATTAATCGAGATATTGAGCGCTAGTATCCAGATGCAATACCACCACTTACTCGTTTTCGTTGAAGACCCATGGGCAAGATCAACCAAGAGATTTCGTTCGCCACTGTCGTAGATTGTAAATATAAGCCTGTAGCTGATTTGAATTTTCCCAGTGAATAGCCAAATTCGTCTCATACCTAATTAAATAATACTTGAAATCAAATTAAATGAAATAACCCGAAAAGCTACCAAACGAACAATCATCCATTTAATTTGACCACTACCTTAGACGTAGGAACCCAGAACCATTCTCACATGTCGTTAGCAGAGAGTTGGAAGAAATGAATCTATAGTAATGGTACATATGAACCTGAATACATAGGAATAAATTTGCCACACCCCAGTTCACCGGAAAGGGTAACTTAAATTAATAATATGATTGCAATAATTGTTTATTGAATTTTATTAAGTTTAACAATAAAAAGTATATTTTTCTTTATTGAAATAATTGAATTTCAAATCAATTAACGTACTTGCAAATTATTTAGATCATTATACTAGTTAAAATACTCAAGAATTAATTAAATTTTATATTGATAAAAGCACTTGTGAACTAATTAAACCTTGTATTACTTAAACTACTTACGAACTAATTAAATCTTATCCTAATTAAAGTACTTATGGAATCACCAAACGGATCGAGTTTATTCACTAAAGGACCATCAAAAATGTAATAATTAATATAAATCATACCTAAAGATAAAGTCTGTCTCAGAATTATGGGAATAAAAAACGCGTAAATATTATTAATATTACTTACTGAATTAAATCTATCGGCATCTCTAGAAGTAAAATATTACGTATTAAAACAATAAGTCTTCGTGTAACTAAATTTAATGAGGAATTTCCACAAGGGTTAGTAGGCAGATAGATTCAGATTAAACGTGAATGTTCCCATCATCAAGAATTTTAGCAGATTCTAAGCAAAATCTTAATTAAATTTTTGATCTCTAACGAGTTACTAGCATGAGATGAACCAAGACTAGCTAACTTCAGTAATTTACTCGGAGGGAGACCCCAATATAACAACCCCGAATTGAGTTACGGATCACTGTTAACGAGCTATGCGAACTAAAAGGACCCCCTTAAAAATGCCTCTGTTAAGAGTTTTTTCTACGCGAACCTACAACAACCGATCCAGTTAACTCGTCGTACCCAAATCCGAGACTAATCACTAAGACCAAATGAAGTGTAAGTTTCGCTTATCACTAACGTTTCTTTTGATTTTAGAAAACTCGTGGATTGACGCATCCCGAGTAATTTCCCGATTCCCAGCTCACTCAGCTGTCCGGTGTAGGCAGGCGATGTGATATGCGGGATTTTCTATTTCTCCCATACGCGAGAAAAGATCCAGCAAGCAAAGAGACTAGGACGAGATCGAGCTCCCGTATGTGGCGATCAAGAGGGAGCCAGGACGCAACCCGGCCAGGAAGGAGACAAACAGCAAGTGGAGCAGGCCAGGCGATATCTGAGGCAGGTCAACGTGGACATCGCGGCGGGCAGGATACCCAGCACTGACGGGTATGCCCCGCGTTACAATGTCTCCTACGAGCTGAACGATCCTAAACTACAAGAAAGAATTTCGGACATGAACGTGGTAATTCCATGACGAATCTTGCTGAGGGAGATGCGAGGTGAAGGAAGGCCCGCAGAAACTCATCGCGACCATCCATACGCAAGAAAATGATACGGCAAGAAATGGAAGTAGGGATACTACGTGCTAGTACTAATGCGCATGACTTGAATGAAAAATTTGAAATAAATCTTATTGTTTTCGTGGTTCATTGTTTTGTTATTGAATCCCAGGTGAGAAATAAACCTTCTACGGCGACTTAGGGACAAATTATACTAATGAAATGATAAATTTCCCCACAAACGTTAAAAACAGGTCTGATTAAAAATTTATTATTTTAGAAATGAAGTTACGTCAGTTGTCCCTCCTACAACAGGAGCTGGATAAGGCCCACGCCACAAGCCGGGAACTGCAGCAACAACTCTTGCAGATCACCCGGGAAATCCAACAGGTCAAGGGGACATGGATCGAGTCGAAGAGGGTGAAAGCCATATACCAGAAGATGGAGGCGGCGCAAAAGGGGTGGGCAAAAGAACGACAGCTCATCCAACATCAGAAAACGCAGATCAAGGGTTTAGAGATAGCACTGTAAGCGTGCCAAGAGGGTGCGGCAGTAACTTATCCCTTAGTGTTTGCCCCAGCGCAACTGGCCTATAGAGATGCGGCGACTTCGTCCACATCCAAGAGAAAACCAACCAAGCTCCGGCCAGGGAAATCTGAGTGCGCAAAACGTCGTGCGGCTCAAGTTCAAGGTGTGTAATCCTGATTATAGACATCATACTGTGTTATTTATTAAATGTTTACGAATAATGTTCATAGCGTTATCTGATTCAACTCGACTAGAATATCCCGAAATTAAAAATCAGAGGCGATCACAGAAATGAAAATACTTCGGTAAGGGACCAGAGAAAGAAAACCGCACATGTAACTTCTAACGGTAATGCGTTGAACCCAGTTTGAGGTCGGGCCAGAGTAGTTCCTATATGGCGCTCACCTTTAACGACCTCAAAACCGATGGTTGCATTACCAACGTTGCTTAGCGACGGGTAACTATTTGGGACAAGGAAACACTTACATCTGGGGTCAAGGTTATAAAGACCATAAACCACACAATTTGTTAAATAATATGATAGTCATGGTTTCATTTTTATTGGTTTTTTGTTTGTAAACAATGAGGCTCTAGAATTCTGACAGATGCAGAAAATATACAATGTGAAAGTTATGGACCGAAACGTGTAAGTCGAGCACATACCTTCTAACGGTAGCTCGCTGAACCCAACTGAAGGCCAGGCCTTAGTAGTTTTAGAAATAAAGCTTACATTTGGCGGTCTCAGAACAATTGGTTACATTACCAACGTTGCCTAGCAATGGGTAACCAGTGAATGGTCGAAAGTTTGTATGTCAACATAATTATTATGTCATCATAATTATTATCATCATTACTACTAATACCATTCCTATTATTATTATTACCATTATTATTATTATTATTATTATTATTATTATTATTATTATTATTATTATTATTATTAAACGATAACGCTAATAAAAAACCTTTCTTACGATATATTTCGATAGCACAGCTATCATCTTCAGGTACTCAAAACCAACTAAAAATATTATGAATTAACATTTAATTTAAACAAATTATTTTTTATTAATTTAATTTTTTAATAAATAAATATTTTTAAAAATATATTTTAAATTAATTTTAAATTTTAAATTTTTTACTTATATTCTAATTTTTAAAAATTAATGTAATTTAAAATTTTCAATTATTTTAATAATATTAAAAAAACAAACATGATTTAACATACGTAAACTATTTAAAAACATTCAAAACATTCGTAGTCACAGCACTCTGCACATTAATCTTTGGATCCAATGACCTTATCAGCAATGCTTCACATATCACGCATTCCCAATAATTATTAAAACTTCTCAACAAAATTCTAAAATCAGACATTCCTATTTCACTTTTACAGCCTCTATTGTGTTCACTAATATTGGTCAAACCCTTCAATCGACAATGCTCTAGAACTCGAGTACAGAGATGACGGGAAGTCTCTCCAATGTATGTGGCATTACACCCATTACATGTAAATTGATAAACGAGATCACAACACAATCCATCCGGAGTTTTTGATTTATTAATAAACATATTACGTACCTTACACGAATTAGAGACGATCTTATACTCTAAATTTCCCATCTGTTTACTTAACTTCCTTTTATAATTTGTAAAGCCTTCAGAGTACGGCAATACTAACACATATTTAGGCTCAATTTTTTTATATCCATTTTTACCATCACCCAGATCAACACTCAATTCACACCCATCCGACAAATTACATTCAGACTTTCCTCAACATGGATCCTTAGAATTTTTAATCAATTTATCAACAGTTTCTTTTATCATCAACAATAAAAATGATTTAGAATATCCATTCTTTATCAACGACTAAACCAATTTATCAACACTTTTTACCGAATTAGCAAAAGTAGAAGATAAAGCCCATGAACGATAAATCAATCCTTTCACCATATTTCTCTTATACTTAAATTCACAAAAGCTTTCTGGAGAAGTATAAAGACCAGTATCAGTTGGTTTTCTATAAATCTCTGTCTCATACTGTTTATCTTTGCGTTGAATTAACAAATCTAAAAACGCAATTGATGACTTTCTCTCCGTTTCACATGTGAATACAATGTTTTTATGTAAACTTTTCATAAAATGCAAAAACGGTTCTACATGTTTCTGGTTTTCAAATATAAGAAAAATATCATCCACATACCTTTTATAAACAAAAGGTTTTTCAAATTGGAAAGAAGCAATTTTCTTTTCCAAACTAGCCAAAAATAACTAGAAAGCTTTTGTGAATTTAAGTATAAGAGAAATATGGTGAAAGGATTGATTTATCGTTCATGAGATTTGAACTTTTTATACTTAAGTGTTGTAAACTATACGTATAATTGTTGTTAAATTCAGCCTTTCGAATTTTCTTAATTTCCTAATGATTTTTAAGTCAATTTATCAGTAGTCGTTCCACGTTCTTCTGGTTTTAATTTTTTCTTTCTCTTAACTGGTCATTTTTATTTTTCCTTTTATGTTAATCGATTTTAGTCCTTTCTCATGGCCACTCTCATTCATTACGACGGTCAGGCAATAAGGTTTCCGGGGGGGGAAACTCCGGGCTGTTCTGACAACCGTCCTCACAGCTTCTTTACCTCCTGATCCCTACAGTCCGTGGTTTAGCACCACTCGTAGTTTTACTGTCTTGTAAGTTTGTATATGGGATTTTATGTGTGATACCACTCCGTCGAGATTGAGTTCGATCATGATTAAATTATTCTAATGAATGACAATAAAGGTAAAAATAAAAAAATGCATAATATCGAATTCAAATAAAGAACTAAAATAACAATTAAAATTATTATAATTAAGTTAATAAAATGCATAAAATCAAAAAATTGTTAAACATAAAAACAATTTCATGTAAAAATTCATAAATATTATTTGTTGTTCAAATTCTTCCCAATAAACAAAATTTCAGAAAAAGTAATACGTCCACGAACTAAAATTTAAACCAAAAATTGAGATTGTAGTCTTTAAGACTGAAAACGTAACTTCAAATATTGAGATAGTTAAAAAAGTAAAAAGATTGTTAAGAGTTAGAGAAAGAGAGTGATTTTTGCTCGACCAGCATCGCCTTATATACCACGATTGTTCGTGTGTGTGTTTTGATATGGTAAAAGAAGGAATTTTCCAGAATATTCCAAAATTAAATTTTTATATTTTTGTGTACAAAAATTTTTATTTATTTTATTTTTCTTTAACATTTTCTATTTTTCCTAAATTTAAGTTTTTCGCTCAAACACACACAGGCGTTATCGTGATGGTCAAACAAATATGAGCTTAATCAGTTTTTGCCCAACAAAAACAAATGAAAATAATAGATTTTTTTTTAATTTGTGTACATATATAATTATAATTTTTTATATATATTGTGGGGTTCATGGTCTGGAGAACCTTGACCCCAAATAGAATTATCTTTGCCCCCAATGGTTACCCGTTGTCAAGCAACGTTGGTGATGTAACCACTGGTCATGGGATCGCCAAAGGTGAGCGCCACGAAGGAACTGCTAAGGCCCGATCTCATAGTCGGTTCAACGCACTACCGAGAGAAGGTATGTGTGCGATTTCTCATTCTGGTCCCTTTCACGTCAACGTTCATCACAATCAGTCGTGTTATCCTTCTTTCAAATCCTCTATGAAATCCTTACTACTTCGCATGATTTATTCTAGGTCACTATCGATTAAATGAACAATACGAAGACAATTAAATAAATATTTATTAAGTACGACATCTAGTTTTGTACCTGCCCCGAGAGTTTCATCGATTGTCGCTTTGCACGTTCGATCTCTCTTGGACGGCGTTGAGCTAGTTTCACAGCTGGTTTGGTGGTATCCGTTGTGGTTTGGTAGGCCAATTGCGCGGGCGCAAAGACCAGGGGCTTGGCCTTCCTGGCAGGCCGATAGCGCCACCTCCAGGCCACGAATCTGAGCCTTCAGGACCTGCCCCAGTCGTTTTTCTTCAGCCCATCCGCGTTGGGCAGCCGTTACTCGCTGATACAGGGTTTTCACTCTGGTCGGTTCTATCCAGGTTGATTTTATCTGTTGAATTTCTCTAGTGAGTTGTGATAATTTCCGATGGAGATCGGCGTTCTCCTTGCGTGCGCTTTTGAGGGCCGTATTTAGGATCGTGCAGGGGTCCATTTTTACAATAAAACAAATTATTAAAAGGTTACTTAGTCAGATAGATAACAAAGATTATCATCGATAGGGTGTTTTAAAATGAATTTCGACTACGCTAATGCTACTTGATGGTTTTTGAATAATGTTAAATAATATTTTGATACACAAAAGAACAAAATAACTAGAAATATTTATTTCGTCACATTCAATAACGTCGAGAATCCTGATAACAGTTCCTTGAGTTCCTCGCCGATGGCCTGCGCGTGTAGGAGTGATCCCACTCAGTCCTCCGGTTTTCAGTTTCTCCCCTCATTTCTCTCGGGAGTATTTTTCTCGGCACGGACACATTCATGGCTTGGTTTGGCCGGTTCAATCTGGGATCGTCGAGCTCGAATGAGATGCCATAGGAAGGGGCATACTCATCCGTGCTCGGGATCAGGCCAGCTGCAATGTCCTCGTTGATCTGGGCTAATTGGAGACGGGATCGTTCCACTTGCTTATCGGTTTTTCTTTGGTGGACTTCCAAGCGTGCTAAAATATCTTCAGCCCGGCCTCGTAGCTCTCGGGCCGGATTTCGTCCTGGCTCACGTTTGATCGCAACGTAGGGCAACTCTATGTCCTGGGTCTCTCCTTGACGACCTGGTCTCGATTCTCTTACATGAAAATCGAGAATCCCGCATCCCACATCGCCTGCCTGCATCTGGCAACGGGAATCTCATTGTAATCCGAGATTCGTCCACCCATAAGTCTGTTAAATGAATAGCGAAATTATTATATTTATTATTGTTGGCGAATAGGGTTGGTTTTTATTTATTTTTTTTCTAGGGTTTTTTGGGTGACTACCCCCTAAACGCCAGCAAGATTATTATTCTATCCCTCCTATGTATCCATGGTGATTTCCATGTTGGTAATGTACATAAGGGTTGAAAATTCATGAGCAGGTGAGCTCCATTGCTAGAACTACTCATGATATTTGCACTTTCGGGTTCTGGACTGCCGATGGAAGGTCTTACGTCTTTCTCTTTCTATATCCTGGTCCTTACTCGTCTATTCCTACAATTTCCATACTTATTCATCATCTTTACCCATTATTTATAAAAATATCTTTCAAAAATTTGGGCAGCGTTCCTTCCTTATTTTTTGGTAAATTTCCCGTTTCATTTGTTTAATTCCGGTATCGACTACAAAAGTCCTAGTTTACCTTTATCTTTCCCTATATTAAAAATTTGATCAACAATTCCTTAATTCCCGGTACGTTTCCCATGATTTTAAGTAATTACAACCCTCTGCGATCACTTCAATAAACGCTACTCTCTTCTACCAGATTATATCATTCAACAATTGGAAAATTTCTTTCAACTTTACATTCTTAAACTATCCTATCCTTTCCTACTTGATTTTTCATTAATTTTCCGTAAATATTTTAAATTTCCCTACAAAACTTTATTCCCGCCTAACTAAAATCGCACTTCCCGAATTTTATTTTCTACTCGCTCCGGCCACTTTTCAGCAGTCGCTTCGAGTTATACAACGGCGCCCTGCGTAGCGGTCCTGGGCGTATTGCCAGACCCGACTGCGGACTGCCGAGGTGTCCAAGAGGCATGACCCGCGAGCTCAACTAGGGGACTTAACCCACCAGCCGGCACGAGATCCGTCCCATGAACTGCTGTTGAAATACTTATTATAAATAAAATTTTAGGGGGACTTGTCAGTGGCACCAAAAGATTCCACGACCATCCAGAATAAAATCAAAACTTTAACACCGAAATATATATTTATACAAAAAATAACAGTACTTACAATCCACAGTCATGCAACCAGATTTGAAAAATTTGGCATAAATTGGCATACAAAATTTGGTCTAAGAATGATTCACTGCTAGTCTAAGAATTTCTACAAATTTTCTAAAAATTTTCTGCCGGACTAAAATTGTCTAAGTCTGTTAAAATTCGGTTAGAAATTATGAAAATGACTGCCGTATATATAGTATTTTTGTGCCTGTGTGCGACCAATGGGCGATTTTTCGTCTTTTTTAGGGTTTTTTAATTATTTTATTAATTTCAAAATATTTTTGTAATTTTTTATATATTTTTCTTTATTTTTTGATATATTAATATTTTATTGTTGGATTTTATTTTTATTATTATTTTCTTACAATATTATTTTTTAACCCCAATATTTTGTTTTCTGGTCGCCTCTTCTGCCTGTGTTTTTTCTAAACCTTATTTTGCAAGGTTTTGGCAGTTTATTTTATTTTTCGTATGTTTCTTTCTGCATCTGTAGGCATTTTTCCGAATTTTAATTAATTATTTGTTTTATTTAATTTTTGTTATATTTTTAATTTGTTTTAATTAATATGTTTTTTTTTATTTTTGGTCTCTTCTTGCGGTGCGTGTTTATGTTACGGCAGCCATATTGACAATTTCCAAACGACATTAATTATTTTGTTTTAACTTATACAATTTTCACTTTTTTGTTTAAATTGGTTTTGTAATTTTGTTTTAATTTTGGCTCAGAGCCCAACATTATTATATGATGAATATGGGGACTCAATAAAATAATTTAACTAATACACGGTCGACACAGACTTTGGTTCGGAGTAGTCACACGGTTTTTGGCGACAAATCGTGGTCAGTGTAGAGATATCGCGGTGTAGGGTTTGTTACGACTACTTCTTAGAGCGATGATTTAGTGAAATGTCGTCGGGTTTCAGTTTCCATCAGTATACTGGGTGTTCATGCAGCATCGGAACAAAATGGGTCTTATAAATCATATAATTCGTCACGTTTATTCTCGCGGATTGTCTGCACCTCATGGCCGTAGGGTGTATCTAGCACGAGTGCTGGGTTATGATTCTGTACGGAGTGAAGCTGACTGTCGAAAAGATCGACTTATGGAATCTATCCTGCCTCAGGCGTTGAGTTGTTCTCGTCGGTTAGTTAGTTGGTCGTACGCACCTGCTTGAAAATTACATTCATTTAATATTTTACGCAGATGACTTAGATCAGGAAATTCACGACTCGTTGCAGCGTAATGGTGGTTTTTGATGGAGGAGCATCTCGACTAGTTCATAATTCTGGCATGATTTTGTATGTTATGCGCTGAGTGCTTAGTTGAGATCATTTGTTAAGTCATAAAGTCGACGATTTATAACATTTATTCTTGATGAAAATGGCATAATATTGAATTTTCTTTTTCTTAATAAACCAGAAGCTTTCGTTTATTTTCGAACTTAGAATACTGGGCATCGTACACAGAATTTCTCTAATTAAATCTGTGCAACCAGGTCCGATTAGATGAGGGTAGATCAGGGATGGTGAACCTTTTTTTGACTGCGTGCCAATAAATATTATTTTTATAAAATGAAAATACATGCGTGCCAATACAAATTATTTTTATTAAATGAAAATACATGCTTTTAAAAATTATATATAGATTCATTTCTATAATATGCTGACATATTTTTTAATGGGATTTTTGTTGCTGAATATTTCTCGATAATGCATCAATCTACCAGGTAGATTGTCATAAAAATAAATTTTAATTTTTAACGAGATAATGTAATGAAACTTAACTCCTTACTGTCTCGAGCGTTGATTCTTCGTTCCATTGTTACTTCTTCTGGGTCAGCCGTGCGAGAGGAACAGCCTCTGGTCTTGAAATCTCCTTGGCGTTGGTTGTTCGAATTCATAGTAACTAATTAAAATATACTGATCTTCGGTCGATGACCTGACTATATATACGATTACTACCCCACTCGTAACTCGTGTTGGTGTGCACGCACATTGTGATTCTCTCTCGTTGTGCCAGTCTTCCATTCAATCGGTTTATTTTCTATCTAGTAAAAATTTTCTGACAAGTGTGTATGAAAATGTATGAAAACACAAACAAATTAGTAAAAATATAATATTTTATCATATATAGTATATATGATATAGTATAGGGTATGATGATTTGACGTTCGAGTCCGTCGTTACGCACGACTGGACCCTCACGGGCACAAGCTATAGGTGGACAACCGCACTTACGCAGCTCGATAGTTGTGTTCTAATTTAATAACTTGCAGTTTGTTTGGATGTGGGCCGGAAAAGTTTCAACACATTTCAGAAGTATTTTTATAATCATGAATTTATTTTATAATCATGAAAAAATTTTTCGCTCAACATTCGAATAGCACCTGGCAGAAATCCGGACAAGATAATTTATTTTTTGTAAAACAACTATTACTTTCTTTTATAGAAAACATTAACGAGGATAACATATTGGACTTGCTTGGCGATGCTTCTAGGAGACTGGGCCGCGGAACCACTGATATTCCGAACGATGTTGGCTCGAACGGATCTGGACCCAAATCGAATGGAGCCGACAACTTATTCAATAATAGCTTATCAGAATTGCGCTTACTGGCTGTGAAAAAGAGTATTGACCCTCATGAGATCGAGATATGCTACATGATATATGTATTCCTGAATGAATCAAGGGAGATCCCAATAAGGAACGCAATCGGATACTGGAGAGAGATTAACTCCATGGCCAATTTTGATTCCGATTTCTCCGACCTAATGTAGCAATTATTAACAAAGCCCTTAGAGTCCGGAGACCTGTAATCAAGGATTAACTATGCCCTGAAAATCTTCGGGAAGTTGATTGCAGACGCGGTAACTTATCATGAATTGATTAGTCATAAAAATTTTAATTACTTTTCTAACAAATCATATTTTAATATACCTGAAATTTTCTCTAATCTTAAAATAAAATCTAATAAAAATCTTTTAAATACCTCGAACATTCCTTCGAATAGGATTTTTTTAACAAATAATTCTTTAAACAGGAATTCCTTTAATAAAAAAACTGTCACCTTTAATGAAAATAAAACATTTAAGAATATATCTCTAAGAGGTATTTAAATAATAACACTACCTGCACAGCCCTTAACATATCAAAACGCATTAATTAAAAGCATAAAAATAGAAAATAGTGACAATATTTTTTTTACACTGACTGACTGTACAGCCAATTTTTTTAATAACTTAAACATTTATTTTTTAAATATAAAACATGAAATAAAAGGAGACAATTATTTTAAAAATTTTTAAACAGATTATTTTTACATATTTAATTTAAAAATCACAAAACTTCGCTCGTAAAAAATTCAAAAAACTCACAAACACTATAATGTTAACATACCATTATTTAATAAAATCACAAACTTAACTAATAATTACTTTTTAAATATCGAAATTTTTTTTATAAAAATCAATAAAAATTTTAAACATGTTCTTGATTTAATATTAAATGATTTTTTGTTTATTATAAAATTTAAAATCAATCATATATTGTTTAAATATTCTAAATTAAACAATTTCAATTTATTTTATAATCATGAAAAATATAGCTTTCGCAGCTCGTCGGCCTCTGGCCGACTCACTGGTCGCCATCAAAACGAACTTGTTATATTGGTTAAAATAAATAACGCAATCCTCGAGAATATGTATAATACCTTTTTCAATAACAATGATACAATGCCTACTCCTTTTCATCGCAATATTTATAACGAAACCTCTATTTATGAACCAACCCGAAACAATACTAAACGTCAAAATAAGAAATATAGAAATAATAAGACCCTTTTTCCATTATATCACAACTAAACAATGCACTATTAATCATAATAAGTAATAATAATAAACCAGACTATAGTGACTACAAAGTAGTATATGAAATTGACTTTGAGAAAGATACCCGTCTTGACGACTCACTAACTATTAACCCACCAAGAACTAAACCATCCCCACTTATATCTGACAACGAGGAACCTTCTTTCAGAGAAACCAACAATCATACCACAACCGACACCATAAGAAACATCAACTCCCAAATACTTGACCTCTTTGCTACGGAAGAAACACGAATTTCACCACAGTCTTCTGAAACGCTGATATCTTACATCATCACCTCTTCATCCGAAATTCTAACTCCATCCATCCCATCAGAACCCACTATACTAAATGACACCATGCCACCACCTGTAATTAACATCACCTCAAAGATATCAACAACCACAATCTTGCCTCTCCTGCCTTTACGCCACAAGAAAGTCAATTAGGAACATACAGATCAATGACATTAATGACCCCACTCTGTGTGGTATGAATGATAGAGGCAAACTAATATGTAGACCAACACACTCTATTTCAATATACAATAGACAGTTCATCATTGAGCATGCACTTAAGATACACAATACAGTAAAACCGATGATACCCCCGTTGATAGTTACCAATGCAAACCAAAAAACTGTGCGAACAGGCACGCCATGTTCAAAGTTAAGTTTATTGACTTATATAAACATATAGAATTAAACGACCATCACAATGAGATAGGAATTAGCACCAAAAACAATCAAATAATAAAAATAGATTCATCCAACACATTACTGTGTCTTAACTATAACAAAACCATTAAAAAAGGCTATCATACATTCACTTATAAAACCGCAATAGACGACATCATATTACATATGACAACAACACATAAAAAATAATTCTTTAACAAAGAGGCTGAAATATACTGCTATTGCGGAGCCTGGTTAAGCATTCACGACATCGCATTATATCTCAATGATAAACACCCCACAACAACATATCTTGACAACAGTGACAAAAACGATAATAATAACATTATTAACATTAGTAAACGGCGCCAATTCTATGAATCTAAAGTTTAAACCCTCCAAATCTGGCTACATGAGCCTTTCTAACACAGACAATCAAGCACTACTATATAATGAACTAATACCTAAGGTTAATAACGAAAACCTTTACTGCTACCTTGGCGTAGATTTTTCCTTCAACAAAAGACATAACATTGATACAAGACTTAACACAGCATTACGCGATACAAAACTAATGTTCGACTCGTATCTCCACCCGTCACAAAAGATTTTCTCATATAAGGTTTTCTTACACTCTCGACTCATTTTCACTCTTAGAAATTGTATTATACACCATATGGTACTTGACTGTAAAAGTAAATTAAAAGTTAAGGGTATGGAAAACCAAATCAATCAAAAAGACCAAAAAATCAAAAACTTAATTAAACCAATGATTAGTGACAACTTCTTACAAATAAATAATAATTTTATATATGCTGGATGTAAGCTGGGAGGACTGGGATTCACTTCCGCTATTAATGAGTATATTATTCAGAGTATTATGCACACCGTCTATATGATAAGCTCGGAAGATGAGCTTTTTAGAAATATGTCTATCAGCGAATTAAAAGATGCTAGGGGCAATGGTATTCTCGATACCGCCTTACTCTGGATAAATGGGGAAGTTAAAAATATATCTTGGTACGATAGTAGTTTCAGAAAATTTAGAAAATCAGTTTTAAGACTTAGGAAAAAATTTAATATTATAGTAAAATTAAAATATATTGATCATATTAGAAATTTAGAAATTACATATAAAGATAGGACAAAATATTTTAACCACACTAACCTAAGTGAATCCTCCTCCGAATTACATTCTCTTGTTAGCTTTATATATGCACAGAAATGGTATAAAATCCATCCCAGGGTTATATAGCAGTATTAATAGGGGAGAGTATTACCGCCGCTGACCTTATACAATCCGACATCTTGACTGACACACAATACTTCTTATTAATTAAGTCTAGAAACAATATCCTAAAACTTAACTATACACCACATAGACTTAAGAGTCAAACATCGACTACATGCAGACACTGCAAAAGGCACATGTTTTTAATCATTGCACTGCAAAATTTAACGCAAAATGTTTTAGATGCCGTTGTAGAATATCTTATAGAAAAAGACTTTAGTATAGACATTGAAAAACCACCAGTAGGACTTAATACAACTCTAATGCCGGACATCTTAATCACATCTAAAAGAAACCAACTCATACACATTATTGACATTAAGGTACCATACAACTCTAGGAAAAAGTTTGACACAGCTAGAGCAGATAACTACGCAAAATATAAAGACCTAGCAATGGAGCTCGGAAGAACACATAAATGTAAAATCACTATATCTGCACTAGTAATTGGCACCCTTGGATCATGGGATTGCTTTAACACATCAATACCTAAGAAAATAGGTCTTTCAAAAATTGAGATTAAAACACTTTCTGAAAAGGCATCTGTCGCTGCAGTTAAGGCTAGTTACGGCATTTACAGAGAACATATTTCAACAAACTAACTTTCGTAATAATGCTGCTACTTTTCCCTATCTGCTTCAATTATTTTTATTTTAATCATTATTTATATACTAATTATTATTATACTAATAACATATTGTTTACCTATATAACTATATACCACCAATAATATCAATTTTTAGTATTATCGATTACAACTTATTCCCTTAAATACTTATTATCTATTATAGATATCCGATTGTTTTGGAAAGATCGATAACATTGATTCAAGATATATTATGACCTTTCATAACTAATTACAACTAATAAAATCATTTTTTTCTTTAATTTAAATAACTCATTTTATTAATTAACTTGATATTTATTAATACATATTATCAGTTCTATTATATTGTCTCCTACACAGCCCGGCTCACCCCCTTTTGGCTATAAATATGCGATACTGTTATAACCTAGATTAAAAATACATCAAAAGAAACTTCTATTCAATTACAACTGTTATTGGACTGCTACTGAATCCGATGCTGAGAGGAAATACGTGCTGTGTGATGATATTGGCTTCTTCTATATCTGAGCTAAGATGCCCCTACCTCTACTGAGTTGTGATATTGCCCGAGGCTGAATGACTAAAACCTGATAGTGAGAGATGCCCTCTGCTCCTGCCGTTGGCTGCCTGATCGACCGCTGATGGTGTGTTCTGCGAACTGATACTAGATTGGTTAGCCTGATGTACTGAGATGAATAAAATGAAAAATCTAAAGGATGAGAAATTGATCTCTCCTTATGCTTGCTATGGCAATTGGAATGTTGTACTATTAAAATTTGATTTTTTTTTAGTTTTCGTATAAATCATATAATTGAAGCTACCATAGGCATTACAGATTTTCGTCATCGTCTCACATTCATACATCTTCCATCAAAGCATTCATCCTCACTTCGAATTCCAAACTTTCGACCGATAGAGTTCTGCTAATCATGTGGGGTTAGTGGTTGGCGACCTTGACCCCATGCATACAATCTTTCTTGCTCTTCAATGATTACCCGTTGCTAGACAACGTTGGAACTGCAACTACTGGTTATGAGACCGCCAAAGGTGAGCTCTGGTCTCAGAGTTGCTAAGGCCTGGCCTCATGAGGGGTTCAACGCGCAACCAATATAAGGTCTATGCGTGGTTTACAATTCTGGTCACTTCTGTACTAGTTTAAACACTATACAAAATCTTTTTCGTGTTATTATTTTATTAAATACTACAGAAAATTATTAATTCGATAGGGCGTTTTTATAAATTCATAAGATAAATTTAAGGCTTCACTAGAAAATTGTAAGCACAATGTCTTTATTTAGTTGATCCTTTGTTCAGGATGGTTTCAGTTGACTGTTGCAAGTGTCGCTTTGCGTGCTCCGCTTTCCCGGCCGAGGGTAAGGCCGTTCGGGTACTGCTTGTTTGACCGGGTGATTCGAATCTCGATAGGCGATGGAGCGAACACCAGTGGGTAAGTCACTGCCTTGCCTTCTTCGCAAGCCGACAGTGCTACCTCTAAACTTCTGATTTGTGTCCGTTGAGTTTTAACAAGTTGCTTTGGACCCCTTTGGGCGGCGGTTAATCGCTGATACGTCTGCTTCGCTCCCGACGGTTCAATCCAGGTCGCTTTGATTTTTTGTATCTACCCGCTCATTTGTAGTAGCCCAGCGTGTAATTCCGCGTTTTCTCGTCGTGATTTTATTAGTTCTTTGCCCAGTACTCGGAGAGTATCCATATCTATAAATGAATTACCAGTTAAGTATTTCCACTAAATTACAATTAATTAATAAAAGGTCTGTTCATGCAAACGCCTGTGCCGTTGGATTAAGTTTAGTCTACTTTTGGTTTACAAATTTTTATATTAACGCTAGACCCTTTACCTCAGGTCACTTACCTTACTCGTGTCCTAATCGTCCTAATCATCTTTATTGTATTCAACTAGGAGAATGAAAATTAATTATTGCAGATTGAAAATAAACTATTAACTTTATTCAAATTAAATCCGAAATCCATAAATTTATTTTTATTGACACTACATTCATTTTTTCATTCTAATTTTTCGATCATGGGCGGCCATATCTTCTTCGATCATCATAGTATCATCATAATTCGAATTTCTCTTCGGCCTGTAACTCGCATACGCGTGGCACTTCGATACGGTCTATAGCTGTTGTTCGAATCAGGTGACTCGGAACCACTACGTCGATAGGCGCCTCCATTTCTGCTAGGGCCGGATCATCCAACTCATAGGAGATCCAGTAGCTCGGCGAGTGCCCATCGGTACTATGAATCCGGAATGCGGCGATGTCCGCATTGACCCTGTTTAGATGGCGGTGAGCCATAACTATCTGCCACTGCGTCTGTTGTTGCTGTTCCTGCAGCTTTGCCAAAATATACTCAGCCTTCTGCCGAGATTCTCGTGCCGGGTTTCGACCTGGTTTGCGTTTAATTGCGATGTAAGGCAGCTCGACCTCATCGTTACAATTCTTAGCATAATTGTACCGGTTTGATCTTTATGTTGGGGATATCGTGTATCTGGCATCCCACATGGCTTGGTGACACCGGGCAGCTGTCCTTGCCGGGAATCGAATCGTGATCCTAGAATCATCATTCCAGGATCCGTTCGTGAACGTGGTGTTTCTCACTAAATAATATCATAAGTAGATTAATTATACATATCTGGTTGGAAAATCAGAGAAGTATTTAATGGACCCCCTTCCAGTTTACTCTCATAAAACGGAAAAACAATCTTTTGGTCATCGTAATCTATTTATAATAATTTTTACTTTATCGATTACTATATCGTCACCTTAGTGCCTAAACGAAGGAAACTTTCGCATTCGTTTATCGTGAAAATCATTTGATAGGATTACTGCCTTCCACCATGTAGGAAGGGTCCCGATATATTCAGCTACTTTACTGGTTTTTATTTTACGGTTTCCTTGTAATATATATATATTGGTTTTTTGATAGCATTATAATAGTTGATGTTCAAAATTCCGCGGATCTCCTCACGCGTAATGAGTCTGTAACTGTCTGAGTTCTTAGTTTATCCGTTGCCTTAGGTTCGATATACCGTTGTTATCGCATAAATCAGAGTAATGAAAAATACTTTCAGCAAAGGGTTTTATTTGAATTTCAATAATCTCGTGGTGTAAGCCGTAAATTTGACCTATGCTTCTTATGGCATTTGGCCATTACCAAAGATGTGTCGTCATTATTCAAGGTTCCACGATTGTCTGCTATGTTTTCATATTTCCGCCTTTCCAAAATCGATCGAGTAGGGTCCTTTTCAGTAACTGTAGTGTTAAAACATGTCATGAATAACATATATAAATACTTGATTGATTAAAATTGTCTGATGTTGCCGTCCGTTTAATTCCTAGATGCTCTTCGGTGCTGATCCGTCTCGTATGTCCACTATCCGTCTTTGGGGAATGAGTATACCCTCACTAGTATATCCACTTTGGTGATTGTTCATAATGGTGAAGTAGAAAATAAATCGTCTCTCATCTACCTCTTGTTTTATATAAATCCAATCGAGTTGTGCACGTATCCTGATATTTTTCAAGTATAAATTAATAATAATTTCTTCTCTGCCGATTTATTAGGTTGACCTTTATTTATTACTAAAATGGGATGATAAATATATCCACAATTTTCACTTATGATTTGCGCATTCATGCGAGATCGGTGAATCACTGTTGGCTTGCCTTGATGTTAAGTACATTCTGATCGTTGATTCAAAATTTTTCATTTTTATTTTTATTAACAAATCTAAGAGATTTTCACTTCTTTGGATAGTTTTAACAAATTACCTGTTCATTTCTTGCCCAGGACGTCAATCACGATTTATTTTCTCTCTAATAGATTACTGCTATATTTTTCCCTGTGGATTGTGGGAATATCAGAAATATAATTAATATTGGACACCTTAACGACTATGCCAGATTAGTATTAAGTAAATTATTGAGTAGATGCTTATTCCATTATGTTTATTAAACCCTTTTCAGTTTATCTGTCGGAAATTGGGGTCGATGGTGACAATCCGTGTCTGATCTGGGATGCGGTATACAACTTGTCAATAAATCCGGTATTTCAGGTCGGTTATGGATCTCAACAATTTCCTATTTGGTCACTGCGGGTATAGCAATAGTTGGCAAAATCTCTCTCTGTCCCGACCCGGCTATCATGACATCCACCCTAGACCATTGTTGGTTCTCTAGTTGTCCAGCGTCATGATTTCCCAATGGATTAATCTAAACTAAAACTAAGTTTTATTTGTGATTCGATTTTTGCTAGTTGCATCTAAGTCGTGATTTGGCTGGACTTCGCTAATATTATTTTATTCAACTTTTTCCTATGATTAACGATCTTAAAGTGCCTATTGTGGCAATTGAATTGAATAGATTATTACTCGGAGTTTTTGGTTAATCTGCATAGTCGGACTAAGGATGTATTTTACGGTTGTGTCATAGTTTACAATCACGATTAAATGATCCCTTAATGGTTCTAGTTACTGGATCGTTCCTATTTTCATTTTTGTTACTTGTTATAATAGCTACATATTTTTTAATTTTTTTAGTCAGTAATTTAAATTTTCAATGTTTCCCTATCTGCTAAGTGGTGCTGATTATCCCTATCTATCCTCATTTACCTTTTACATTTATCGAATATTAATTTAATGTTTTTATCTTTATTCTAGTTACTGTTTACAATTATTAACTACCTTTAATTAACATAGATTTTTCGTTTTATTCTATATATCCTTCTTTACGATTAATACATAACTGATATGAAATTCTCATTTTATTCTAGCTGTTCTCGATAGTTACTGAATATTTCCGATTAATTTAATTTCTTATTTTAGTCGATTTATATTTTTACTAGATACTCCTAACTCGTAAGGTTTTCATTTTATTCCATTTACTGCATTTGTCCTGATCAATTTAAATTTTTATTTTTATCGTTGCAAAGATTTCTCTAGTTTTTCCCACTCATCCCCTTGGACATTTGATCTTAGGGTTGATATATTGATGTTAGCATTTTCGAGTACCCACTGGACTACTCGGTGTCATAGATTTTGAGCCGATGAGTAAGTAATATTTCAGGTCGATTTTTCGGGAGATGGATGACTGAGGGTCAGCCGAAAGACTGATCCTCCATCTTCCCTCTGCCATATAAACATTCGTAGTTGACGTTTGGATCCGTCGTTACGCATGACTAGATCTTCACGGACACGAGATATTGGCGGATATACAGGTACTTACACGTCTCGACTTGTATGTATATTTTAATGACTGGCGATAGGTGTAGGCTGTGGACCGGAAATATTTCGACGTATATTTAAAAGTTAATGTTTCAGAAATCATATAATTACCATTACAGAATTTAAAATCATCTCATATTTGTGGTACTTAACAACATAGTACTCAACAAAAATCATTCTTCCTCACTTTGAAAATTCGAGATAGTTGGTCAACAGAGTTCCAATGATATTTCGAAACTCTCGTTTACTAACAATACTAGTTTTCTGATAAAAAACGATTTGAGTTTTTCACAAGAAAGTGATTGCTCACAAAGTGATTAAAATCTTGTGAGAATGAATCGGTATAAATACCTATTCAGTGACCCTAATCTTGCGTGTTCTTTTTGATGCATTAAAAAAAATTTTGACCTTGGCTTTAATTGTAATATATAATTTTTAATTTTATCATTTTTCCACATTAAATGAACAATCTATTTTATTGATTTTTTAAATGGAATATTTCTTACTGAAAATATTCTACTTTTTATTTATATTATTCGTTACTTGTTAATTTTATGAATTGTTCATTTTTTCGGTCAAATTTTAATGTTATCTTGTTATTTCTATGTTAATTTCGTGCGGATCTTGATGCATATCTGTTATTATTTTAATTTACTTTTATGTTTTTGATTTTATATTTAATTAGATTTTCCTCATATTTAGGGTATTTTATTTGATATTAATAGGTCTGATTTTAAATTTGCGTTGTTGTGTTTGCGTGTTATTTCCAATTCATTTAAACAAACTCAGTCTTGGCCCAACAATAGCCCAATAGTTTTGTTGACTAAGGTTTTTCCATTGAGCAATAAAAATTTTCTAATTAAAAACAGTCAGAGTTTTTCTCTTTCGTCATATAGCGCTTTTCTAAATTGTCTACCGATTTTTCATCTGTCCCTTTCATTCTTGTTAGGACTCTTAACAATTGTTTGTTTTTATGTATATCTTTTGAATGGCCATTGTTGAGTTATAATTTTATTTGGTTCGGTAGAACTGTTTGGTCTGACTCCACGTGTTTTTTAAATGATACTGGAATAACTCAACACAGAAAAATTTTATTCGATACCAACAATTTTACAATGATTCAAATGTTACTTTTACAATATTGGCAGGAATCCCCACGGGAAGCCGCCTTTTCAATTAACTACTAAAATATCCTTGAAAAGTCTGACTAGTTCTTTTTCAATCTCATGAATCTTTTTAACATTTCTGTTATTCGCAATTTTTCGAAATTATTTGTGTCTCTGTTGTTGATTTGAGACTTCCTTATATAGGGAATCTCTCCTCAAACACCTTTTCTGATTTACGTCAATTTACATTGTACTCCCGGGGAACTTGTTAAATAATTTAATTTCATCTTTTAGCCGCTTCGGCTGTTCTCCGGGAGAAGACTGCGAAATAAATCACATTAGGGAAAACTCAGTTCCCTTCGTTATTAAATTTATCCAAATCGGAGAATTTCTCCCTAATTTAATTTATTTGTTTTCGTCATTTTAATTAATTAATTTGTATTTTTTAATAACTTTTTCTAGGAGTCCCAAATTAATTTTATATTATTTTTTTCGTACTCGTCTCGTCAATAGGCATCGGCACATACCCATTTCCCTAGGAAAATATTGATTTTAATTTTTTGATTATTTTTAATAAATTATTTTATTTTCCCAAATTTTTATTTATCATAATATTTTTAGTAATTCATCTAACCCAATCACCATGTAGCACCATTGTTTTTACCAAAAATGGTAGTACTCCAACTAACAATTTCCAGTTTACTTTCTTTTCACGTTTGTAGATGTCAAAGCATGCCAGCATTTGTTTTAATATTACTCTTACTATTTGGATGATCAATATTATACCCATTATTCCAGCCATCATATGACCGAACACTAAAACTCTACCAACATTTCTTTCATCATATTGGACGTCACTTGTTGGAAATAGTCTGGTGACAACAATAATTCATAATTCGGTTTTTGTTCAAAATTCGTACCGCCCGTTATTGTTGCTATGTTTGATAATATTGATTCTCTTTTTGCTGAGAACACTAGATTCTGTCTTGCCACTTCTAAGCTTTCTTGAGAATATATGCCACTGTTTACTACGTCTATCGATTGGAACTCTTGTTCTGTTGTCAGTGCCGTTAGTCAGGATCTCTTTGGTTCGGCTACGGGGGTTCTTATTAGAAACATCCCCATTTTCAATCTGTTTGTTGAAATAATGGCCCAAATGCATTATTACAGTCTAGTAATTTTGTTTATCCGTTAATAATTTCATAATTCGTGTTACCGGTTGTACATATCGAATCTGTTTCTTATACACTACTTTTAATTCGTTGGCACATTTTCCTAGTCGTACTGTTTTTTTCGGTACCATCGCGAAGGTTTTCTCGCATTTAAATATATACATAACTTCTCCTGCTATTCTTCCAAAATGTCCTTCTTGTAGCGGTAATTTTTTTTAATAATTCATTATTCAGCTGATAGTCATTGCGTATTAAGTCGTGATAAACCTTTTGCATCGATTCTTGTCCTTTATGGTACAAAAAATCCATCTTGTTGTTCATATATAAATATAATTTCACTTCATCTTTCGCTACTGCGGCTATTATTTGTTCTAACATTTGTCTTGCTGCATAAAGTCCTGGATAATTCGTGACGTATACCATCTTTCCGCATTTCTGCGTTATTTTTCCTTTGATAAATCGCATTCCCATTTCGGATTCTGTTGTTATTGATGCTGGTGGTGTTTGTTTAGTTCTCAGATGATGTGACTTGGTTCTTGCTTTGATTTTTCCGGCTCTCATTATTATCTTGTTCACGTCGTTTATTTGCAGCTCTTCCGAATCTTCCTCAAATACTTCTCCTCTAACTTCATTGAATAGTGCGGTTTTCAGGAATTGCATTCTTCATTTGTGGATGTTTGCTTTTTTTACTATAGTTGAGGTTTCAGTTTTAAATACTATATCTGTTGCTTGACACATTTGGTTTGATTTCATCACTTGTGTTGCTCTGTCGAATTGTTCTTCATATTCTTTTACTTCAACCATATAGGTTTCGATTACTACTACTCCCGTCACTAATTCTCTTTTGATTGTATATTTTCCACTTGGCAATCTCCGCTTGCTGAATAGATTGTTCCGTGACGAATATATTCTGCACTTGTATCATTTTAACTTCCTCTTTTAACCTCATCTCTCCACCACTAAAAAAATCTTTACATTTCTCTTCAGATACCTGTAATATTTCTCTTTCCGGGTTTATTGTTGATACATGTGAATGCGCTACACAGTGGTATGCTAGTGTTTTCCGACTAATTGTACATTCCTTTGCCTTTGTTCTGATGAAATCCGATTCTTGATATATATGATACGTTACTGCTTTTTCTATTATTGTCAAGTTATTTGGTATCGCCATTCTGCACTCCTCGATGTCTTTTAATGAATATATATCACCTAAGACGGCTTGGTCACAATCGAATACAAAAAATCCATTCGCTGCACCTGTACACATCAACCACACCATCATTGTCATCATAAGTGAATGTAGCATACTCGAAATTTTTGTTCCCTAGTCTTTTATTGGTAATTCGTGTTCGAAATCATTTAATAGTGTTTTCAATCTCACATGCATTGGTTTGATCTGCTCAATTTTTCGTGGCTTATTAATGAATTGTCTCCATCCACCGTTTTGTAGGATACCCGGTTCGATTTCTTGTTTTACTATCATTGCTGTTAGTTCTACATTATTCATGAATTGTTTGTTTGGCACTTTGCATGTTGACAGGCTCATTAAATTTTATCCCAAGTACGCTAACGCAACTAACCGGTATTCATTGTCTTTGGTATTTGTAAGTAATTGTGCGACTATTTTTCTCATCTCTTCCCATTCTAATTTTATGGTCTTGGTTTTCTCCTTAATCCGTTTTGGAATTATACTGGATACCGAATACCATAGTTGTTTGGCATCTTCGCTTGCTCGATTTTGTTTTCCATAGTCTTCTAAGTGGTTGACTTGTTATCATTAACATATTGGCTAGTAATTCTCCTATCCATTCTACCCAACCTTTCTCTCTGGGATGGGTCTTTCTCATCTCGTATGCTACTTTTTTCAGTTAATCCAATCTCGTCATCCATTGTTATTGCTTGGATTGATCTCTGGTTTTTGGTTCCTCGTTTTCGGTTATTATTTTTGGTCTACCCCAATTGCTACCCAAAGTCTCAATTGCTCCTCGTTTTAATTCCAACCTTTTCTATTTCTCGTTCCACACTCGTGTCCATGGTATTGGTTTACACTCGTTTGCATTTAATTCACTGAGTTTTCCTTTAAGTCGATCATCTCTTCATCATCGTTGATAAATTTCAATGATTTTCTTGGATTTTAGGTGGCCTTCCTTTTCCACTTTGTGTATTTCTCTCCACGTTATATCTAATCCCAATCGGGCTACTTCCAATCGTGCTACTCTGATTTCCTGGTCATCATCCCATATACCCAACTCATACAAATATGTTTCATCTTCCTGTCGTAAATAATGTTGGAGATATTTTATCACTACATCCTCTACCATTTCATTATCACTCTGAATTTTTGCTTGTTGGACTACCATTTCGTTAATTATTTTTATCAATTCGTCTATTCGGATTATGCTGTTCACCCTCAACGTTATTCGTTCTTCGTTTGGTAGTTTCACGTTCAAGTTCAATTCTCTTATCTCGCCATTTTCTATTCGACGAGTTCCGTATTTACTAATAAGCGTAGCATTTTAATAGTTATCGTGTGTTAAGATCACTGTATCTCGCATATATTCCATACACTCTTTCATTTCTCTTGGTTCGAAATCTATTAGTAGATCACAGTTTTGATGAATTTGATCTATGATTTGTTTTATAAGCTTTTCTCTGTTTTTTCAGAACACTCTTTTAATTGCTTGTCTCAACCCTTCTTTAATGTTTAGCTCGTATTCGTTTTTGGCGTCTTTTGCGTAACGCCGCACATCTGGGGTTATTTTTTCTTTCTCTTACGTTATTGTTATTCGTTTGAATGGCCAAATTAGTGCATCTAAAAGATGTGAATCTGGTTTAATTTGCCAGGTTCCATCAAATGCATATTCATGTCTTTTCGAATTTCCCATTCTCTCTATATTACAGTTAAATATTTCGTCTGTATTTGGTTGTTTGACCCATACTCGTTCTACAAAATCTGGTGTTCACATTGATATATGAAAATTTGTCGTGTCTTCTTGTTTTAACTTTTCCAAATATTTTTACCCTCGAAGTTTCTCTTGCTTAGGTATTATGTCACCTCTGGTTTCCTCTTATTGTAAGATATTTCTCATTTATCTCCCGAACACTTCATCAATGATGAATTCAAGGTTTATTAGTACTTCTGGAATAGTTTCAACTACTTCAACTACTTCCAATATTTGATTGTTTTCAAAATCTTAGAGATGCAACTATTATTGATTTCCTTGCAAGACAGGCTTACCCTAATAATCGTAATTTCTTGATAAACGCCTTTCAAGATGCAACCAAAATTTTACATGGATATATTTTTCTTGATTTTACACAGCAGTGTCCAGATGACTTACGAGTTAGAACTGATATTTTCAATAAAGAAGGTGTAATGTTTTATAAACAAAGTTGAAAATGATATTATTTACATCCAATCATGCTACTTAAATCTCGTGTTAAACATTCAAAATTATCATAACTTCGAAAAGTGTTTAAAAAGACTTGTGAACCACTGATTCCACCAACGACTAGTTTCACCCCATCTAAAAAACTTATAACTGAAAATATTCCTTATTTCACACAATTTAAAAACAATATCAATTCCGAATAAAAATGAAAATCCTATAAAATCAAGTCATCGTAGTTTTCCGGTTTTTAATGCTTTACTAAAGGCTCCAAGTATGAAAAGAATGAATATCTTACAATCTTTTCCAAATTACGTTATTGACGATTTACTTGATATTATAGTCAAATTTGTCAAAGGTAAAATTGAAATCAGTAAATCAAGTAAAAAGGTATTAAACAAACACAATAAACTATTGTTATCACACATAAATTCAAAAAATCAAATGCAGATGCGTAAAATCGTATTTAAACAACAAGGTGGTTTTATTGCGGCGTTGCTACTATTAGTATTATCATTGTTAAGTGGAGTAATAGAAAATTCATTATCATAAACAATGGGTACAACTACTTCATTACCTAATCTTATACTTAATTTTAAGTCTACCTGTTGTAATGGAGAAAATTTTGACAAATCCAAAAGACGAAGCAGGTTTCAGTGGGGAAGAAAAGCTAAAGCAAAAAGTTACAAACTCGAAAAAAGATATTCAAAAATGGTTATTCAGTCAACTGGCTTACAGTTTGAACAAACCGAAATTGAAAAGGTTTCCAACAAGAGCATATAAAACATACAAAATTAATGATTTATGGCAAATGGATTTGATAGAAATGATATCATTTTTTAAAATTAACAAGGGTTTCAAGTATATTTTGACATGTATCATTGTTTTTAGTAGATTTGTTCGCGCTTTACCAGTCAAAACAAAATCTGCGAATGAAATAGGTTATCAATAAAATCAATGTTTAAAAATGGAAAACCGATTAATTTACAAACGGATTTGGATAAAGAATTTTACAACAGTAAAGTTAAAGAAATAATAAAAGGAATAAACCATTACTCTGTATTTTCACAATTCAAAGCAGCCCATGTTGAACGATTTAATCGAACATTAAGAGATAAACTTAAAAGGTATTTCGTTCATCAGGGTAATAAAATATGGATAAATGTTTTACCGAAAATGATTTACAGTTACAATCATTAGTCTCATAGAGGTTTAAAGGGATTGAAACCGGTAGATGTTACTTCAAAAGATATGTTTATTCAGGAAGAACAAATTAAAAGCCAAAATATAATGTCGATGATTATGTTAGAATATCTAAAATATCCCCATCACCATTCATTAAAAATTTTGATAACAATTGGAGTGATGAAGTTTTTCAAATCCCAAAGATCAATACAGCTCAAAATCCGATCATGTATGTTATAAAAAAATGGAGAAAATAATGAGGTATCTGGTAAATTCTACGAACAAGAGCTACAAGTTATTCCTCCACCAACAGTATTTAGAATTGAAAAGATTTTGAAAACTAAAATGGTGAATAAAGATAAAAAATATTATATCAAGTGGCTTGGATATCAAATCTCATCATGAATAAAGGTGAATTACTAGGTAGCAACGTAGTGGACAGAGGTCAATCTCCAGGTAGTAACAGCGTGGACAGAGGTCAGATATTACATAATATTGCATAATATAAATTACCGTTTACTTTTTTTAATTTAATAATTTATTTCTATCATTAATTTTCCATTACCATTTTTAAATTACTTATATTATTATTACTTTTATTCGTTTGTTATGTTAATTACTACTGCTATCTATTTTACCTATTTTTTACACTATTATTATTACAAAAACCTTCGTTCGGTCGCCCCCCAATGCTTTAAAATGTCGTCTCGGCATGTTAGCTTTGATATTCTGGTCCTATTATTTTTTTCGATATTTTCATAGACTTTTCTCAGGTTCACGTCGTTCGCATTAACGTAATTTCAATTCTCGGCTGATGGTTCATTGGTAAAGCTCCCGTTATTTCTTACGTTTACTTGATTTTCATCTTAACAATTGGCATAGCTTTCATCCCGGCTGAGCCCCCAAAAATCATGTTGGTGTACGGGGAACATTTAAACAATTAATTAACAGTTCCTATCCAAACACTCTCTCTCAGTATCTTCTCATTCCTAGGGTTAACTTTCTCGCGTACATTACACAATTTACGTCTTACCATCATGCACCAATGAGCGAACCCATGTTGGTAATGTGCATGACAGCCGAATTCTATTCAAGCAGGTGAGCGCCGTTACCAACACCACTCCTTGAATAACCTTCGATTCGGTACAATGCGGCCGTTAAAAGGACTACCACTTTATTTATTTAACATTATCTCTCATCATTCCGAGCATTTTACTAGTGAATCAGCGGAAATTCTATGTGATTATGGAAAAAATAAAAATTTCAACTGGAACTTATTAATTCTCCGAAAAACATCTTTTATTCCTCCTAGCCAATTTGATAGAAAATGATCTGATCAGACTTTCCCAAAGTTATATGGATAGATTATTCGTTTATTTAACATATTAATCACTGGATTGAGAAATCGTTTATAATAATTTTAATTTACATATTAGCAAAGTTATCTGGATAGATTATTCGTTCATTTAACATATTAATCACTGGATTGAGAAATCGTTTATAATAATTTTAATTTACATATTAGCAAAGTTATCTAAATTCAACACATAACTAGTACAATTTATTTCGTATCAAAAGTAATTAACAATTAGATAAAAATTTTAATAAAGTTTGGGAAAGTTTAAGCCACAAGTTTAGTCACAATAATATAACAGTTTCGTCAGCTTTAAATCGAGCTTGTCATCAATCATCTTCGGCGTCAATATCTACCGGAAGATATTTTTTTAGGCCATTGTGAAATTGAATTTGGATTCTTCCGAGAAATATTTTCGGCCGCCCAGTTGAAGTTAGTACGGACTTGTGACGGCTCGATAACTGCAGTGATCTGCGAAGTGAATCTTCCGCTAGAAGTTTTGTGCCCTTCCTCTCTGACGGGAAACGATCTGGTAGATATAGTTATTTGCACATTAGCTGGGTTATCCTTAGAGAGGTTTTAGATAGAGATGTTGAATCTAGATTGTATCAGAGTAGACCGGGGAAATCCATCAATTTGGAGCATAGATTATCTCCAGATCGGAGTCGGCCAGCATTTCGATAGATTCGTACGATGTCGCTCCATATATCCAACTCAGATTAGCATTTTCTACGGCACTTAAATTCTACTGCAACAAGGTATTTTCAGCCCTTTTCTTATCCCTTTTCCGGCGGTTTTTGTTGGGTTTGTGCTTACGTTTGGAGATTGGTGTGGCAGGCACTATCGTGACTGCATTAGTGACATCACGTTCAACGCGATTTGACGAATTTCTCGGCAGATGGTGCGCCAGAATGATGTTGAGTTGTTGGACCATACTTCAACTCTGTCTAAGTGTAGCGCTCTGATCCACAATAGTGATTCGTTGACTTCTATTCTCGAATATCAGATCGTCGCGGGCTCGAGAGATTCGAGTGATATTCTTACATAGCTCTCTTGTATCTTCTGGGGAACACCATATCACTTTAACTTTGTCATATTTTTCCTTGAGAATGTGGTGATCATTCTCCAAATTTGATAGATGTTGAGCGGCGGCAATGGCTGACGGAGCTGGCAAAATTTTTGGCATTTTTGATAAAGCATAATTTGTAGGTGCGATTCGATTTTCTGAAGAATGGTGGTTTAGATGACTTGAATAGTTGGTAGATGATAAAAACAAATTTTGTAGATCGATTTGAATTTAATATAGAAAATCGATTCAAGTTAATTCCGGAATTAGTATATCCCAATTTAAATTTATATGAAGCGAATTAAAAAGGATGATTTCGAGTTTAATATGAATTTTGTGAACTGAAAAATAAATTCAAATTTGTTGTGAAAAGAGATTACCGTACTGGTTATCTGTGGTTCTACTGTAGGTTGAGTTGATTTCAATCAACATTTAGTTTATAATTTTTTCTTTGAGCATTGACCTACGTTTGATTAAGTACTGTGCGCCTGACCGAAACTATTTGATCTGTTTTTGTAGGTTTATATGGATTTTATTAATATTTGTTTTAATTAATTTTGTTATATTTTTAATTCGTTTAATTGTTGTTTTAACTTTATTTTTAGTTTCTGCTTGCGGTGCATGTTTATGCACAGTAGCCACTTTCATTATTTTTATTTTTTGTTTTAATTGATTCTACAAATTTTGTTTTAATTGTGGCTTTAAGCCAAACATATCTAATTTTTATTTTATCATTTTCCTACGTTAGATGAACAATATATTTTTATAAATTTTAATCGAAATATTCCTTACTAAAA
Source organism: Schmidtea mediterranea (assembly GCA_022537955.1). Classification (NCBI taxonomy): domain Eukaryota; kingdom Metazoa; phylum Platyhelminthes; order Tricladida; family Dugesiidae; genus Schmidtea; species Schmidtea mediterranea. The sequence continues at coordinate 85,589,566 of CM039679.1, forward strand.
ATATTCTATTTTTCTTTATTTCATTCATTAATTGTGTTAGGTTTAACAAAATAAACAAAAGTAAAAATGGAAAATCAATAAAAACATTGATATTCGAAATAATAATTAAAAAGGCAAAATCAATTAAAATTTTAAAATAAATATTTATCGGGGGAAACGGATATGGGCGGATGCCAAATGACGAAACAACTCAAAAAAATAATAAAATTAAATCGATTGGGGGTCCCCCATAAGGAAATATTTATTAAAAATAGAAATTAACTAAAAATTAATTGGCTAATGGGATGTCCGAGCCAACAGAAAACCCGAATAGTGTGAGCAACCCGGAACGTCAACAAATTTTCTAATTACGGAAAACGCAATTGGTTGACGAAGAAAACCCGGGATAAAAGAGAAACCCGCCACCAAAATAATTATTGTAAACAAATGGAAACCCAAGGAGCCCAGAAATAACTAATTTGGTATTGGATAGAGATGTGTTGGGCCAGAACACAAATAGCCTCGAGAATTGTTTAAATGCATCAGTAATACAGCATGAAAACCCAGCACCAAGATAACTTAAAATACAATATACAACACCAACTAAACACTTTAAAATCTGAGAGAACATAAATAAATATAAAATCAAAAAACATAAAAATAAAATAAAATAAAATAAATACAAAATGCATTAAGAATCGCACGAAATCTACATATAAAAAAACATAATAACAAGAAAATTTGATGAATTAATTAATTAATTCAATGAATAAATATAAAATATTTTTGACTGAATAAATTTAATTAAAAATGTTAAAAATAAATTACCAATTTAAATTAAGAAATTAATAAAAATTAAATTTAGGTAACACCAATAATTTCAAGGTCAAATTTGGTTTAATCGCAATAAAAATAACACAAATTTTCAACGTAAATTTGGTGCCAACTTAATTTCAGTCTTATTTGGTAGCCTTATTTTTCAACAACAGTTCTAGTCTGATTCGAGTTAGTGTGTATAACTAACTGAGAGCCGTGCATTCAGCCAATTAACGCTGACAAGTGTTTTGACTGAACACGTTTACTCTCAGATAGTGTACGGGTATTGATTTATATGATTGCTACTATGCGAATTTACGAAGTGTTATGAATTAATGACATGGATTGCGATCAAGATGATTTTATGCCAATTTGCCGGATGAATTTATGGACGATGTATACCAAATAAATATTTTAAAGCCAACGATTTTTTGCATTGAAGCTTTTACTCAACTGATATGGTAAAATTTTTTTATTATTTCTTTTTCGGCCCACAGCCAAAACATATTGCAAGAGAGTGAAATGAAACACCCTACCGAACTGTGTAAGTGCGGTGTAAGTCCGCCAATAGTTCGTGCCCGTGAAGGATACGGTGTGAGAATGCAGTAGTTGGAACGTCAATATTGTTCATTTATATGGGAAATCGGGAGGTGGGGAAGTAGTTTTTGGCTGCTCCTTCGCCATCCGTTTCTTGAAAAATAGACCAAAAATCTTTAACAATAATCGGTTCAAAATCACTAACACCGAGTAGTCCAGTGGACACTCATTAACTATGAAATGAACATACATAGATCTTAAAGGCAAAGAGAGGGAATGGGTAGCGGGAAAAATTGCGAAATCGTTGCAGCCATCGGAAAAAGATTAATCCGAACTACCAAAATCATGAAAAATAATTTTTTTTAAATAATATGTAAGAATTAAATAAATTATGTTGAATTGAAACGGAAAATATGGGCAGAACGCTGCGCAAATTTTCGGAAATAGTTAAAACATTTATCATAAAAACTGTAAAATAAGTGCGGAACGCTGCTCAAATTTTTCGAATCAATTAAAATACTAATTAAAAATACCAAAGTAAAAGTAGAATACAGCTCAATAATTGATAGAATATCCGGATAAGACCGTAAAATAAGGGCGGAACGCTGCTCAAATTTTTCGAATTAATCGAAAAATAATAAAGTAAAAGTGGAATGTTGTTCGATTGTTAGTGTAGTATCTTTATAAAACTGTTAAATAAGGGCGGTACGCTGCTAAAATTTTCCGACTCAACAAAAATACTTTGTCGAAAACTGTAAAATAAGGATGGGTTATGGCTAATGTTGTATATCAATAAAATATTTTTTAAGCCGAGGAATAAGGACGAATCCCTACACAAAAATTTAATAATAATAATGTTGGGCCAGTACACAAACGGCCTTGCAAATGTTTAAATGAATCGGTAACACACATGCAAATATAACATGCAGATTTAAATTCAAACCTATTAAAACATCAATTAAACCCTATCAAAATATGAGAAAGAAGACAATTACATATAAAATAATAAACATAAAAATAAATTAAAATAATAACAAAAAAGCAACAAGATCCGCACGATATAAATATAAACATAACACGAAAACCTAACAAATTCGACCAAAATTTGATAATTTAACAAAATGTGAAATTTCATGTAAATGAAATAAAAATCAAAGAATTTGAATTAGAAATAATTCAATAGAAATTCTAAAAGAAAAAATTATGAAATAAAATTGCAAAATAATAAAAATTAAGATTAGAATACACTAGAAAATTCCAAGGTCGAATTTTGTTTTAGGAAATCAAAAAGAACACGCAAGGTTAGGGACAAAAAATAGGTATATATACCGATGCATTTTCACATAATATTTAATCGTTTTTGAAATTTACTCATACCGTTTTGAAAACCTATGTAAGTGAGAGTTTTATTTGGAAGCTCTCTCCACGTCGCACCTTCGCAATCTCGATAGAGCTCTGCTTGGATGTCGGCGTGGGGAGAGTAGTATTATTATGATTTTCGTTTGGAGCAAGTAATTGTTATGTTGTTTAATATTAATGAATTATTTATACCTAAAATTGTTTTCTCTATAACTACTTTTATTTAATGTCGAAATCTTTCCGGCTCACAGCCAAAGACACATCACAAGTAATTAAAATCAGAAAAATTATTCAGATTCGTGTAAGTGCATGGAATATCGCCAATGATCTGTGTCCTTTGAAGACCCAGGCGTGCGGAACGCAGGGATCGGAACGTCAATATTATTCCTTATAGAAGAAAGGAGAGATAAGGAAGTGGTTTTTTGAATACTTCCTCGTCTCTCGATTTCTTTAAACTCGACCTAAATTATTCTACATACGGCTTAAAATCACCACACCGAGTAGTCCAGTGGGCACTCATTAATTATAATATAAACACAATTGCGCCTAAGGCTAAACGAAGAGGAAGGTGACGGGAAAAATTTGAAATTAAAGGAAATCGTTGCTATGATCAAAACATGATAGAGTACGAGCGATAAATTTCTTAAACGAACGCTATAGGAGGAGTTGAATAGAGACCCATATTCCAGGAAATGACGTGTAACAGGGGACATTAAATTACTGAGGAACCCGCCAATGCCTTCTAATAAAATTCAGAACTCCATACTAACAAAATTAAGGTCATCACATCTATAAACCACAGTGGATTATTCGGTACTCGAATTACTAGAAACTATAAGTGAAAAATGATTCGTCTATAAAGTTTCGAAATAATAATGTAAGAACTCACAATTATCAAATCAGATGAGACAAGATTTATTAAAATCCACATTCGGTTTAAATACCCAAATAGGCAAACTCACTATCCATCAAGATACAGTATTGATAACTTAGATGAGACTTCTAATTGAGTCCCTTCGTCAGTAATATAATTCTTCATTGTTTGGTTTTGTTAGTGTCTTTCGCCCAGAACCCAGCCTATAGAGCACGAAATCATTAAATCCGAGCCGGAGATTCTAATAAAGAAGCGAGTCAACAGATAAATAACCGACGAAACTTGAAATTACCTTAAAGCAAAACCGTCCCATTCCTACCAATAATGCCATACTTCACAGCCGAGTGGTAGCTAGAAAATGTTTATATGGCGTTACCGGGGTAACCTTAAGAAGATTTAAACAAACATCAACACCCAGTAACCCACCAATAATAATAATAATAATAATAATAATAATAATAATAATAATAATGTTGGGTTTTGGATTATTTCAAGTCGGTTCTCTCTGACTCCTGGTGTTCTTTAAATCAAAACAATGAACGACCCAACGTATATTGAAATAACAGGTTCAGAATTTATTATCACGCTACAATGACCAATCAAAGTTTATACGATTCTCTGCTCGGCGTTGATGCTTTGCAAACAAACAATATTCACCTTTTGATCCTTTAGTTCTGTTGACTCTCGTTTTCCTCGGTTTCTGTTTGGTTTGATCCCTTTTCGCCTTTCCGTATTCTTAATTCTATTTCTTCTTTTCCCTACTTCCCTAATTCGTTTATCACTTTTCCTACAGTCTGATTCTTCGAACCCTAGCTGAGGCAGAATGCCGATTTTCTCTGATTTTCCCTTTGCTTATATACTCCTCGAAATCAGGATGACAAATGGTTATTGCCGAGCCAATCTTCGTTTGACATTTTCTCCTACGTGTTTGCTTCGGCTGTCATCCATAATGGTCCAACGAATCCAGATAATTAATGGCCCTACCGGTCGTCCTACGCGCGCTATCTTCTCCTTACTCTTTTCCCATTAATCATTGTGTCAAGCTAATGGGCCCAAATCTTCCTTTGTTTGCCTTTCTTCTTGTTTACCCAGCTCGGGTTTCCTTCATCTCTCGGGTTCTCCATTGGCTCGGGTTTCCCATTAGCTCGGGTTTTCCATTAGCCAATTAATTAATTAATTAACGTTTTCTGTTTTCATACATTTGAATGTTTTTCAACCCTTTCTAACCCTTTTCTGATAAATCCCTAACCGTCATCTTGTTGACCATTAGCTAATCTATAACTGTCCCGTTTTTCCCATTCGATTTCGATGATTTTTCCATTTATTGATTTTTCTCGGGTTTCCGGATTCTCGCCTTTCGTAATTGCTTTTTGCATTTTCTAATACTGTTTCCATCGCACTTTCCTTTACTATTAATTCTGTGCACGATCCCGCTTTTATTTGCCTTTTTTCTTCGCTTACTTTCCATTTGAATTATTATCCTAAATTTTATTTAAATTTTTAATTTTAATTTACAGACCTCAACAATAATAATAATAATAATAATAATAATAATAATAATAATAATAATAATAAGAAGAAGAAGAAGAAGAAGAAGAATAATAAAAATAATAATAGTAATAATAATAATAGTAGTAATAATAATAAATGTAATGGTAATTATAGTAATAAGAATAATAATAAATGTAATAGTAGTAACAATTAATAAAGTTAATACATATAATAGCAGCAATGATAATGCTAGTAATAATAATAGGGAACATTGTAGTTATAATAGGGATAAGGGTAAGAGAGATACGGTGCGGATATTTACCATAACGTAAGGTTTACAGGTCATGGTAAAATCGATAATACGAACAATGATAAAAAGGACTATGAGAATGGACATAACATCGAATGACATGAGAGTATAGGTTAACATTTGAAGAAGATAGGAGAATAATGGGACCTAAAAATCGAAATCGAGCACAGGCCTTCTATCGGCAGCTCGTTGGACCCATGGATCGTTCGGTCAATTATAGCATTAGCAATAGCGCTCACTTTTTGCGGACGATCTACCCACTCGAACACAGTTCCAACGTTGCTCAGCAACGGGTGCCGAGTGGTAAGCGAAAGATATTTGTATGGGGTTGTCTGCGTAACAACCATATAGTTTCAAATATCAACACCCAGAAATCCACCAATAGTAACAATTAATAAAGGTAATACATATAATAGTAACAATGATAATGCTAGTATCAATAATAAAGAACATTGTAGTTATAATAGGGATACGGGTAAGAGGGATACTGTGTGAATATTTAACATAACAAAGGGTGTACAGGCCATAGAATAATCATCAACACGGAAAACGATAAGAAGAATTATGGGAATAGACATAAAGATAAAGGATATGAGAGTATGGGTTAACATTTGAAGAAGATAGGAAAATAAGAGGACCTAAAAATCGAAATCGAGCACAGGCCTTCTATCGGCAGCTCGTTGAACCCATGGTTTGTTCGGTCAATTACAGTATTAGCAATAGCGCTCACTTTTTGCGGACGATCTACCCACTCCAACACAGTTCCAACTTTGCTTAGCAATGGGTGCCGAGTGGTAAGCGAAAGATATTTGTACGGGGTTGTCTGAGTAACAAACATATAGTATTAAAATATCAACACCCAGAAACCCACCAAATATCAAAAATGCCAAAACCAATTTAGTTTGCTGGTGACTTGAGTTGCGAGATGAGTATAAAAAGAAAAGGCAGATCAACAAAATTGCCAATTGGTGGAAGAGAATATTTCAGAGAGCGGAGTAAAGGAGGTCATAAACCTAAAGATAAATCAACCAGTCAAAAATTTGCGCACCAGTCAAGGACATCTCCCTTTGGAAGACGTATCCCTACGCATTGAATTTTGTGAAATCGTAGAGTATTGTTGGGCAAAAACTGATATAGCCCATTTTTTGTTTAACCAGCACGATAACGCCTGTGTGGTTTTGAGCAGAAAATTTAAAATTAGATAAAAATGGAAATTTAAAGAAAAAAAAATAAATAAAAATTTTGAGATATAAAAATGTAAAAATTTAAATTTAAATCGAAAAGAATAAAAAAATTTATAATTTTGGAATATTCTAGAAATTCCTTGTTTTACTGCATCAAAACACACACGAACAATCATGATATATAAGGCGAAGCTGGTTGAACAAAAAACACTCTTTGTAACTCTCTCAAAACTTATACTTTTACTCATTAATTATTTATTGTTTACGGAAGCAAAGTAATTTTTATTTGTATTTTATTATTTTTTTTAAATATGAACTAGTCATTGAAAATTTTTAATTTCTTCTATTTTTATTTATCTTTATAAATCATGAAGCTTTAAAGAAATGTTTTTATGATCGATGACTTTCGACTTAACTCGTTTATTGTTGAACCTCCATCATAGAAAATTAATCTTAAAGCATTTTAATTAATTTGTCTCCTACAAAAGTATAGTACACATGCACACAAGAAAGAAAAATCAAATTGTTTTCTTTTCGGTACCCCGGATCGAATCGGTTGTTAGTGGGGGAAGCCGCGGCGAAGGCAGTAGCCAGGTCCGTCCAATATTCTTCCCTTCCTAAATCCTATCGCCAAACCCTCGAAAGAGCAGAGTTGAGGTCCTGGGAAATTGTAAATATAAAGTTTAATAGTACAAAAAAGAAAAATATGTAGACCATTATTTAGAAGAATTAGAAAGATTTTGTTAATTGGCAAAACATATTTCATTACAAAAAGTTGTTATCTAACCTATATACACTATACTTCGAGACTAATCACAATAGAAAGTTTAATCGGCTGTATATCAGATTTTCGTAATACCATTATTCGTAAATGATCTACGTTTTAAACCTAAAAATCCAAAAGAACTTCGACCATAAATCTAAAATTTTACGTTATCTCATTACTTAGATCTTACTAGTTCGTTAAAGAAAAAATTCCAGTCAGTTTATAAAACCAAATTCACTACCCTATAACTCACAAGACAACTGTTGACGTGACTATTATGCATTTAAATTTATTATTAATGCTAAAAATTTCATTATTAATTTCATTATTATTGTTATTATTATTATTATTAATAGTATTATTTTCATATTATTGTTATTATTATCAATATTAGAATTTTCATATTAACATTATTATTATTACTATTTTCGTATTAGTATTATTATTATTATTATTGTCAATATTCATATTACTATTATTATTATTATTATTACCATTTTGTTATCCGTATCACCAATATCATTGTTAATGAAAAATTTTCATGATTATTATTCTATATATTACTATTATCGGCACTAATATGTTATCCTTAATACTATTATTATTATTATATTAATATCATCATTATGATTATTATCCATACTGTTATTATTATTACTTCTGTCGTCAACTACATTTTATCATTATTATTAACCTAGCCTATTATAATTATTACTAAAATTGTAATTAGAATTATGACTATTATCATTAATATTATTATTATTACTAAAATATCATTATTAGCATTTTCATTATTATTGTATCAACATTCTTAATTAGATTAATATTATTATTATTAATATATCACTATCATTATTATTATTATTATTCCAATTATTATACTATGACTATCATTGGTAACTTTATTATTATATTATCATTCTTGTAAATTACTATTATTATTATTAATACTATTCCAACTGTTATTTATATTGAGATGATATTATTATCATTATTATTAAGATATTATTAGCATTATTATTATTATTATTATGATTATTATTATTAGTAACCGGTTAATATTGTTGGGTCAGAACACAAACGGCCTTGTAAATGTTTAAATGAATCGGTAACACACATGCAAATATAACATGCAGATTTAAATTCAAAACCTATGTTGGGCCACAACGTAAACGGCCTTGAGAAATGTTTAAATGGATCAGAAACACACACGCAAAAATAACACGCAATTTAAATAAACCCTCTGAAACACCAATTAAACCATATAAAATCTGAGAAATAAAAGAATTAAATATAAAATAATAAACATAAAAATAAATTAAAATATTAACAAAATGCACCAAGATTCGCACGATACCTATACAAATATAACAAGAAAACACAACAAATTCGACAAAATTAGAAAATTAATAAAAGTTCATTAAAGTGAAATTTAAATCGAAAATTTTGAATTAGTAATAATTCAATAAAAATTTTAAATAAAAAATTATAAAAATAAATCGAAAAATAATAAAAATAAATAATAGAATTTGCTAGAAAATAACAAGGTCGAATTTTGTTTTACTGCATCAAATTTCACACGTCATACAAATAGGTATAAATACTGATCCATTTTCACATTTAACTTAACCATTTTTAAAACCATTTGTAAACCATTTTGAAAATTTAACCATTTTTGAAAATCGTTAAAACCGTTTCGAAGTTTAACTATTTTTAGCACTATTTTGAAAATTGTTGTGAAAATCTAAACCGTTTGAAATTATTGTGAAAATCCGAATTTTTAGGTGAGAAATATTTTGGTTGGAGCCCTCTTTCCACGTCACGTTCATAGCATCTCTGTAGAGCTCTGCTTGACGGCGACGTGGGGAGAGAGGCATTTATGCTTTCTGTTATGATATTTTATGCTATTGTTTGAAAATATTTGGAATGGTTATGAAGGGTAATTCTGTTATTTTGTCCTAATTAATAAATATTATTAATTTACATAAATTGTTTGATATATATTTTTCATAAACTAAATTGAAATGTCGAAATTTTTCCGGCCCACAGCCGACACATCACGCAAGTTAGTAAAATCAACATAGTGCAGATGCATGTAAGAGCGTGGAAAATCGCCAATGATATGCGCCCGTGAAGACTCGGCGTTGAGAAACGCAGGGGTCGTAACGTCAATATTATCCCTATAGCTGAAGCGAGAAATAAGGGAGAAGTCTCCGACTCCTTCCTCGTTTCTCACTTCTGTAAAATCGACCTAAATTTATATTACACACTGCTCAAAATCATCACATCGAGTAGTCCAGTGGGCACTCAGTAAATATAATATAAACACAAAATGCGCCTAAGGTCTATTAAAGGGAAAGGGTACGGGGATAGATTAAATTGAAATTCGTTGATATAACTGATTCCGTGTTAATGTTTTGAAATCATTAAACTTATTACTAAAAGAAAATTAAATTCTTATAAATTAGACAAACCTATTACTAACGTAAATTAATTTCATAATTTGAATTAAATGAAGTAAAACTTATTACCCGAAGTAAATTAACTAATATTTTGGAATAAATTAGCTAAAATTTATTGTTAAAGGTAAATTAAATGGTGTAATTATAAATGTATAAATTGTTTAAATTATTAAATCATATTTCTAAAGGTAAATTAAACAATCTCATTTCTAAAGGTGAATTAAAGTAGTTCTCTAAAAGTAAATTAATAAAACTTATTTCTAAAGGTAAATTAGATCAATCAAACGTTTCATTTAATAGTAAATTGAATGAATAAATCTTGAACCTACAAGTAAATTAAACTAATAAATCTTATTCCTAAATGTAAATTGAATTAATAAATCGTATTACCAAAGGTAACTTAAACTTATGTTTGAGATAGATTAGGTGAAACGCATTACTAAAGTAAATCAATGCATATTGTGAAACGAGTTAAGTAAAACTCATCACTAAAAGTAAATTAAATACGTAGCTGAATTAAATTAGTCGAAATTACCGGTGAATTGATCGAAAATTATTAAGTAAAGTAGTCATGGGTTAAAATAAACTAATCCTCTGAATTAGCATAAGGTAATTCAATTTCTAAAGGTAAGGTGACTATAGATAAAACTAAGCAAGCCACTGATTCAATTAATGTAACAGCAGAATAAATTATGGAATAAGAATCTATTAATTTGAAATAAAACTCAACCCACGGATAAGTTATTGAGTGAAGCTGAACTAATGAAAAGTATAAGGATAGAATGACATAAATTATAAATCGACCCATCATTCAAAGGTAAACCAACTAAATAAATTGCTGAGAAGGGATTAATGTAGCTAAACCAATCGACACGAAACTCATAAGAGTCGTTGACGTAAGAGAAAGCTAGCAGTATAATTTATTAAGAACCTGATCATGATAGTGTCTCACACCCGTAAAGTTCACAAACCTGCATCACTCAAATACTTATGTAAACTCCAAATACAATTCACATTAAATTCGTAGGCGAAAAATGACGTAACAATATAATAAAAGCCCAATGCGAATTCGAAGCGAAACGTTAATAGGCGTAAGATGAGAACCCAACAGATAAGTCCTCTTCGAAACGATCAAATAATTTCAGAATACCATAAGGAAATCAAAGACACTGATTTTTTCTAAAATTAAACAATAAAATATTTAAATATGAATAACAGAGGTATCTGAAATATTCCAAATTTGCCTCATCGCCACGCACGACCATAGTAGATGCCACGACGTAATATCAGACAGTAGTTAATTAAGAACCAAAGTTATCCGAATTAGTAAACAAGTCGACCGGAAATCGTAAGTCCAAATCTTAGTAAGTTAATGCCAGCCGAGAATTAGAAATTTCCGTCGACAATAAACGTACCGGATAAACAGAGCGAAGGTCATTCACTAACGCATACGCATTAGATAACGGATGTAGACGCCCACGCTAGTGAGATAACCTAGGGCGAAGGCCAGTTAGGTATTGTAGTACAATTCGAAACACAACGGATGTAGAAACGGAAACCCAAGCTAAGGTAAATCTTACCAAAGGTCGTGATGTCGATGTCATTCGACTAGTAAATACAAATCGATAAACATCACTACGGAAATAGACCCGTTAAAGTCAAAGTAATACTTATCCATATCGTAAATTATCGCGTGCAACGTCAACTCGTAGAACGTAAACAACCTTAACTGATATTAGGCATTTAATAGGTATTGAACCCACCCCGATAAATGGTAAGCCTTGCTCCTATTAAAATTTAGAATCAATTGATAATAAAGATTATTCAATATTAGGTATTCCGTGATTTCCAAATGAAATTTAAATAAATAGCACCACCATACGCGCGGCAAACTCTGGTTTGACGAACATTAATACCGGTAGATTTGTAGGTATAGACTCCCTCATTACTATAGCAGTAGAATTTCCTAACGCCTCGCAATTAGGGCAACCACTAAAATAGAAGTGCCGTGATGAAGACGTGGTAGATTACATAGCTTCAGAGACGCTCCACCCATTAACTCCACGAAAGATGATATGGATAGTTAGCATTCGATAAGTTTAACTGGTGATAAACCCAATGATAATAACAACCTGGTCGATAGTGAGTTTAGTATACAATCTAAGTGAAATATTCAAATGAATTGTTTGTTTCATCCCCATATGCCAATAACTGATTTTGTTGTGTTTTCAGAATATGCCGCTCGAATGGACCAACACCCGAATGCCCGACGAACAATGCCGGAAGGACTCACACCCAACCCCAGAAGTGTTCAATAAGATTCGACAGCGGTGGCCGTACCCCACTATCTGGAGGGTACTGGGCCTAAACAGCGACCCATGCGGACTCGCCGGTCAACAATACCCGGCAGCAGAGACGTACATGAATGCGCTGGAACTCCTCACCCAATGGGAACGGGTGCAGGAAGAAGTGGACCTACAGGTGGTCAAGGCGAGGATGTATCTCGCCAACGTAGAAGATGACATCCTCGCCGGCGAATCGCAGAAGCATACCCACCTCGCCCAGTCCGAGATACCCGACGCCCATACCCGGTGGTTCCTCCGAGAAAGAGCCGAAGGAAGTCATTTCCGAAGAAATTAGAAACTCCAGAGACCCTAACAATTAATATGAACTAGTTTGATGTTTGTTATTAGTGAAATAGAAATGTTCTTTACCCTGCCTTTGAGTTGGTCATGTGTTTAAGAATTATTCGTTTCAATCGATATGTTTGCGATAATGATAAAAATAACTTGTATAAATTAGTAACGTAAAATTTAACGAACTTATCCATTATAGTTATGGCCACTAACCAAATATTACAAGCGGAATTAGATCGCGCGCGGAGCACAAATGCGGATCTCCTCCATCAAATACTCCAGCTGACAAGAGAGGTTCAACAGATCAAAGCGACTTGGTCGACCGAAAAGAGTCAAAATGTTATACCACCGAATATCTGCAGCACAGAAAGGTTGGGCCGAAGAGCGACAGCTCAATCAGAGCCTGCGCACCCAGATACGAGGATTAGAAGTGGCCCTAGCTGTTTGTCGGGAAGGGGAAGCGGTCACCTACCCGCTCATATTCGCCCCGACCCAGAGGGTGCAGAAGGACCCCCAACCAGTAGAGCAGGCCTCAACTCAACCAATAAATCGTCGGCCGGGACGCAAAGAACGTGCTCGACGCCGAGCTGCTCAGCAATCAAAGCCGTCTCATTAACTGTTGATAATTCACATCTCTGTATATTTAAATAAAACAGTTGTGCTTACGGTTCCAGTACTTCTTAAAAGGTGCTTACACGTAGATATTATTATGAGTACCCGCGTCGCAACTTTAAGTCATCCCTCCACATTCGATCATGAACATACTTCCACAGGGACGGAGCTAAGCGAGCACAGGTCTTCTATCGACAGCTCGTGAACCCGAGGGTTGTCCGAGCAACTATAGTACTATCACATGGTACTCAATTTTTGCGGGCAATCCACCACTTGAACACATTGCCAACGTTGCCTAGCAACGGGTGCCAAGTGGCGATCAGTATCATTTTGTATGGCGTTACCAGGGTCCCCATGAGGATAAGCAAATAACTAAAACCCTGTAACCCACCACCTATTAAAACACCAATTAACCCTAGCAAAATATGAGAGAGAGAACAATAAAATATAAAATTGTAAACACAAAAATAAATTAAAATAATAACAAAAAAAGCAACAAGATCCGCACGATATAAATATAAACATAACACGAAAACCTAACAAATTTGACCGAAATTGGTATTATAACAAAAATGTGAAATTTCATAAAAAGGAAATAAAATTCAAAAGAATTTGAATTAGAAATAATTCAATAAAAATTTTAAAAGAAAAATTATCAAATAAAATTGCAAAATAATAAAAATTAAGATTAGAATACACTAGAAAATCCCAAGGTCAAATTTTGTTTTACTACATCAAAAAGAACACGCAAGGTTAGGGCCAAAAAATAGGTATATATACCGATGCATTTTCACATAATTTTTAATCGTTTTTGAAAGTCTTTAAGCAGTTTTTTAAAAATCTATGTAAGTGAGAGTTTTATTTGAAAACTCTCTCCACGTCGCATCCTCGCAACCTCGATAGAGCTCTGCTTGGGTGTCGGCGTGGGGAGAGTGATATTTTTATGATTTTTTTTTGGATGCTTGGATTGGTAAACTTTTATTATTATGTTAATAAATTATTCTTAATTCATAAATTGTTTTTATTATTTGTCGAAATTTTTCCGGCCCACAGCCAAAGACACATCACAAGTTAGTAAAATCAACATATTATTCGAATTCGTGTAAGTGCTTGGAGTATCGCCCATGATTCGTGTCCGTGAAGGTCCGGCGTGCGGAATGCGGGAGCTGGAAGGTCAATATTATTCCGTATAGAAGAAAGGAGAAATAAGGAAGCGGTCTTTTGGCTACTTCCTCGTCTCTCGATTTCTTTAAACTCGACCTAAACTGAGTTTACACACGGCTCAAAATCACTACACTGAGTAGTCCAGTGGGGGCACTCATTAACTATAATATGAATACAATGCGTCTAAGGTCAACCAAGGGGAAGGTAACGGGAAAATCTAAAATGAAATCGTTATTATGAATTAAAATCAACTAAAATGTATTATTGACTGTAATATACCCACAAATTTTCAACTATTAATATGGACGTAGAATAAATATGAACGCCGAGTGGTCACCAAACACGTACAATAATTGATAAGAATTACGGATTAAAATAAATCATAAACATAGACCTTAACCCAATAAAACCTAGGAGTTGCCCCATATTAAAACCAATAACGTAATCATCATAACCTCTAAGAGCCAACCAAAACTATTCGAATAAGGAACGAGATATTATAACTACCATAAACCCAAAAAATTAACAGCATTGATGTAGGAACCCACTCGGAATCGTTATAATAATCCCTTTCTAGTTTGATATATAGATAATAATCAGGAACCCCACCCAACGAGTTGAAAATGACGAAATTAATAAAATCACCAAAACGAGGAATAGATATTCTATGTATGACCCTTTACTAAAATAATGAGAAAATAAACAGTAAAGCGAATTACGACGTACGCCGATTCACCTTCAAAAGAGAAAAATTTATTTTTGTTTTTAAAGATCATACAGGGACCATATACTTACGAGAAATGTCGACTATCCGAGAAGTTCCAAGGAAATAAAATCATAATAATCACAATTTGTTTTCGTAGTAAGGGATGATGAGATACCCTAGGACGCCCCTCCATATTCGTCTGGGTCAAACCAGTTCGTTAAATCTATTCCCTGCGCCGGTTAGATCCAATGTCTTACCTAAGTAAAACAAAGAAAAAACACATACGCCCGAACTCTTACCTGTACTGAAAGTATAACTGTGCCAGATAGAACGAAATACTCCTTGAAGATAAAATTTATTTCTCACATCAACCGGCAGATCGTTTACTGACAGCTAAAGCTTATGAACGTTAACGTAACTTCGACATAAATATCCACTAAGGTTGAATCTGAACAGAGAAAAGATTATAAAAATAAAAGTTGCTAATCGTCCGTTAATACCTGTAATTACAAAGTACCCACTCGATTAATCCATAGACCCAACCAAGTGAGCGAATCCATAAGTCAGTCAGATGACCATTAGGCATCAAGAATTCTAATAGATATATAATTGGATAAAATTTCTTTTCCCTTCTAAGATTTTAAACTGGCAAATAATGAATTCCCGTAATAAATCCAAATTTTTTTAATTGAAATCACTGATTTTCATTTACTTATGTCGACTTTTGGAGGTGTAAATTAATAACAAGGTTGAATTTGAAATATATCAAGCAAAGCTAATTGTCAGTATTTCGTTTGCTTTTACATTTATCTCGGTTGTTCACCGCTTCACTCACTTAAACTTTGGCCCTTCAGGAATCAGTATAAGTAGATTCAAGTGCCTTTATGCTTAAATACGAACATATCGTACGGATTATATAATGCCAATATCTTCGGTCATTAGGTATTTACGCTTTACTGCGCCTAAAATCTAAAGCAATATTCCATTCGTGCTATTTTATGAGGTTGCGATTTTGTAGCCGAAATATAATTAATTTAAATTTAAATCTTTTGTCATTTAACGTTTCCAGGCGACAGAATAATAGTTTAAAGTTATTTACTTCTATCATTCAGTTAAAAAGAGAAATTAAATATTTAATAAATATTCGAGACGAAGCCTCAACTAAGGACAATGGCGTCAGATTAATGTTACTAGTGCTTTGTAGGCATTTTCTTATTTGATAATCATAAGTTGGAAAAATGAATTAAAGATGATCCACGAATTATGAGTTCGTTACCGTCCGTACGTTTATAATCCGTTTATAATTATAGCGAGTTTCCTCCTTTGGAGTTAACCTAGACAATATTATTAATGAAAAGTATGAGAACTCTTAGTTTTATAACCGTTAGAAGCAGGGACGGTCGATGAGGATTTTCCAGATTTTTTTGTTGTGATATCAATGTTACGCTATGATGGAAATTTTTGATGTTTTTTTTTTATAAATAATTCCCTAACAGCAACAAAAAATAAACCCTTCCTTGTTGTTCAGAAAGATCAGGACCGTTCATTTGCGTTCCTACATATGTTGCCGACCAGTGGAGGCAAGCCTGGCGCCAGATGGGACAAGTGAGAGGCGACAAGGAACCCCAACCCAGAGGACCTCGACAGACCATCCAACAATTATTAGGGATGGGCGAGGAACCACTTATGACGAATGGGAGAAATGGCGACCGGTACCCGGCCCAAGAGATTCGGGATCATGCCCGTTATCTGCTCACACGCAGTGAGGAACATCAACGGCAAGTCGATATACAGGTGGTCAGGGCCAGACAATACCTGGCCAATGTAGAAGACGACATCGCTGCCGGAAGAATAATGGATTTCCGTCGTGACACGTCGCCGCCCAGTTCCAGACCTGTACGCAACACGAAGCGGCCCGTACTCATATACCCGGGCTACTCCGCGGAAGAGGGAGTGAAAAGATTCTTCGAAGAGCCCTGATCTCACTGAGCTGTTAGCTATGGACCTTTTAATTTTGTATGAATGTGATTTTAATAAACAACGGTTAATTAAGATTTTCCTTGTTATTCGTTTCATAGTGTAACTTTACAGATTTATGTTTGAAATCAAGTTCACGTTTAACAATTTTTTGGGTATAGTAAAAGAATTTAATTTTGTCGTTATAGAAATGGAACCTCTACAGACGATACAAACGGAGTTGACCCACTCAAGACAAACCAATAAAAACCTCTACGACCAGATTATACAACTATCCCGCGAAATTCAACAAACAAAGGCTACATGGTTGGACCCAAGGAAGGCCCGATCAATGTACTAAACGATTACAGCAGCTCAAAAGGGATGGGCCGACGAAAAACAATTGAACCAGAGCCTCAGGACTCAGATAAAGGAGCTGGAGGTCGCCTTATCGGCCTGCCAAGAAGGAGCCGCGGTAACGTACACCCTCATCTTTGCCCCCGCCCAATTGGCTTACCGAGAGACGGCGGCAACTCCAATGACGACCACACCCTCAACCCCGACAACAATAAAGAACAGTTATCATCCCGTTATTAATAAGTGTTCACTAGTTTTATTCTCAACATATATTCATTAATATTTTTTGACTAAAGAACTCAGGAACATGAGTGATAAAGCCTAAGACTTAAAAGGGACCAAATGACCTAAAGCGAGCACAAGTCTTCTAACTACAGCTCGTTGGACCCAGAGATCGTTCGAGCAATTACAGCATTAGAAATGGGGCTGACTTTTTGCGAACGACCTACCCGCTCGAGCAAATTTCCAACGTTGCTTAGCAACGGGTGTCGAGTGGCAGTAAAGAAAATATTTATATGGCGTTACCTGGGCAACCACAGTGAGATTAAAACAAAGCATAATACCCCAGTAACCCACCATAGAAATTTGGGGGCTCAGTCGGGATTCAAAGATTGTTTTTTTGCAAGGAACCCAGGGAAATAAACTGACATGAAATCATCTTGTCAATAATTTAGCATATGAATCAATGCCCATGCTACCTGAGGATTGAAACATTCAATCAAAACACTTACCAATACCTGATAATACAATACCCAGTTAAAGTACCAATAACACTCACGTGACGCACAAGTAAACAACACATAATTAAAAGGGTAAATTTCGGGATAAAATAAAACGGGGTAAGTAAGGAGATTAACGATAAACAATTAAGGAAAGCAATAAAACTTAGAGAGTAAATAAACCTAGAATAAACTCCAACGAGTAATTATAACTATTAAATGAGTATTTCAAAATAGGATAAACTATAACGAATAATTATAACTAGTAAACTAATATTATAAACGATAGTCGGATAAAGTTCAACGAGTAACTATTTAATTAAAATATTGGTAAATAAATTTAAATGAGTAACTATAAATATTTAAATTAGTATTTTATAGATGGAACCAATCAAAATAATAGCAAAACTGAGGGGTATTTTGAACATCGAAAACGATAACCTAGAGGAACTAATTAATAAACAAAAATTAATTAAACTAGTCAAAGAAGATATAGCAACGACTTCAAACCTGTACTATGACAAACTCTGCATATTGATAAAATTGATTGATGTTGACAAGGTTGTGACAACTGAACGAATATACGAGATTCTGTCGATGAGATTAGAAATAGCTGGATTCGGCAAAGATTGGAACACGTTGATGAAAAGAGTCGAAAACATTGAGGAAGAGATAACAGCAACGATGAAAGAACAGACCAATGCCTATCAAGAATGTTATGTGTGCAAAACAGAGGAAGCACGAGTAATGGTGATACCTTGCGGACACTTGTGCGCATCTTTGACAATAACTCAGGAGTCGCACTGCATGTTATGCCAACGGAAAATAAAGGAGAGACTAACTATCTACTTTTCATGAACGGAAATTGTTATTTCAAGACGAAATAAATACGTATTGTTTATTAGTTGAATTAAAGTTGTTATCATGATATGAAATAAAAGTGTATTGATATTTCAAATTAAAAATTGTTATTGTTAAAATATCAAAAGCAAATATGCAGTGTTCGAGAGTAACTAAACGTAAATAAAAATAACCCAACAACGATAAATAAAAACAAATTAAATATATGAAAGCCGAATCAGGGAAAAATTAAAGCACATGCACAGAGACACAAAATATTGGACGGAAAAATTTCGACAACCGAGTTTCCTAATGTATGATTTTTTTTGTTTTATCGATATTATATTGAGATAGGACGAGGAAAAACGATAACCTGAGCTATCAAATGATAGTACGCTCACCCGAGGGAAACCTTGATCAACCCTACTGAGAAAGGAAATGGTAAGCCAAGTCGCGTATGTCAGGAAGCAACCGGCGAGAGATTGATCACCTCTTTTGGGAAGTTTGCTGATGCGATTACCACAAATTTTGATGGGGGAAGTGAAGAGATGGACCGAAAGGTGAGAGAAAGTACACACGATTTAGAGAATTAAAGTTTTGTAAAGGTACCTAGAGATAAAAGTTTTTTTCCCTAGCTGGTGGTGAGACACCACAGGACAGCTATGGACTGTCGTGCTCAGGATGTTATCAGCCAAGGGACTGGTAGCGCTGAGCCGTTCGATACAAAACCCGGATACCACACCGAGTACCGAATGAATATCTTTTTTTTTATTGCTGGGCGGGACTCGATACACAACCCGGATCCCACACCGAGTATCGAGGACACCTAACGGTAGGCGAGATGTGAACTAACCGGTAAATGGTTCATACTCGAAAGGACCTACTAAGGATCAGATCAGGGCGGCCAAATTGAGCCGGAAATCTGACGGGAGAGCGGGCAGATAATAGATAAAAATATTAAGAATTTCCGCGCCCATTTATCGCTTCTTTTTCTTTTCACTATTCGGGACATCAAGTAAACCGCTTTTGGAACTTGATTGAACGTCTAGGTATTTCCATACTTTTATATTCTCCGAGGTACACAACCCGGATCCCACACCGAGTACCGAATATCCGAATGGCGTTGAGAAAGGTGTAACCGGTAAAATGCGCTAGACAAAAGACGTCATGGATTGAGAGTCAGTGTGAGGCCTCAACTCACCCAAAAGCCACTGATGAAACTCAACTCCGATATTAAAGATGAGATATAATTAGGATTAAAGATAATATGAATATGATTAAAGATGAGAACAGATATTAAAGATTATGATTAGGACCAGATATTAAAAGGATGATTAGGAAATAAGATATAATTATGATAGTAAAGATATGATTACGAAGAGATACGATGATGATTGAAAAGATATAATTAGAAATTAAAGATGATATGATTATGATTAGAGAGATGATTACGATTAGATAGTAAAGGCCAGTTGAAAATAAAATGCCGAAGGCCGGAGAACTAACGGAAACAATAGAGGGTATAGAGCGTCAGCAACTGAGGATTAAGCAAACGATTTTTGAATCAATGAGACATAGGAAAAATAATTAACGGATTGAATGAGATTATTAATGTGATGATTTTATTTTTTTTGACATAGATAATTGATACGACTATATAGATGATTAATAAGACTATATAGATAATTGATACGAGGTCAATAGATAATTATTACGAGATATAGATAATTCAAAATAGACTTAAAATGAAGGGGGTGAGTTAGATGAAAAAGACCACCACGGAAAATGCGAACAAGCGATAATAATGTATGTAGTATTGTAAACGGAGGAGAAATTGGTATAGAGTATAAAATATTGGAGTGTCATTTATTTTTAGATTCAACGTCAAAACAGTTACAGAGCAATAGCAAAGCAATTCAAACCAATTTCAGAGCAATCAAAGCAGAAAAGATTTCAGACCAAACGTCAAAGCAAAGCAATTTGAGCAATCAGAGCAGAAAAGATTTTAAATCAAACATCAAAGCAGTTACAGAACAATAACAAAGCAATCTCAGAAATTTTAAAGCAATCAAAACAAAAGAATTTAAACTAATATATCAGAAGCGATAACGATAAGAACAGTCAAACCAGTGAATAACCGTAATCATTGATAGCATCAGCAATCATACGAGAAGCAAAAGTAAAGAGAAAAGAAAAAGGAGCTTATTGAAAACAGAAGAAAAGAAAAAAGCCCTCAATAGCAGAAGTGTCAATACAGAAGCATCAACCACAGCAGCAACAGGTACAGCTAGCGGATTAACCGATTTCGAATTCAACAGCAGCGAAGAAAACGAAATACTTAATACTGAGAACCGGTTGCCGGCAATAGAATCAGGTTGCGAAGAAGAGAATCTAGACAATAATTCAAACATGACAACACCTGAAAATCCAAATCTCACATCAAGTCCAAACCCAGTACCAATTAATAATAATGCAACAGAATTCAGAGAAAAGTTTAGAGGAGAGCCTTTCGATGGCAGTCTCAATAAATTGGATACATTCATAAAAGAATTCGAAGTGTATAAAACCATTTGTCATTGGACAGATCAAAAAGTAAAAGAGCGACTACCCCTATACTTGAAAGGGAGCGCACAAGACGTATTTGTGGAAGAAGCGAGAGATCCAGCGAAACTAACAACATGGGCAGAAATTAAAGACTTCTTAGTAAAAATATTTGGAATAGAGAAAAAAGGAAATAGGAAGATATTAGACTTCCTACATCGGAAACAAAGACGAGACGAATCGAATGCAGTATATACCTGTGAACTAAAGAAATTATGTTAAGAAGCCTTCGGAGATACAGATATGCCCGAAGATAAAATGATAGATGTCTTCATAAGAGGAATTAAGAGAGAAGACATACGAGCCAACCTTGGATGTTTGGCACCAGAAACACTAGATAATGCGGTAGCCATCGCAAATAGATGTGAAGCCCATCTGGGATTGGGATATCAAGTAGCAGTAATGGCCACAGAACCAACAACTCCAACAGTCAATACCAACAATCAAAACAATAATGCAAACCCGGCCATGAACCAATTCATCCCAAGAGCTCAACAGATGTTCAAGCCACCGCCAACAAGGAATCCTGAAGATAGAGGTAATAACCAAGTAAGTTATAATAATAATTTCAGGAACAACCCAAATGCAAATGAGATATGTTCCACATGCCAACGAATGGGACACCGAACAGAAGACTGTTTTCGGAATCATAACTGTCAAAAATGCGGCAGAAGAGAACATACTTAAAGAATATGCGAACAATTTGAAAACAAGGCATGTTACAATTGTGGTCAAAAAGGGCATATTGCAAGGAGATGCAACGTGAGAAGAGAACCGAATCAACAAAGATCGAATAACCCTATAAGAAACCCACAGATTAACGTGATACAAGAAATCGATATGCTGTGAGAAACACTACAACAAATGCCCATGGAATTAAAAGAGATGATGCAACAGATGCCCGCCAATATACAACAACAACGAATTAATGTAATGAGAAGCAATGAAGAGATTCAAGAGCTGCAAACCAGAGAATATCAAGAGCAACAACAAGCCGAATGGCGAAGATTGCAAAAAGAAGAAGCTCAAGAGATCCAGCAAAGATGGGAAAATAGAAAACAAACCCCGAAAAGAATTAATATGATGAGAATAGAAACCCCAGAGGAAATCCACACTGCGGAGCAGTGTGTTGAGAACGAAGGGGGAGGAAATATGATAATTGATGAGAAAGCAACCGAATTAAATACGATGGAAAAAATAGAAGCTATCAAAGAATTTGCAGAAGAGGAAAAACAAAGACGTCGAGAACTAAAGGAAACGACAACTGAGAAACCAGATGAACCAGAAATTCAAGAAAGAAAACAAGTAGAAATGATGATAACGGAAGACCAAAGCGAAGAAACATTAAACTATGAGATGGAAGTACTCGCGAAAGAAGCATTAGTGCAAAAACTAGACAACGCATTCGAAAAAATGGAGCAAGAAGAAACTCTAGAACAGGAAAAAGATCAATTAAGAGAAAAAGAGGAAACTTTAAAGCAAGAAAAAGATCAATTAAAAAAGAAGGCACTAATACTGAAACTAGATGAAGCATTAAAGAAAATAGAACAAGAACAAGCACTAGATCAAAAAATAGAAGCACTAGCAAAGAAAGCCCTATCACAAAAGATGGAGGAGCCAAGATTAGAACTACAAAAAAATCAACCAGAAGCATCGACGTCAAAAGAAAAAGAAAAGATATCAGAACCAATAGTAACAAAAAATCGAATCCAGAGGATACTGCTACAAAAAATAGAAACAAGAATTAGAAGAGAAAAACCCACGTGGAGTGAAAAGCAAATCGAGAACAGAATAAAAGAAATATGGCTTCAAACAAAAGGACCAA
The DNA here is from genome assembly GCA_022537955.1 of Schmidtea mediterranea. Lineage (NCBI taxonomy): Eukaryota > Metazoa > Platyhelminthes > Tricladida > Dugesiidae > Schmidtea > Schmidtea mediterranea. Next base: position 85,612,760 of record CM039679.1, read on the forward strand.
CAAAGACAATGAATAAGGAAAAACGACCGCATATCAACATGCTAAGACAAATATCAGACGATCAAACAGACGAAGACGAAAGCGAAATAAGCAGTCTGGGTGGAGAAATATTTCAATCATGTGAGGAAAATAAACCGAATAAAGAGGAACCAAAATCAGAAATTGAAGAAATGGAAACGAACGTGCCAAGAGAAGATGAAACAGAAATATTAAAAGAAATCAACGAGATAGTGGAAGAGGTAGATAGAAACCAGATGTTTATAAACCTCAAAGATACAACAACGTATAGCAGAAAAATGAAACTAATTGCGAAAGGATATCAACAAGACAATGGTACGTTCACAGCATCATGGAGAGATATGATAAAAAAGTATCAAGAGAACTTGAAAGAATATGATAGAACAGAATATCAAGTGATTATCGACCTTCCAGAAATACCGAGACAGATAATAGCAACAAGAGGTGAAAGTACAAACGAATTATACGAATGGGTAGTGAAAAAACTAGGACCCAGTTATAAAAATAAAACTCTATATCACCAGGGAAGGAAAATAAAACGAGACATACACCTCGCGGATGCTCTAATATGGCCAAATGGAATAAACGTAATAACCTTAAACAAGAGTGAAACCGAAGAAACGACAACGGAAATATGGCAAAAAATTCAAACGTTATACCTCAGAGAAATAAAACCAGGATTAGAAAAAGATGACAGAGCAAGCTATAGATCAAGCCAGAAAATATATTAATCGATTGTTTCTAACTACCGTCCCCTCCCGTTGAGTTTGTGCGCGCAATCTAGTCGAGTTTGGTGCTTTCTGGCATAAATTGAAAATCGGCATTTTTTTTTTCAATAGTTTGCGCATCTATTTATTTTGCGCGCGCAATCTATTCAAATTTGTGTTTATTTTTTTTAATAAAAAAAATCAATCGAGTATTAATTTTTGAACAGTGTTGGAAAAAATAAGTGACAAATTAAATTCATCAGTGACGATAATGATCCGATGGGGGTATAAGTTTTGGAAACCATACGCTGTTGTTGGTAGGAAAAATAGAGGCTGGCGATGAAATTTCAAGATTCTCGATAATTAATTGAAACTTTTAATAGTTTCCGGAAGTTCTGATAAAATTTTCAAACATTTGATAAAATTCAGAAGATTTTATGAAATTTCAAAGTTGGTAATTGAATTTCGATAGGTTATTGTTATTTTATAAATTTTTGGACTTTAGATAGTTTTGTAGAATTTCTGAGAAAGTTTGTGAATATTTTAAGAACTTTCGAGTTATTCAGAAAATTTTAGATTTTTTAATTGCATTTCGAAAATTTTATATAAAATCTTCATAACTTCATTAAAATTTTCATTTTCAGGCAAAATGAGTACACACAAGTCTAATCACACTAAAAAGCAATACAGTGTAAAAGAGAAATTGGGGGTTTTGGATGAAATCAAAACTAAATCCATTCGTGCTACAGGAAAAGCTTACAACATTCCCGAATCCAACATTCGAAAATGGAAACAACAAGAAAAAGAACTGAGAGCTTTGTTTCAAAACAACGACATCAAAGTAAGAGAACGCAAACGATTGATTGGCGGTGGAAAAAAGCCACAATTTGAAAATTTGGAGCAATTATTATATGAATTTGTTATTGATCGCAACAAGCTGGGTTTAGTCGTTAAGTCTAAATACATACAAATTCATGCAAAAACTTTGAGAGATGATTATGTAGAAGATATAAATCTGACACTAAAAGAGGAAGATTTGGACGAGGATCTGAAAAAAGAATTGAATCTTAAAAAAACAGAATTCCAAAATTTCAAAGTGTCTGACTCATGGTGCGCAAACTTCAAAAAAAGATTTAATTTGGTGAGAAGAACTCAGACGGGATGTCGAAAACTTCCTGAAAACTTTCAAGAAATTTCCTGTGACTACGTTGCAGAAGCTCGAGAGATAATAATTAAACACAAAGTGAAGCCTGAAAACGTTCTCAATTTCGATCAAATTCCTCGTCTTTTCGAACACGAGCCATCAAATACAATCGCAATCAAAGGTAGCAAGGAAGTTTTTCTGAAAAAAGCTTCCACATCCCACAAAAAATTCACTTACACTCCGACAATTAATGCAAAGGGTGAGTTCGTCAATCAACACTTGTTGTTTTCTAAATTGAAAAACGCCCCAAAAGTTAGTCCAGGATTTTCGGTTGACGTGAATCTAACAGGCATGTGGAGCGAGGATCTTTTAAAAAAATATTTGAGAGAAATCATCCTAATGAGACCTGCCACAGCAATTTTCAAGCAATCAACGTTGTTGATTTTGGACAGTTACCCAGTCCACGTAAAAGTTGTGAACGAACTTAGAGATAAATATGCCGATTTATTCAAGGTGTATTTTTTATTAGTTCCACCGAACTTTACTGGATTATTGCAAGGCATAGATGTATCTTTAGGCAAAAGTTTTCAAGGATCATACGATGAGTTTTATGATGCATATGTAGCCAAGGCACTCAACGACAAATCCTTACAAACAAACAAAGGCAACATCAGAATGCCTACTTACATCGAGCTTTCAAGCTGGATCAAGGAATGGTCAAAGGACATTGCAAAGTGTTTTAGAGTTGTAGGCGCTCATCCAGACGTAAACCCATTAAAAAATCCTGAAAGCTTGCATGAACCATTGCAAAAATGCTTCGATAAAAGTTTTGATTTTGACAAATGGTTGGAACAACATCAAGATTTTCTTGAAGTCCTTTCAAACAACTTTTTCGATTTAAATAATGATGAGTGGGGGTTTGCTAAAAACCTGATTCGCTTTGGATGACACTTTACGAATCTACCAACTCTACAGATAAATTCAAATCGTGGAAACAATCGCACATTGAAAAAATTGTTGAATTTATACACGGTGATCCAATCTTGCATGGATTGTACGACGACGAGGAAATGGTCAAATTTGAAAAGGAGGTATTGAGTGATAGTAGAGTGGAACTGAGTGCTTTTTCGAAAGTTTTGGGAAGGAAATTGATTTTTATCGTTTTAAACGATTCAATGGAAGAGGAAGAACATTTGACATATGAAAACGAACAAGAATCAGAACCCATCAAATTTTGTTATTCAACAACAGTTATGCCTACAAAAAAGACGATTAAAGATATTTTGTAAAATTTGTACTAAAACAGGGAAATACAAAAAATAAACAGTAAAAAAGTTATTTATTTCAAAATTTAGCTTTTTAATTAATTTTTGAAAATGTCTAGATTTGAAGTTTTTTTACCATATCGATAGAAAAATAAATTTTTCTGCGCATTCTATTCAAATTTTTTAAAAAAGAGTTTTTCAGAAAATCAATTTTCACATTTTATACTTCGTTTAGATTGCGCGCGCAATTTATTCGAATAGTTTGCGCACGGGATGGGACGGTAGACCGATCTCAATGAAAATGTTTGTAGAAGCTGTACGAGACACAGATATCATGAGATTTGATAACGAGAAGACAGATGAGCTGATAGCCAAATACGGAGAGCATCAAAGAGACATGAAGGGAGACGAACCGATAAAGATAAAGATAAAATTACCCAATGATGAAACAAAGGAAATATTAGTGGATCCCGATTGTCAAATGCATGAACTATACCGACGGATAAACCTCAAAATCATCCGACCAATAATCGAAAACAGTGATGACGGTATGGTGGAAGATGTAGCAATAATTTACCACAACGACAAATCAGTCCGCAAGAACGAACCCCGATATACGAATTAGGTATATGGGAAGACGGACAAACCATCAATATCATAGCCATGGATGAACCACAAAGGAAAAACACAACAATTAAAGGAACAACAAATCCAAGAATTTCAAGAGGAGATGAAGAGAAAAATGGACCAAATATTAACAATTTACCAGGTATGGAGACAAGATGCGAAGCTGAGTACAAAACTACAACCTATCGTCGATTCGCGATGCCAATCAACACCATGGAAAAAGGTGTATGACGGAAATACAAAGGAGTGGAAATGGAAAACGGAGAGAACCGAACCGAAATGGAGAAAATAATGACGAGATAATGACGAGGTTGACAAAGCACCCAATCAGAACATCGACAGAGACTCAGACATGAGTCTTTTCTCACATACATTATCGCCAACCAAAACTTACAAAGAAAATACGGATAAAAGAATTGCCTAAAATCTTTTAGAAATCAAAACAAAAATGGCTCTTAAAATACCAAAATTCTCGATTAAAAGAAAAAATAACAAACCTTTCATCCGGAATGTGAGAAATGAAGACATATATAACACTACATTATATAGAATGGATAATAGGGGAAAAATTGGATGTAAACCAAACTGGAAACATCCTGACTGCGGCGAATTTGCAGTATATGATTACGAAGCACTAGTAGAACATGCGATGATAAATCATGAAATCACGTTCAATGAAGAGAGTCTCATCGATTGTCTCACATGCCACCCAAAGAAAGGTAAAGATATTCGTAAAATGACCCTAATTAGATTCGCTGATATCTTCAACCACATTGATATTAATAATCACAAAGTAGATATTAATAGAACAGATCTTATGAAGACCTACCTTCGCCTTACGAAAAAAAACGAGCTACAATGCACTTTCCGTAACAATAACAAGAAAATTTTCTGCAAAAAATTATTTGATCTTAATTCAACAATGAGTAATGTGCTTGAACACATGAGAACCCACACAGAACATACCTTTGAACCGCACAAAAATATAATGTGCTACTGTGGAAAATGGAAAACATTTGATGAGCTAATTTCACACATTAAATTAATCCACCTTAATGAATTCATCAACTCTGAACCGTATGAAGATGATGAATCATTCAACATAATCCACCAAACATCACTTCTTAACTTCGATGGAGTCCTGGATTCTTGTGAAACCCAAAATATCCCAGATGCTGATTCGGCTATCAAACCTAGAGATTTACCGGAAACCTTAGCATTTACAAATAACATGGATGCTGAATTAAGTTGATGGTCGCAGCACTTGATCAAAGCATTCGTATATACCTTTGCTATTAGACCTTCTACAATATATATAGATCCAATTACTTGCAGTGCTTTGATCCAGTGCAACTATAAAACTTTCTTTGAAACTTTCCCTTTCAAAAACTTTGCCAACTGGAATGAGATAATCCTGCCAATTTATAGTAAAACCTCTTCTTGGTCCTTCTTCTTCCTAAACAAGAAGAGGCGTATTGCGTTGATTATTGATCCAACAGCTGATGATAGTCATGCTCTACACTTTGAATTGGCATCAGACATTCTTAAAACTATCCTCAACATCCAGAATATCTTTGGTAATATTACTATCCCACTTGCTAACATTGAATACCCTATTTGTCAAGAAGCAAAACTTTCTGCATTTTATGTATGCCACTTCATAAAATGCTTTATGAATCACTTACCTTTTAATATCCCTGATATCGCTCACATGAAAGAAACAATGAAACCTATCATACAGAAACATAATTGCTTGAAATACCCTGAAAAGGATGCACGAAAATATAGCATCTTTATAAATGATCTAATATACCAACTTGATCTAGAAGCAATTACATGTGATGAGATTTTGTGTGAGGTAGAGAGAATAAATGGAAGACTCAATCCTAATAAATATTTCAAGGAAACCAAACAAAAAACAGACTTAATACATCTAAATATTAAGAAGTCTGCGGAGCTTCTTTGCGTAAAAAGAATGAAATTCCAAATAAACCAAAAGAATGAAATCAACAAGATTCTTGAAAATGATGAAATTAATCATAGACCATCAATGGATAAATTTCTCCTAACCTTTGCAAATACGGATTGTCCATCCTTAAACACTGTAAACTTAATTCTTCCTTTCAGCACTGATAATGATACGAATCAAGCTACTGACTGTGAAAATTTGGCAATAATAATGAGAACTCTGGACAACACGGCTCCTGGAATGGATCGTGTCACAATCAGCGATTGGAAAACCATCTCCCCTAAACATGGACTTTTAACTGCAATTTGTAATAATATACTTAGAAGCGGTATATGCCCCAAAAGATGGAAGCTCTTTAGAACAGTACTAATTCTTAAACCAGGTAAATCTGAAGAAAGTTTCAAAACTAACTCATGGAGACCACTAGCAATAATGGATACGGCCTATAGAGTCTTTGCAACTTTGCTGAACAGCCGTTTACTCAGTTGGATTAAGGATGGCAACCTCATGAGCCCTAACCAAAAAGCTATAGGTATACCAGATGGATGTGCTGAGCATAATGCTACCTTGCATCTCGCAATTGATCAAGCAAAAAGAAGTAAAAATGAACTCCATATCGTCTGGCTTGACATTGCTGATGCATTCGGGTCTTTACCTCACGATCTCATATGGCATACACTGACCAAAATGGGACTAAAAAATGAAACAACATCTTTAATCAAGGAACTCTATAGCGATGTGAAAACCTTCTTTGATTGCTACGGGATGTTATCTAAACCCGTCCCTATTACAAAGGGAGTCAAACAAGGCTGTCCTCTTTCTATGACCCTTTTTGCCTCTCAATTGACTACATTCTTAAGACAATACTTAAAAATTGTCCTTTCTTTCTTCATAACTTAAACATCAGTATCTTGGCTTGTGCTGATGACATAGTGCTCTTGTCTGACTCATTTCAAAAAATTGAGTTCGCTTTACAGGAAACTATGAAGCTGGCAACCTATGCAAATCTTAAATTTAAGCCGTCTAAATCTGGATACTTATCCATCAACAATATCAACTCTGATATCTTTAAACTCTATCTTTACAATGAAGAAGTGCCAATGATATCGGATGAAAATAAATACATATACCTAGGAGTAGACTTCTCCTATAAACAAAATCAGGATATTGACAGGCGTCTGGACTCAGTACTTGCTCTTACCAGCTCCCTGTTCAAATCATATTTACAACCGGCACAAAAGCTTAATGCCTATAAGACATTCATCCACTCTAAGTTTATTTTCTTACTACGAAATTGCATAATCAGTCACAGGATACTGGACTGCGACCAAAACCGAGTAACCCAGGGTCGTGAAAAACAACTTGGCTTTGATCAAAAAATAAAAAGACTCCTGAAGACTATGATTGGTGATAAATTCCAAGCAATAAAAAACTTCTTCCCGTACACACATTGTAAACTTGGAGGACTTGGAATAACATCGTCCTATGATGAATATCTAATACAAATCATCACTGGAATTACTAGACTTTTCCACTCGACAAACATCAGCTTCAGAAATATGCTAATAACTGAACTTGCTAATGCCAGAGGAGAGAAAAACTTCCAGGCAGGATTAAAATGGATTAACGGCGAATTAAGCAAGCAATTTCGAAACCCATCCTTCTTCAAAAAGTTTCAAAAATCGACACTTGCCCTGAAAAGGAAGTTCTGCATATGCGTCAAGCTTTCCTTTGTAGATGACAACTTTAAACTTGAAATGTCCTACAAAGGATGCATCTCTTACATAACCTTTCAAAACTTAAATACTCTCTCCAAAGTACTTCACGACTTTGTGGGACATTAATATGCTGAGCAATGGTGTCAAATGCACGTACAGGGACACATTACTACTGCAATAGGTGATAGCATTACGGCTAAATATCTCATTACTAGTGACATTCTTAATGATACGCAATATAGCTTCTTGGTACGTGCTAGGAACAACATACTAAATCTTAACTACAATGCATACCGCCTTAAAAACAATATAGGCACAAAATGCAGGTTATGTCGCCTTGATGAAGAGATTCAGGCCCATGTGTTTAATCACTCCCAAGCCAAGCCTAATGCGAGAAGAATTAAGCACGAAAACTTCTTAGTGAGCATAGTTGCCTACTTAAAGAAGATAGGATTTGAGATCGATGTTGAGAAATCACCAAAATACCTCCCAAATCCTACAAAGCTGAAACCTGACATGACAATCAGATCAAAAAGGAACAAAGACATACATGTTCTTGATCTGAAAGTGCCATATGATTCAGGGGAAGGCTTTGATAAAGCGCGAGAAGGTAACTATGTTAAATACAAAGATTTGGCATTAGAAATCGGACAGGCGTTCAACGAGAAAGCAACTGTATCGACTATTGTGATTGGATGCCTGGGATCATGGGATAAAAAAAACAATGCACCTCTTGCTGAGATTGGATTGACTAAGGCCGAAATCCAATCTCTTGCAAGGATAGCATGCGCAAAGGCGGTGACTGCATGTTATCACATATACAGGGAGCACGTGTCATACAACATTAGTGGATTTGCCCTACCATTTACCTTGAAATGAATATTGTGTGAATTTTATGCAGCAATGCTGGTAATTACATCGGCGTTGCAGATTTGTGAATGTGTGTAAAAAAACAATAGAATCAGATGCTGAGCTGTCCTTGCATATTTAAGCCGAAAGGCCGTGTATTGATTAAAAAAAGGGAGAAAATACGTCCCAGGAGAAGCACCAGAAGACGCAGCTAATGAAACAACCTTGAACTATACGAGGATAGTCCATACGAAGACTTGCCAGAGGAAAAGATAAACGAAATCGAATGACAACCAGAAGAAGATGAGGAAATAAATAATAAAGCACGATTAGCCCCGTATACATGGAAAATACGTGGATGGGCAGAAAAGGTGAAGTTGGCGGAGGAGGAGAAAATCATCAGCTATACAAGCCATCAGTTCTATACAGAAATTGGAGGATACCGTATGAAAGTGAGGGTATATCCAAACGAAGATGGAGTAGCGAAAGGAAAATATCTATCAGTGTATTTCCTATTAGCAAGAGGCAGATACGACGAAAAATTGGAATGGCCATTTAATCGAAAAACCATAATTTCGATAGCTAAACCCGGACATTGGGAGAAACAACATAGTGAGAAATTAGGAGTAGAACCAAGATCCATGATCTGTCAAAAACCAAAATCCACAGAAAATGTAGCGGGAGGAGTACCACAGTTCCTATTGAAAAAATAGTGACATCCCAATTCGTAAAAGATGACACGATATATATTACGATCGAGGTGGAAACTGAAAAGGAAATGAAACTGCGAACCCAACAAGAACAAGCGAAACCACGAATCAGTGTACTCGAAAAACGAATCCTCGGAACAAGATATTTGCCCACAGATATGGATGATTCTGTGGAAGAGGAATTAACAAGATTAACAGAAACGCAAAAATGCAGAGAGTTAGCAGCGATATTGAGAACCGGCGCAAAGAATCAAAGACGAACCGTAACCGATCTGGCAAAGTGGATAATTGACTCTTGTAACAGAATAAAAAATCTACGAAATATCGCAAAGGAAATAGAAGAATATCGAAGAATTTATGTCTGGTACCCAGAACAATTCAGAGAAATCATCAGAAAGTGGAAACATACCGAATGGGCAGCCGAAACGATAGAAAAGTACAGTCTAAAAATTATGACGCCAGACTTCGAACCAATAGAAAGGGAATTTTATATCACGGCCAAGGTAAGTGAGGTAAAAAAGAGAATACCATATGAACTGCCATTTCACTTACAACACGAAGGAAGATTGTTGGACGACGATCTCGAAATCGGAGTCACACCAATGCAATTGGGGGTAATAAATATACTAACAGTGGCAAAGATCGCAGGTAGAGAACTCAACAAGAGAGAAATCAAAACGAAAACGCCAATAGGAAGACAAGAAAGTCTGAATACGACAGAAGTCCCACCTGCGGCAGACGAAGTAATTTTCATCACAACGGGAGAGGAAGAGATACTGAATGATCTCAATGACATAGTGAACGAAGAAACAACAAGAAAAGTGCCGGAATCAAGAGATTTATTCATTACGGACAACGAAAACGACATGACAACCGACGAACTGGACGAGCTAGTACGTGCACAGAGGCAACCAGTTGAAATAATAGAACCAGATACCGAAGAAGAAAAAAGAAAGAAAGAGAAAAAACGCCGGAATTCGACAGGAGACGAATGGGACAACTGGATAAATGAGCGAGGAGCTACAACATCCAGAGATACGGCAGATGAGCAACCCAAACGGAAAGAAACAGGTACGACAATGGAAAAGAAGTCCAGCGGACGACCAAAATCAGACAAACCATTACCAGAGAGGAAAAACAAAGAACAAATGCAGATGGATCAATTGACAACGAAATTAAACAAACTCAGTCAAGTAACAAAGCAGTTACAAGGAAAATTGAAAGGTCAAGAACAGGGAGCAAAATGGATCAATAGATTAATAACCGATATGCTGGGATTAGCAAATCCATAAATAAAGAGAAATTTGAAACTCAACAATATTGAAACAGAAGCGAAATAACTTTGGGCAGCAATAAAGCCAATAATAAACAAGATAATGGACAATAAAGTGCGAACTACAACCAAAGATCCGGAGGAATTGCTATTGATAATAAATCATTTGACAAAACGATCAGATGACCCAAATAGATATTTGGTAGGAATGGCCTACCTGATGTACAATACGATAGCGATATACAGAAAACGAACTCCAAGATACAACCCAAATGGATACGAATTCGCAATAACAGATATTATTAGAAAAGTAATCGAACCATTCATCCTAACTCAAGGCGGATGGCAAGCCTTTATAAATTTAGTAAGCGGAGACGATCAAACCGAGATGATGCAAACAAAGTTGAAAGAACTATTAACAGAATTAGAAATAACAATCAATGTAAGTGATCCAAGAACAGCCAGAAAAGGGATGATTGCGATAATCACCACAATACTCATATGGATGATGTGCATCAAAGGAGTAGAACCGTTTGTAGTATATGACTGCGACAACATAAAGATTGGCGACAAATACTCACTAAAAGAAACGGAAGAGTGCAAAGCTGCAAACCCCGGAAGATTGCAGACAACAGCTACAGCCGTATCATATAATGTATATAAAGAAGTGGATTTCATAAAAACGGAAATCAAAGAATGTACAGTGACAAGAAAAATCGTAGCATTTCACTGCGGACATCATTCACATTCAACAATTATAGAAGCCGGTACAGAGACAACTGTAGTCACGGTAACGCGGAACGAATGTGAAGAAGGATTTACGACAGGACGTATCCAAATTGCCGGACGAATTCAAGTAGCAGCGGAAGATGGGAAAATAAAACCACAAAAGTATACGCCGCAGGAAGAATAACAGCTGGAGACAGAACTTGCGAAGGAGGAAAATACACTCTACTAAATCAATTAGTTAAAGGAGTATTAGTGATAGAAAGCTATCAGGTAAAGCTGGAGAAATATCAAGGATCTTTCGATCCGGATACGCAACCAATGAAGAAAAACCCTCAATGCCTGGCAACAGACAGATCATGCAATACGGGGATGTCAACGATTGTGTACCATGCAGATATCAGAACTTGTCGACTCACCTTACTAAAGAGTGCAATATTTGACGAAGTACAAGGACAAGTACATAGCGAAACCGAACCTAACACTCAGAAAAGTGCGATGGAAGAATGGCGGAAAACCGGAACAATCGGAAAACGAACCATCACCACCAATATCGGATCAGAAGTCACACCGACAGTCGTAATTTCAACCGACAGTACAATCGGAATCAGATTCATAAAAGTACGAATGGTGAGCAAGTGCGACGAAATGGTATCGAGTACAAACTACAGAGGAATATTTCTATCACGAACAATAATACCAAATGCAAAAGCGCAAATAGACCCCAAGGATGTAAAACTGTACCTCTATATAAATAACAAGATGGATTTCTTATATCATAGAGTATTAGCATCAACAGAGAAAATATATTACGATTTAATTAAAAACGATTGTATCTTGAATAGAGAAATACTAAAGACTAAATTAGCAATGGCTATCACCAATCCGGATAATGCAATTCCATTACTATCACTTCAAGAAGGACATTTTGGAAGAATAGTGGGCGAAGTAATGTATACCTACAAATGCGAAAAGACAAGAGCAAGCTTACCAGAAAATTCAACAATCCCCAGAGATAAATGTATAAACGAATAAGAGATTGTATACAAAGGAAAAATCCGATTCGCTCAACCAATAACAAGGATGATAAACCCAGAAAAATTCGTACCGAACATGTTCAGCTGCAGCAATGTAAATGGACCGCTGTTCGAAACAGGAGATGGAAGTTGGTTACAATTTCCAACTCGAGTAATAGTGGCCTCACCAAAAGTATTTGGACTTACAGAATTGGCCAGTGAAGCAGAATTCAAACCCCGTGGATATTTCACGAAGCGGAATATATCAAACAAAGGATCTGGAACGAGCTAGAGAACACCTACTATTCCCAGCGCAAAGACAAGCAATATTATCCAATATTGTGACGATAACGGGAGGCAACAACTACGGATAGAAACCCAACTGAATAATGTGAATACATTAAAATCCACTTATCAAATACTCTAGATAATATTTAAGTAAAAACAAATATATTTTTATAAAAGAAACAACACGTTTAGGTATGTCAATTATGGCGGTCCAATATTCGAGCAGCTCGGCGTTTAGCGCGTTTTTTACGCCCAGGTCGGTAACCGTTGGTCTTCGGCGTGATCTTTGGGTCTGCTGCGGCCTCTCTGTACGCCAGTTGGGCAGGAGCGAAGACGCGGGGGATACGTCACTGCCGCTCCTTCTTGGCAGGCTGATACTGCTACCTCCAGTCCTTTTATCTGGGTTCTCAGGCTTTGGTTCAACTGCTTTTCTTCGGACCAGCCTTTTTGCGCGGCTGTGAGTCTTTGATAGAGCGACTTTACTTTCTTTGGCTCTATCCATGTGGCTTTTATTAAATTTTATCGTCAAAAAAATTGTTTGTTGTTGGGCTGTTCAATAGTTACTCAGGTGCACGTCAATAGGAGTTTTGTGGGTCTCGTGAGCTATTTCGAAAAATTCTTTTAATTATCTGTGGAGCAGGGTCGTCAGGAGTTGTCCGAACTAATCATTTATTCCCCTTGATTTGATCTTATTTAATATTTTTCGGCAATCGTCCACCCTCAACAAAAATCTAATTGCATTCTACTAATTGATTGATCCTTTATTAAAATAACAAGATTACAAAATAGTTTATGATTGGCACGGAAAATATAACCCCATTTGTCGAATATTTATTATTAGAGGAAATTTGCGCCTCGTCATTATGAATTATCAGATATTACCATATTCTATTCTACTAACTTTTATTTACTTGAATGAAAGATTTTCACACTCTACCCTACAAAATTTTAACCAAATAAACGATACCGATTAACTACCAGAGTTCGTCCTATTCCCCATGGAATATCACCACAATTCCAGCATGACACTTGGACTAGCGAGATTTTTTTACAACAGAAAAAAAAACAAAAATTCTTCTCACGCTGCCTAGATGAGCAGTTGTTCGCCTCGGTAGACATAATCATATCAACATTTGTGGTTTCTTTTCGTCGCTCCGGTTGACGTTGGGTTGATAATAGCAACGGTTGTTCAATTTTAATGTTGGGTAAGAAACCGATTGTAACCTATTTTCCACTATGAAATAAATAAAAGATCGGTGAAAAAGTTTATTGTGATCAAAAGAGTTTCTAAGAGTAATTTGTACAATTCGATGTGATTCGGCGGAAATCGCTGTTAGGCAATATTATTTCCCTCTACGACTTATATATGTAAAGAAAATTAAAATGAAGAATTAATTTACTTGGGGTGTCTGTACTGAAGTCCAATGAGGTAATTTCCTTTGGGGATCGAGTCGCGGTGTTCCTATCCAATTTATTTGAATGGCGTTGCATTGTAAAAGAAAATTTGTTGAACTAACGATTTCGCTTTAGCCGTGTCTATATATTGGTTAGGCAATAATACATGCTTGCTGCCGGGGTGTGCTTATGCATTCAGACATCATTCGCTAGTATGTCTAGACGATGAGAAAATTTAGATACTCTCGTAAAATCAATATTTCTAAAGGTCAATGCGTGAATTTGCGATATTTTACTTCGTCACTCTTCTCAACCTTCGCGAAATTCCGGCACACCAATTTCTCGTCTGATAATCGACAATCAAATAAAATCGACGATTTCTACAGATGATTACAATTTTTCAACGCGACACTACAGAGATGGTTATTTTGGATTTCAAAGACAGTAAGTTTAATTTCGTAATTACTTTATTTCAATGTTCTTTTTCTTAGATGGCAAACAATACTAGTGAAACTTATTATGATCGCAAGCACTTCCCAAGGCCAGATTTGTCGAATTTTATTTAATAATTTATTTTATTAATTTTCCTTAATAATTTATGAACATTCGATAAAGATTCGTGCCAACGTGGTCGCAAGGGAATTCGATTCATGCCCTTTCCAGTCACGTTCTCGGGTCTATCCTAAACAGAATTCATTCTCGGTGGAATTGTCCATTTGGAGATTTGTTTTATCTCATTCAAGGAAATTTTAAAGTTACTATTGAAATTGGATGATGGTATCTTTGTGGCTGTCATGAATATAAATGGAGTTTATTTATTATTTCAGACTATAGTAAGAATTTTTTTTTTAATCTTAGGGTTCATTTAAAAAGATTTTAAAGCAAAAAAAAATAATAAATGCATAAGTTACGTCGGAGAATTTAAAGTTCATCTCAATTACTCATTAACATTGCAAAATCTTTGGATTTTATAGCATTTAGGAAAGCTGTCGTATTTACTTCAATCAATTTCTCCTCACAAACAGTTTTTTTTTGTTGAATTTAAATCATATTATTTCTAATACAGTTTATCGAGACACAATTATTGAGAGTCCGTAGAAATTAACTTCCCTTTACCTTTTCTGCTTAACATTTTTTATTTTTGAAGTCGCGATAATTACCGTATTTGATTTAAGAAGGGTTTACTAGCTTCGGCACATTGCATTATAGTATCTGTACAATTTTATCTTTCCCATCAAGTAATTTTTACTGACTCTCAACACCGCATCCGACGTTTGGAATAGTCGCATGAATTTACGTTCATTGGGGTAACGTCAATGACTCTCATCTTAATATTAAACGGTATCAGTACCTTACTTTTCTCGCGTCATATTATCGACTCTCAGAATGACGTTAGGACTCTACATCAACGAATTTAATTCATTTTTTCTCAGGGAATCTACTTTTCTATCAACGGATATTAGATGTTTTATAGCCACTATGTGATTTTATGTACTACTCAATCAACTTATTGACTCTTATCAGGATCTTAGAAATTTATAGCTGCAAGAGTTTATAAAAGTTGCTTATTGGGTTTGAGATAAAGCGACATCTTTAACTTTAAAACTATATGCTATTTAAATCTTTATTACAATACATAATTTAAGCTCATAACAACGATTTCGTTTTTCTGATTCCCCGTTACCTCCCCTTGAATTGACCTTAGGCGCAATGTGTTCATATTATAATTAGTGAGTGCCCACTGGACTACTCGTGTGATGATTTTGAGCCGTATGTGAATATAATTTTAGGTCGAGTTTATGGAAATTGGAAGACGAGGAAACAGCCAAAAGACCATTTCCTCATCCCCCTATTCCCCTATATGGAATGATATTGACGTTCCGGCTCCTGCGTTCCGCATGCCGGAGCCTTCACGGGCACGAATCATTGGCGATATTCCACGCACTTACACGATTTCGAATAGTATGTTAGATTTTAATGACTTGTAGTGTGTTTTCGGCTGTGGGCCGGAAAAATGTCGACAAAATAAAACAAAGTTTTTATGCTATTTAAATATTTTATTAAAATAAAAGTATAATTTACCCGATACATTCATCATAAATAAAAATCATAAATACACCGTTCTTCCCACGCCGACATCCAAGCAGAGCTCAATTGAGGTTGCGAGGATGCGACGTGGAGAGAGTTTCGAATAAAACTCTCACTTACATTGTAATTTAATAAAGGTTCAAAATAACGTTCAAGTTTTTGAGAAACTGTTTAACGAGTAAAAACGATTAAAATTGTGTAAAAATGAATCGGTATATATACCTATTGTACGACCCTAACCTTGCGTGTTCTTTTTGATTTAGTAAAACAAAATTTGACCTTGGAATTTTCTGGTATATTCTAATCTTTAATTTTATTATTTTGAAATTTTATTTGACAATTTTTCTTTTGAATTTTTAAATTGAATTATTTCTAATTCGATTATTTGATTTTTATTTCATTTTCATGAAATTTTGTATTTTGTTGATAAATTGTCAAATTTCGGTCAAATTGTTGGGTTTTCGTGTTATGTTTATATTTATTTCGTGCAGATCTTGTTGCACTTTGTTATTATTTTAATTTATTTTTGTGTTTTACAATTTTATATTTGATTGTTTTCTTTCTCGCATTTTGATAGGGTTAATTGGTGTTTTAATAGGTTTGATTTTAAATCTGCCTGTTGTATTTGCATGTGTGTTACCGATTCATTTAAACATTTACAAGCCCGTTTGTGTTCTGGCCCAACACATCGTTTAAAATATAAAATTATATTAATATTCATCATGTATGATTTAAAATTAATGAAGATAAAAATATAAAGATCTTTTGTTCAGTGGACTCACATAGAAAGATGTTAGAAAAGTTTCGCAAAGACATCTCCGAATATCACCAAACGGCAATAACTCAAACACAGAGGGCGGAGGCCATGGTGCGGAAGTGCCGCTACATGGAGCAAACGTGGCTTCGCCCAGAGACAGCAAATAAATTTAAAACAGAAATGGATGCATTGAAGGCCCAGTTAAGCCAGAAAGATGAAGCCCTGCGGCTGGCCGAGCAGAAGGCCCAGGAGCTTGGGAAACAAGTGGCCGAGTTGAAACTAAGAAACGACATCCGCACAGGCCTCATGCAGAGCGGAGTCATACTATCGGCAGAACAACAAGCCATAGTACTGCGAAATGTTACTGGAAAAGATGACGGTGTAAGAGCTATGACGCCAGGTCCCTCCCGTCCACCAGGGGATTTACCTAAAAGGAACGAAGGAAAAACCGGCCAAGTAAAAAGGAAAGGGAGCGGCAGTTTAAGTTGAAACTAGCTCGCCTGTTGGGTTACATTTTGGACGCCAATGGATTTTAACTCTTATTCATTTGAAAATTTTGAGCGCCTCTAACTCTGTGATCCATCTATTAAATTTGACTATAACTCATCAATGTTAATCATTTGTTAAATTTAAATATAATTTGTTAATGTTAAATTTGATAGTGATGTTCGAATATGAATTGCAGTTGTTGAATATGGGAGGTTAAATGATCCAATGGTCAGGTATATTATTAATTGAATAGATAGATAGATGAAAGGGGCACCGATCAAGTAGAGCATGAAGTCTTCTATTGACAGCTCATGAACCCGAGGGGGGTTAGGACATTAGCAGTTCTTGAGAAGGAGCTCACCTTTTGCTAACCTTCCACCCACTAGTTCACAGTACCAACGTCAGTTTTGACGGGTGACTAGCGTTTCAAATTCTTATGTAGGCGCTGGGTGGGGAATAGTAACCCTTAGGCAGTTTAAACTATTTTGAGGACCCATCAGTGCCCAGCAGTATTGTGAATTGAATCGATTTTTTGTGAAAGTTGTGAATAAAGTTGTGATATATAAATTGGAAATAAATCTTATTGTGTTGAGTCAATTGAATCGATTAAAGAAGGACACCAAGGAGCCAGGCCTAAGCAAAGACTTTTTATATGTTGGGCCAGAACACATATGGCCTTGGATAATGTTTAAATGGATCGGTAACATACATGCAAACATAACATGCAAATTTAAAATAAACCTATTAAACACCAATTAAACCCTATCAAATATGAGAAAAAAGAGAATTAAATATAAAATAATAAACATAAAAATAAATTAAATTAATAACAAAACGCACCAAGATTTGCACGATACCAACACAAACATAACAAGAAAACACAACAAATTCGACAAAATTGAAAAATTAATAAAAGTTCATGAAAATGAAACTTAAATCAAAAAATTTGAATTAGTAATAATTCAATAAAAATTCTAAATGAAAAATTATTAAAATAAATTGAAAAAATAATAAAATTAAAGAATAGAATTCACTAGAAAATAGCAAGGTCGAATTTTGTTTTACTGCATCAAATTTAACATGCGAGGTTAGGGACAGAAAATAGGTATAAATACCGATTCATTTTCACATTAAAGTTAACCATAAAACCATTTTTGAAACTATTTTAAAACCTTTTAAAACCATTTTCAAAATCTTACTTTTAGGTGAGAATTGTTCTATTTTGGAGCTCTCTCTCCACGTCACATCCTCGCAACCTCGGTAGAGCTCTGCTTGGATGCTGGCGTGGGGGGAGAAGCATTTTATTTATTTTTTTTGCTATGCAATTTTATGAAATGTATGGAATGGAAGTAGGGTAACTTTGTATTTTATTTGTTAGATAAATTAATAAATATTTATAATATTAGTAAATTGTTTTTATATGTTTAATAACTAAATAAATCTGTCGAAATTTTTCCGGCCCACATCCAACACATATTGCAAGATAGTAAAATCTACATAGTACAGAGTTGTGTAAGTGCGTGGAAAATCGCCAATGATATGTACCCGTGAAGACCTAGCGTGCGGAACGCAGGGGTCGTAACGTCAATGTTATCCCTATAGATGAAACGAGAAATAAGGAAGAAGTCATCTGGCTGCTTCCTCGTTTCTCTTTTCTATAAAATCGACCTAAATTTATATTACACACGGCTCAAAATCATCACACCGAATAGTCCAGTGGGCACTCAGTAAATATAATATAAACATAACGTGCGCCTAAAGTCTATTAAAGGGAAAGGATACGGGGATAAATTAAATTGAAATCGTTGATATAGCTAATTCCATGTTAATACTGTGAGGTAAATTAGATAAACCTATTACTAAAAGTAAATTAAATTCATATTTTAAATAAATTAGATGAAGCTTATTGCTAAAAGTAAATTAAATTCATGTCTTAAATGAATTAGATAAATCTTATTGCTAAAAGTAAATTAAATTCATGTTTTAAATAAAATTAGATAAAACTTATTGCTAATATTAAATCAGCAGACGTTAATAAATTCATTAATTCAAGGGTTAATTAAAGAACTAAAGTAACTATTGATGATAAGTAACGAAAAGTAAAGAGTTTCATGGCTAAAAATTAAAGTAGTTATTGGGTAAAAGTAAATCTTGACCTGAGTGATCGTATTAGAATAATGATAACAGCTTCCTTAATTAAATTATCATACTTCGTTCCGATAAGATTAAAATAATCGTCCAACAAGAGCAAGTGAGGTATCGCGTTAATCAAAACCAATCATTGATAAGATTGAAGTAATTGCCGAATTGAATTCATCGACCTCAAAAAAAAAAAAAAAAAAAAAAAAAAAAAAAAAACCATTTTCAAAATCTTACTTTTAGGTGAGAATTGTTCTATTTTGGAGCTCTCTCTCCACGTCACATCCTCGCAACCTCGGTAGAGCTCTGCTTGGATGCTGGCGTGGGGGGAGAAGCATTTTATTTATTTTTTTTGCTATGCAATTTTATGAAATGTATGGAATGGAAGTAGGGTAACTTTGTATTTTATTTGTTAGATAAATTAATAAATATTTATAATATTAGTAAATTGTTTTTATATGTTTAATAACTAAATAAATCTGTCGAAATTTTTCCGGCCCACATCCAACACATATTGCAAGATAGTAAAATCTACATAGTACAGAGTTGTGTAAGTGCGTGGAAAATCGCCAATGATATGTACCCGTGAAGACCTAGCGTGCGGAACGCAGGGGGTCGTAACGTCAATGTTATCCCTATAGATGAAACGAGAAATAAGGAAGAAGTCATCTGGCTGCTTCCTCGTTTCTCTTTTCTATAAAATCGACCTAAATTTATATTACACACGGCTCAAAATCATCACACCGAATAGTCCAGTGGGCACTCAGTAAATATAATATAAACATAACGTGCGCCTAAAGTCTATTAAAGGGAAAGGATACGGGGATAAATTAAATTGAAATCGTTGATATAGCTAATTCCATGTTAATACTGTGAGGTAAATTAGATAAACCTATTACTAAAAGTAAATTAAATTCATATTTTAAATAAATTAGATGAAGCTTATTGCTAAAAGTAAATTAAATTCATGTCTTAAATGAATTAGATAAATCTTATTGCTAAAAGTAAATTAAATTCATGTTTTAAATAAAATTAGATAAAACTTATTGCTAATATTAAATCAGCAGACGTTAATAAATTCATTAATTCAAGGGTTAATTAAAGAACTAAAGTAACTATTGATGATAAGTAACGAAAAGTAAAGAGTTTCATGGCTAAAAAATTAAAGTAGTTATTGGGTAAAAGTAAATCTTGACCTGAGTGATCGTATTAGAATAATGATAACAGCTTCCTTAATTAAATTATCATACTTCGTTCCGATAAGATTAAAATAATCGTCCAACAAGAGCAAGTGAGGTATCGCGTTAATCAAAACCAATCATTGATAAGATTGAAGTAATTGCCGAATTGAATTCATCGACCTCAAATAACGTATCCACGGACTTCAAGGCACAGCAACCCGTTAACCAGAAGTAAAATAATTCATAGATGGCGAGTAAGGGGTTAAAAGCGAAGCGATTGATTAAGGGAAGGGAGTTCTAAAGGGAAAATAAGTGCGAATATACTAACATTTCACTAAAATAGACAGGTAATAAAATCATCGTTACGAGAATCGTAAAGAAAATCAATACCGCTAAAAAGAATCGAAATTACCATGAAATTGCCGATTAGTTTGCTAAACGAAATAAGAGTGACATGATGAGTTCAAATCGACAGTAACATCTAAATTGAAAATCCACTAAAACTTCTAAATCAGACGGAAGCCAAATATTAACTTAATGTAAAATGAACAAAAATCAAATAACCATAAAAATTTAAGCGATTGGAACAGTAGTCAAAAGTTTATTTTCACATTACGTAAAGTCCAGTTATAAAACGTTTTATTCATAAAACACTAGAAAACTCACCGCTGACATCAAAGTTCGATAACAACCATAACATAATCATAAACATCCCGACGAAACGATGAATGAAAACCTCCCCATGAGGAAGATAATAAAATCCAAATACATGAGGTAGTACAGTATTGAGAAGGAGTTCCCGAAAGCTACGGCGGATTGCAAGTGTCCTTCGCATAAGTATACCGATCAGAATATTCAAATAAACGACAATATTAAAATTCCGAAATTGATTAAATCGACTAAATCGGATATGTCAATCAAAATCGCTATAGAATTAGGTTGATTTAAGTAGAATAAACAAAGTATGACCTACCGCGACGAAATTATCGATTCCAAATTCGACCAACTACCGGATATCCTGTCAATCGTCGACATTACGATTAAGACGAACCGGTCATTTAACGGAAACGCACCGTTACAATGATAAACCAAATTCGATTTTCACGTCGCCGTACACGAGAAGTGATAAAAATCATTAAATTCACAGATTCAACATACCATTTTATATTCAATCCCCGGCATTGAGATAAATAAGGATCGCGCATAATTCAAATTTTTGTAACTAATCTTCACTAAGTTAGCCCGTCATGACTTTCAAATCCGATAGCGACGTTCCCAAACATTAAGTCAAGTTACCAAGTCATTCTACCTTTTGATTGATGTCCTTTAAAGATCCAACGATTAATTAGACACCATACAATTCTGACATTTTGATCATAATGGGTCTTATTGATCTATGATCCAAATGCTGACCTGAGATACCATGTAAAATCTAGTGTGTTAATTGTCGCAAGAGGAATTTTCGGTATTGCTTGACGCAGAACGTAGTCCACTATTAATAACCGTTACGCCAGTTCGCTCAAACTCTAAGGAGGTAAACGCCCTTACGACCCACGTGAATAAATTCTTCTATACTTCGCATTTAATGGTTTATTCATAATATCGTTTCAGATTATGCCAGTCGATTGGTCTACTATACTAGAAACCAGCGGAAAATACCTGAGGAGGGTACCAAAAACCGCAGACACTATAGATAAACTTCGTCCACAGTGGCCATACCCAACCACTTGGAAACTATTGGGCCTCGAAACGGACCCTTGCGGACTCGCCGGTCAACTATATCCCGCCGAAGAGATATACGAGCATGCTCGGAACCTCCTCACCCATTGGGAAAGGGTGCAGGAGCAAGTGGACCTCAATGTAATAAAAGCCCGGGTGTACCTCGCGAACGTGGAGGAGGACATCCGCGTCGGGCGAATTTCGGAGGCATACCCACCTCGACCAACCCGCGATACCCGACGGCCCTATACGGTGGCGGCTCTAAAGAAAAGCCTGAAAAGACATTTTTCCGAGGAATAAATTCGATAGTTACAATATGCATGTCGTAATTGATTTAAAAATTAAAAGTCGTTCGTGTTATTTCTCTTTATAGATAGATTTGTTCCATAATTTTGTTTAACTGAATAAATTATGATCTAATTAAGGCGATAAGAAATTAAAATGTTCTCATTTGTTATAGTGATGTCTTCCCTACCAATCCTACAAACTGAACTGGATCACGCGAGGCAGTCAAATGCGGATCTGCTCGCCCAAATCATCCAATTGACCCGAGAAACGCAACAGATAAAGGCAACATGGTTAGATCCAGCAAAAACGAAAGCTGTCTATCACCGACTCACGGCGGCACAGAAAGGCTGGGCGGAAGAGCGACAGCTCAATCAGAGCCTGCGCACTCAAATTCGAGGACTAGAAGTCGCCCTAGCAGTCTGCCGGGAGGGGGAAGCGGTAACATATCCGCTCGTCTTCGCCCCATCCCAGATGCCGCAGAAAAGTACTCAATCAGCGGACCAGTCTATCACCCCATCGAATAATCGTCGGCCGGGACGCAAAGAGCGTGCTCGACGCCGAGCAGCACAACCTCCAAATCCACCCCATTAACTCGCAATAATTATTCATTGTGTCGATTTCAATAAATTAGTTGTAGTTAAATTATTTCCTAGATGCACTTACATACAGATATTACTATGAACATTCGCATCGCGATTCCCAACCATCTCTCCACATCCGATCATGAATTTACTTATACATGGGACAGAGCTAAGCGAGCACAGGTCTTCTATCGACAGCTCGTGAACCCGAGGGTTGTCCGAGCAATTACAGTA
The DNA here is from genome assembly GCA_022537955.1 of Schmidtea mediterranea. NCBI lineage: Eukaryota > Metazoa > Platyhelminthes > Tricladida > Dugesiidae > Schmidtea > Schmidtea mediterranea. Next base: position 85,635,941 of record CM039679.1, read on the forward strand.
CTAGCGATAATACTCAATTTTTGCGGACAATCCACCACTTGATCACATTACCAACGTTGCCTAGCAACGGGTGCCAAGTGGCGGTTAGAATCATTTTGTATGGCGTTACTGGGGCAACCACAGGTTAATTGAAACAAATAACGAAACCCTGTAACCCACCATATATAAAAACCCAACAATCGCTATTTTATTGAATTGTTAATTTTTCGATCAAATGTTTATGTTATCGTGTTATTTCTATGTTAATTTCACGCTGATCTTGGTGCATCTGTTTATATTTTGATTTTTTTTTATGCTCTTCGATTTCATATTTAATTATATTTTTCTCATAGTTTAGGATATTTTACTTGATGTTAATAGGTCTGATTTTAAATCTGCATTGCTGTGTTTGCGTGTTATTTCCGATTCACTTAAACAAAATCTTGTCTTGGCCCAACACAAGCTCAAAAAATTACGACATAGCACAACCATAATCGAAACACATCAAAGAGCAACAACAATCAATTTGGCACGACTTAATCCGGCATTTTGTTAAAGAGAATTATTAACAACTTAAATTAATGCTCCGCATCTTGAGGGGGCTACTGTAATGATTTAGAAATAATTTTGTTTTAATAATTATAAAGATTTTAATTTAGCAGTGACACAAAGAATTTTTTATATTTTGACTATGAATCATTGATGATATCGATGTTTTATTGATATTCAACAATTTTCGGTCATTTTTTAATTATAATGAAAATTTTTTTAATATTTATCTTTTAAATAAGTGCAATAAATCTGATTGCCTTCAATATTTATTTAAATGATAACCTTAATAAAAACAATAAAAATTGAAGTTCTGTACGTCGCATATTTTTTAAATAAGAAAATTTCAGTTACATTATGTTTTAATGGTTAAAATTATTTAAAATATTTTAAATTTACGGATAATTTCAATAATTAATAAGACTTGTATTCATATATTTATGTATAAGTTATTTTTGAATTGAATCTGCCTTATCATTATTGGCCTATTAATATTTAGTCTTATTGACGATGGATGATCACTCAAATGAAAAAGACATTAACACCAAGAATTTTTATATAGCAAAACAAATTTCAAGAATAATATCAACAAATTATTCTAAATTTTCAATGGATATCGGTGAAAATTTACTAAATTCTTTAATAAAGTTGAAAAAAATTTTGCTTTTATGTCCTTTGTCGCTCTATCCAGTATTCAGTAATAATTTGATTGAAACTAACTTAAATGAACTGTCGGTTAAAGTTTTTCAAAGATATCTCATTCCTGGAGAAAAAACAGTTGTCTTTATGGAAATATTTAAGTGTAACTTGTCTTTGATTTTTGATTGTTCACGTTGGTCTGAAACATTTTGTAGGTATATGTTAAGCAACCAGGAGTTTGAAGAATCACTAGTTAAAGTAATTTTGAATGCACCTTATAATGATTATACCAAGTTTATTATTCAAAATTGTGTCTCGGTTGTAAATAACATAATACGACGAGAAAGTATGAGAGATAAATTTAAATTAGTTCCAGTTTCAAAATTACTGGAAATTTATCATTCTGATATCACAACTAAAGAATTTAAAATAATTTCTTGTTCTGTCGTGTTTTACCTCGTTCCAGATGAAGAGATAGAACAATATTATCCGTTGGCTCACGAATTAAAAAGTGACATCATAGCGATTTTATATGAAGCTTCTAACAGTGAAACATTTCAAGCCAAAGGATTTTCAATAAATGAGTTATTAGAAGTATTAAAAATATTTTCCAAAGATTATTCTATGAAAGATTTTGTCGGATTAAATCGAGATCTATTTTCAATTCTTATTCTTGCTCTCGGTAAAAATTATTTGATAAATAACTTGGTGAAATTTGCGAGATACATTTACTGCGAAGAAAAATTTGAAGATTTCAGAACGAGTTTTGTCAAGCAATATGGCCGATCTAATGTGAGAATAATGGAATTATTAGAGACATGAAAGGATTTTGAATTTGTATTAACATTTGATTTTTTTATTGAATAATTTATCATTTGAACTCAATTAGATTATTTTATGTTTTTGTTGAATAATTTCTCTAACTACTAATTATAATACTTTATTGAGATTATTCAATGTCAAAATCGTTGCTGAATTTAAGATTTTGTGTAGCTCATTTGAAGTTTTCAACTTTATTTTGTTCGCATTTGCTATTGATAAATTTAAAAACAAATTTTGTAATAAATTTCAAATATTGCTGGGATTTTCAATTATCGATCTGATTCCGAGCGTTTTTTGTGTAATTATACCGAACTCTAGACAAAATTAACTTTTTTTTTGAACACTATTGACTACCAATAATTCAATATTACTACAATGACTTGAGAGCTTATTACAACATTTCGGGAACAATGTGCGTTAACAATACAACTCGGAATTTGAAACCACTTCACTGCTGTTTATGATTTCAATGATTGGTAGATTCGATCTGGTTACTTTCCTGAACTTAAGTTGAAATTATTTAGCACTCGCGATTAATAACTTTAATTTGCTTAAGACTGCTTCTTCGATCCAATAACGTTTTCTCACAATCTTTTTTTAATTTCTTTTTCTCAACTTTCGTCCTTTAGAAATTTTCTTCTGTCTCGAGTTTAAATTGTGCTTTCTTTTATTGTGAGCTATCTAATATCACTCACTAATACTGACTTTCGTTTAGATTCTATTTTTTCTCGGACATTTTATTTGGTTATCATTAGTTCCTTTATTATCTCTGAGCAGGTAATAATGTGCACTCCAGATCAAATGTAAAATCGTCGATTTTTTGAAAAAGGTAAGAGTCCCTCATTGAATTTTCAATAAATTTCGAAGACCCGCCATTTTTTTGCGGGACCCTCCTTACTTTTTTTCTTCTTAATTTTTGTTTAAATCGATGATTACATAATTTCCGAAAACCCTAGAAACGCAAGTTTTTATAACAATTTACATAGAAATGATCGCCGTGGTGTAGTCTACCATTACGTACCTTTAAATTTTGTTCAAATTGATTATTACTTAACTTCAAAAACTTTACATAATCATTGAATACTTCATTAATTTTAACATTCATCTAGAATTGTTTATCCCTATAGTCGTAATTTTTTACGCTTGTTCTAATGCTTCTTTTACTTATAACTTGTATATTCAAAAACTTTACATAAAATACAAAAGACTTGTTAAATAATACATTTATTCACATACTTGTTGGGCCTGAACACAAACGGCCTTGAAAATGTTTAAATGAATCGGTAACACACATGCAAACATAACATGCAGATTTACACTCAAACCTATTAAAACACCAATTAACCCTATCAAAATGCGAGAAAGAGAACAATTAAATATAAAATTATAAAACACAAAAATAAATTAAGTAATAACAAAGTGCAACAAGATCCGCACGAAATAAACATAAACATAACATGAAAACCTAACAATTTGACCGAAATTTGACAATTTATTAAAAAATGCAAAATTTCATGAAAATGAAATAAAAATCAAGTAATTTGAATTAGAAATAATTCAATTAAAAATTCAAAAGAAAAATTGTCAAATAAAATTTCAAAATAATAAAAATTAAGAATAGAATATTCTAGAAAATCACAAGGTCAAATTTTGTTTTACTAAACCAAAAAGAACACACAAGGTTAGGGTCGTACAATAGGTATATATACCGATTCATTTTTACACAAGTTTAATCGGTTTTTAACCAGAATCAGTTTTTTGAATCTGAAACTCAGTTTTTACTTGAAACCAGTTTACTAGTGAAACTCTCTAATTTGATGTGAGTAAGAGATTGTTCGATACTCTCTCCACGTCGTATCCTCGCAACCTCGAATGAGCTCTGCTTGGATTTCGGCGTGGGGAGAGGGAGTTATGATATGATATGTATAAAGTTTATGAACCATGATGATGTTTTATAATGCAAATATATATTTCTATAAATGAACCAGAATTTTTCCGTAAATGCTTCTTTAACAATTTTTCCGGCCCACAGAAGACACATATCGCAAGCTATTAAAATCAAATATACTATCGTAAATCGTGTAAGTGCGTGTACTATCGCCAATGATTTTGTGCCCGTGAAGGCTCCGGTGTGATGAACGCAGGAGCTGAAACGTCAATATATTACGTATAAGGAAAACGGGTGAAGGGGAAATAGTCTTTTTGCTGTTTCGTCGTCACCCGCGTCCTATAAACTCGACCTAAATATTATCTACAACTCACGGCTTAAAATCACCACACCGAGTAGTCCAGTGGGCACTCTTAAACTATTAGTATCGACACAAACGTATCTTAGGATCAATTCATGGAAAGGTACGGTGAAAGCGTTGACATTAAATTGTTGCTATGATCAAGTTCTAGTTAATAATTAGAGAATTATTTACAATCCAAGTTAATATTTTAAAATTATCATGACTACCCCCTCGAAAATACGTACTAGCTGTAACAAGGAGGCTCCAATCTCTCGAGGCATAGAGGAAAAATCAAGTAGAACAAAAGTTTTATTCTTAAATAGTCAATGACTTAATATCGGGGTAAGAACTCCTAACTAGAAAAACGTTGTTCGAATTCACCACATAAACCATTCAAATTGCAAAATTCGACATAAGAACCCACCCTAATGTGATGAAATCAAACCTATACTAAATCATGGTAGTATAGAGACAACCCTAATATTACACCATAATGCGGATAAATCCAAATTATAGCCTTCTGAAATAAAATTCACTACGTAACTAATTTGAACCCCAGTGCGATTACTAGATAACAGAGAGTGATCATCACTAACCACTAAAATAAATAAAATCTGCCGAAAAATGACTTTTGCCAGCATAACCCACATAAGATAAAAGAATACTAACGAGAATTGGCCCACGACGATTAGAACCCACTAACGATGTTTAAAATTAGCTCGAGTATCGATTAATAGGTAAACCATCCATGATTTAATCGTCTAACCAAAAATATAATCACTAGGATGTATCCAAAGCTGAGAACATTAACAAACAACACGAGAAATCATACTACCGGAACACGAAAAATCATTTATTCACGAAAATATATATAGGAACGGTAATTGAATTGGTGATAATCGAGAAGCGTAGCCTACACAGGAAATTCTTCACGGAATACCGGCCGTGAGTCCACAGGGAAACTGATAACGAATAGGTGCGGTCAGCTAACTTGAGAGAGCAGCCTCGGATAGTTGAATCAGGAGATCGCCATAGGAAGTTTTCACAAATCTCAGACCAATGAATTAACTGAAAATAAATAGAATAAATAATAGTAACAAACGGATTAAGTACAAACCTGAATAGAATAAAGCATAAGCAAGCTGATTAAATATAAGCAGAACAAATAATAGCCACGAACATAGCAACTAAAGATAAAATAAAAGGAATAAAATAAGAATTGACCAGTTAAATTAGAACTAAATGAAACAAATAGCAATAACAACACATTAATTAGACACAAAAAAAATAAAACAAACAAAATTTTAATTAAAAATAAATCGGATAAATTGGGACAACTGATATAGTGACCTAAAATAAATAAATTCGAATAAATTGTAATCCACGTGGACGTAACAGTAACCCGAACGAACGATATTTGTAAAGCTATCCACAATATATGGAAATTCCCAAAATTGAATAGTAATAGTAAACATTCCGACTAGAAGTTCTAAATTAGCTCTCAAGTAACAAGAAAACTAATAAACAAGTTAATACACCATCTATAGGAATAAAGTAGCTAATAATGAATTAATAAGCAGATAATAATTTACCGATAGGAGCATATGAGCAGGATAATTACACAAGGACGTATAACGACCCATCATGGTCAATCAATAAGATATCTATAATTCGATCTCCTATATAACCGACGACCCGTATGCGAGTTCATTGCCATCAATAGACACTTTTCCAACAGAGCAACCGCTTATTTAGCTAGGATGCGGGATAAATAATGAGAAAATTCGCTTGTAAAATCCAATTAGGAGATCAGCCCTAGTAATAATAAAGGTAAAACTGAACAAAAACGTAAATAAAATCTCACCCAAGGAGAATGACGACTACCAATTCAGGAATAGGATACTCCAGACGAATATATCTACTTCATAATTCTGGAGAAAACAAAATAATGATTTGATTACATTCGACCAAAGAAATCACAAAGATAATATCCATCGGTAAACTGACATTTACAAAATGCCAATCGATAATAAGTTAGGACGACAATTACACAACCGCATGTTAAAGAATGAGATATTCCGGCACACCACTAAACAAGTGTGGGTGTCGCACAACGAAACTGATTTACGAATGGCGATGCATGTGTGCATAAATCATAAAATAGAGAAAGCACAAATGTCGGACAAGCCAAGACACAAACGCTCTCCAATCGGAGCCATGAACTCGCGATACGCTAAGGCACCTATCAAAGAACCACAGAGAATTGGTCCCGACACTGAGAAACAGAAAGCTCTTGAAGGTAATAGCTAGTGTTAATATTGAATTAATAATTAAAAACCCTCGAGTATTGAATAGCCAAAAAAACGACAAAAGCACAGCCAAATTACGCTATGAAACGATGTATCAAGACTAAGCCGCAGAAAATTTTTATCACCACATGAAATTTATTAAAGATCTACTTTAGAAACCTTACATTCCCGACTTGTTCTGATCAATATGTATTTGCCTACAGTAATTTCATGGATTTTATTTTTTTTGTGGAATTAGTAAAATACCGAGAGTTCCTGCTGTCAGGAATTAGTAGCGCTGAAGACACATATTATGGGCAGTTGGTAATATCGAAATTATATTTTTAATGAAATTTGAATTCTTAAAAGTCCTTTTTTATATATTTTTAATTGTTAATGTTGATAATTTCCTTACTGAAATTAAACTATCGTATTTATTATTAATTTTAAGGCATTTGTGAAAAGCTAAGACTTATTAAATTCTTATTCAAATACGCATTGTTAAAGCTCTTTTAAAATAGTTTCGTTCACTAATAACTTTCTGTGAAGTTAAAGTTAAAATTTCAGTTATAAATAACGTTTTTCAATGCATTTATTTCACGTTTTCCCCAATATCTGGTAGTCCATTTATAAATTTCAAAATTTCTAAAAGATATTAAATTTGGAATTTTATTAAATAAAATATAATTTACATTGATTCTCTTTGCTACGCCCAAATTCATGAAAAGATGGAATAAAACGCTTGAAATATCCTCACATCGCATAGTTTTATAATTATAAATGTCCTTAATAAATGATTGCTACCCAAAATTTTTGGCCCTTCGTGTGTATCTTTTATTAAAGAGTTCTTTTACGTGGTATGTGTGTGTCTATATTCAATTTTTACCACCAAAATTATTTTCCTATTTTTATATAATAAATGCACTTAAGTTATGCCGATGCCCATCACTTTTGAGGATTGTTCAAGTAGACGTGTATATTTTTCTATTTATAAAATAATTAATTGTCTTACACCTTAATTTGTGGCCAATTGCCCCGCACGAGAAATAAGAGGCCAGGCGGAGCACCTTCTCGCACGCCTGGAAGAACAACTACGGCAAACGGCCCAACAGATACAAAGAGCGCAGTGGCACCTGGACGAGATCAACCGGGACATCGCGGCCGGATTGATCCCAAGTACGAACGGGTATGCCACGCCGTACAATACTTCGTTCAATATAGATGACCCCAGATTGAACCGGTCAATGGAGGCTATCAACGTGGTAGTCCCACACCAATTATGGACCAGAAAGGGAAAACGAACAAACGAAGCGACAAATGCCCATCACGAGCATCCATACGCTCGGGGCCACCACGACCGAGTTCCGATCGATACTACTGAAGATCAGACTTAATGAAATGATTTTTGTTCTGTTGTGTATCAATTATGAATGTTTAGTTTTGTTGTTCGTTTAATGCTAATTTAGAATCTAAAATAAATTTTGAGTAAATATCAGCCACAATTGGACGCCGTAAGACATAAGACCCATTATAAACTTATCCAACCTCTATTAACGACGAATCGATTTACTTTTTGTTATAGAAATGAACTCGCCCAAGATTTTACAACAGGAACTAACAAACTCACAATTGGTAATAAAAGAATTCCATAAACAAATCGTACAATTGACGGCTGAGGTACAGCTGACCAAGAGCACGTGGATAGAGCCGAGCAAAGCCAAGCACTTGTACCAAAACTTGACCGTGCTGCAGAAGGGTTGGGCTGAGGAGAAGCAGCTCAACCAAAGCTTGAGGACGCAACTGAGAGGCTTGGAGGTGGCGCTGTCTGCGTGCCAGGAAGGGGCAGCAGTGACCTACCCCATGGTCTTCGCTCCGGCTCAATTAGCCTATCGAGAGGCCGCATCGACGTCAAAGCCACCGGTTAAACCAGTCAAACACCGCCCTGGACGAGCTGAACGGGCCAGACGACACGTCGGGAAATCAAAGGACCCAAAATGAGAAATTAGTTTGAAATGTTTTAGCTTTGAATAAAAATTTGTCTAATGTTATTTTGAACAACGATTTGGATTCAGTTTTGAAAATGTAATCGAATTTAACTCACGCGAATAACGTTAATCCAGTCAAGGACGCGGAATAAAGCCGTTTATCATTAACAGGGGACGAAAATAACAAATCGCACGAAAACCTTCTAACGGTAGTGCGTTGGACCCAGTTTGAGGTCGGGCCAGAGCAGTCCCTATAAGGTGCTCACCTTTGGCGACCTCAAAGCCCATGGTTACATTTCCAACGTTGCCTAGCAACGAGTAACCAGTGGGGATAGGAAAGTCATTTTCGTCTCGGGTCAAGGTTGTCAAAGACCATAACCCCACATACTAAAATCCTAGAGAAAGCCGAGCACTGACTAATTTTCAAATTGGTGATATCATATCTTTTCATCCATTTTATAGCCCTGTATCGTATTGACAAACCAACTTTCCCCATCTTTATATTCAATTTCTTCAAAGGCATCACGAAAACTGGCAATTCGACAGTTAATGAATATATTTTCATTGCAACTTAGGTTCTTGTTGATTTTCATTAACACTTAAGTTAATGCAACAACATCTTCTTTTGATTATTGTGCATTGAAACTTGGATATTGCGATTTGATTAAGTTCACTGACTTTGAGAATTCATATGAGATTTCATTCGTCAAAAAATACATCTTACAGTTATGCACTGGTTGGACATCAATTTGCTTATTAGAATTCATTTTCTTGTTATTTATTTTCAAAATACACCAAGTCACGTTGAGAAAAATCACCTTTAATATAAAACAAAAATCAATACATTTATAACATATAAACACACCAAATCACCTTTAGGTCGTTTGTAAAATAGTCATTGAAACAAACCCTACACTATAGAAAATCAAAGAGATAGAGAAATAAAATAATACACATTTACACAACCCATAATAAAACATGCATGTGTTGGGTTACTGGGCGGTGATATTCAAACTATATGGTTGTTACCCAGACAACCCCATACAAATATTTTTTATTACCACTCGGCACCCGTTGCTAATCAACGTTCTAACTGTAATCGAGTGGGTGGATCGACAGCAAAAAGTGAGCTCTATTACTAATGCTATAATTGACCGAACGATCCACGAGTCCAACGAGCTGCCGATAGAAGGCTTGTGCTCGATTTCGATTTTTAGGTCCTATTCTTCTCTTATTTCTTTCAAATGTTAATCTATACCGCTATATCATTAATTGTTATGTCCATTCCCATAGTCCTTCTTATCGTTGTTCGTATTATTGATTTTTACCATGTCCTGTACACCCTTTATTATGTTAAATATCCTCACAGTACCTCTCTTACCCTTATCCTTATTTTAACTACTATGTTCCCTATTGTCGTTACTAGTATTATCATAGTTACTATTATATGTACTTTTCTTATCAATTTTTACTGCTATTACTATTATTATTATTGTTATTACTACCATTACCATTATATTTATTATTATTATTATTATTATTATTATTATTATTATTATTATTACTATTATATTTTTATTATTATTATTATTATTATCATCATAATTATTATTATTATTATTATAATTATAATGATAATTATAATTATAATTATAATTATAATTATTATTATTAATATTATTATTATTATTATTATTATTATTATTATTATTACTATTATTATTATTATTATCATCATAATTATTATTATTATTATTATTATTATAATTATAATGATAATTATAATTATAATTATAATTATTATTATTAATATTATTATTATTATTATTATTATTATTATTATTATTACCATTATACTTACTATTATCATTATTGTTAATAAGTTTTTGTAGGGATCCGTCATTATTCCTCAGCTTTATGAAAATATTTTACTTATATAAAAATTTAGCCGTACTCCATCCTTATTTTACAATTTTCAATAAAGTACTTTTGTTAATTCGAAAAATGTGAGCAGCGTTCCTCCCTTATTTTACAGTTTTATGATAAAGTATTTTACTTATTTCCGAAAATTTGCGTAGTGTTCCGCCCATAATTTCCGTTTCAACTCAAAATAATTTGTTTAGTTCTTAAATATTATTTAAATTATTCCTTTTCATGATTTTGGTCGTACGAATTAATCTTTTTCTGATGGCTATTCATTTTAACTGTTGCAAGTTGTAACGATTTCGGAATTTTCCCCACTACCCTTTCCCTTTCTTTGTTCTTATGATCTATTTGTGTTCACATTGTATTTAATGAGTGCCACTGAACTACTCGGTGTTAGTGATTTTGAGCCGAATGTACAATTCATTTTAGGTCGATTTTTCTGGCATTGGGGGAAAGAAAAACAAGCCAAAAGACCTGTTCCTCGATCTCCTTCCACTACTATAAGCTATCATTTTACGTTTAGATTCGCCGTTTACCACTGGCAAATCCTCACGGTCACAGCTCAGTTGCAGAAGAACTACGCTTACACAGACCCGTTAATTATGTCTATTTATTCTCTTGTATGATGTATTGGGTGTGTGCCGAAAAATAAAAAAAATAAATAAATGATACCATTTTAAGCGAATCCAAGTAAAAGCCTCGATGCAAAATTTCATCTCGCATCTCACATAATTGTCGGAAGTTCATAAATTCACATAAACATTGTCAATTCCATCATCACAAATCATTTAATCAATATCGATCAATAAATTTATAGTGAAGTCATTCATATGGCGGGTACACGTTTAAATCATAAGTCAATGCACACCAACTGAGAGTTGTCGGGTCCAGACAAAACACTTACCAGTGTTAAATGCCTGAATGCATGGCTCACAAGTTGTAACGCACACCAACTAAAATTCACATAGAAAAATAACACTGAAAATAAGACTGCAAGAATAGGAGTGAGAATTTGTCAAAATACATCAGTATATATACGTACAATTTGACCTTAACCTTGCGTGTTATTTTTATTGCAATAAAACAAAATTTGACCTTGAAATTATTTTTGTTATCTAAGTTAAATTTTTATTATTTTCTTAATTTAAATTGGCAATTTATTTCTAAAATTTTTAATTAGATTTATTCAACCAAAAATATTTTATTTTAACTCATTTAATTCATTAATTTTTTACTTTTATAAAACTTGTCGTTTTTCGGTCAAAATTTTTGGTTATTATGTTATTTTTTATGTAAATTTCGTGCGGTTCTTGATGCATTTTGTATTTATTTTATTTTACTTTTTGTTTTTTGATTTTATATTTATTTATATTCTCTCAAATTTTAGAGTGTTTAGTTGATGTTGTATGTTGTATTTTAAGTTATCTTTGTACTGGGTTTTCGTGCTATATTATTAAAATACATTTAAAACATTTTCAAGGCTCTTTGTGTTCTGGACCAACAGAAGATGTCAGAAGAGTAGACGTAAGCCCTTCTAACCACAGTCAGGAACCCGAAAGCGAGATTAACACCAGGAGTAGTCTTAGAAATGCGGCTCACCTGCTCGTGGACTCTCGACTACTACATACAGTACCAACATGGGCTTGCTTATGGGTATAAAGTGGTGAGGTCAAAATTATGTGGCGTCTGGGTGAGATAGCATCGACCCTAGGAGAGTAAGGTTTTGGTGAATCGAAATTTGTTGAGTAAAAATGAGCAACGATTTAAAGAAAATTAATTACACCCATTACACCAACAAAATGGTAAAAATTGGGGACATGAAACATGCCACTTACATACTTACCATATATATTGTATAAAAAAAGATAATAGATAATTTTTTAAAAATCATTAATCCATTATGTATAATATTGAAACGACCAATGCTGCTGGAGATGACCTAAACAGTTAACCCCCCTATCTAGTGTCCCAATTTGTCACTTTTGCGAAGACCTCCTCCCTACCCATTCTTATTAGACGTCCTTAATGGATGCTCCCTTTTTCATATATATATTTATTCTGTATTTATTGAACTATATTGTATAATATTTTAATTTTATTGTTTTCATTATTCTTCCATTTCCACAACAAGTATTTATTAAACGACGGTACTAACTTCTGATTCCTAGGTGTCCTTATTCAAAAAATTGAACAACTCAACACAATAAATTTATACATACAATTTCAATAAATTAACACCATGGGTTCGCTCTAAATATACCTTGTCGTTATTCTAACTTTCACATTTCTTCATTTTTCAACTAGTCACTAGGCTGTACTTCCCTTTTATACATTCCTTGTCATTGGATTTTCTTTTCTTCAAATTGATAGACCTTCTCTTGAATTGATTAATTTGGTTTGCTAATTTGTTGTCAATTGTTAAATACGTTTTATTGAGTTGTCAAATTATTCTTTAGTACATGTAACTAGTGACGTAGCGAGGATTGAAACCCTTGTGATTCATTTCAGACGACACTTTTAAATAGACATTAAAAAATACATACATCCATTATTTTAAAACTTATTCGCGCATACATACTAAATCGACTTACCATTTACACTAAGAGTCAATAAATCGGAGCGTTTGAGACAGTCGGTGCAAGCCTGGAGTTTTTAAATGTTTAAACTGATTAAAATTTTCTGTTTAACTTAAAATGTCCTTTATCTATTTGTAATTTATACATGTATTTTGTGATTTTTTTATGAATTTTGGAATTATGAATGAAAAAGGTAAGTCATTTATTTATTAGTTTAAATACAAAATTTTACAACTCACTCAAATCTATTCTTTATTCATATATTTTGGAAAATATCTGTTGATATGATGGTCATTATTTATTACATTACTATAATCAGGCTTCTGTAGCTATTCGTTGATCGGTTGACATACTGCTTCATATCGATTGTTAGTAGTGTTGGGCCAAGACAAGATTTTGTTTAAATGAATCGAAAATAACACACAAACACAGCACCGCAAATTTAAAATCAGACCTATTAACATCAAGTAAACAACCCTAAAATATGACAAAATGTAATTAAGACTCGCACGAAATTAACATAGAAATAACAAGATAACATAAAAATTTGACAAAAAAATTAATAATTCATAAAATTAGCAAGTAACGAGTAAAATAAAGAAAAATTAGAATATTTTCAGTGAGAAATATTCCATTAAAAAATAAACAAAATAGATTGTTCACTTAATGTAGAAAAATAATAAATTAAGAATTGGATATGTTGGGTTATTATTACTGAAAGTCGGTTCCCTCTGCCTCCTCGTGTTCTTTTCCAATCAAATAAGCAAACCCAACACAGAATAATTTTATTTGCACTTTACCACAGTTACAACTCAATGTTTGTAATTACAATTTATGATTTATTTGCACCCTTCAACCACCGAATAAATTTGATTATCTTAAGTTAGGTTATCCAATGAATAATCACCTTTTCTGATAAATAACGTTTGACTTTACTTGTGTTAAGACTCTTTTACTGACCTGACTAGACTACTCGTTTGCTTCAACCACTGGCCATTTCGTGTTTTTCCCTTTTCCTTTTATACTCCTGCTTAGACTATTTTCAGACAATTGTCAACAACATTTGCTACATTATTAAATTATTAAAAATAATTACTTCCCACAGACCACCTTAGCCGACATTTGTCAACAAAGTTTGCTACATTACTAAATTACAAATTAGGAAATAATTACCTCTCAAAAGATCAGTGGCACCCATTTAATATTGTTTAGGCTAATTTACCCTTTTATATTATTCCGTCTACACGCTGGGTTTCCCTCATCTCTCGGGTTTCCCATTGCCTCGGACTTCCCATTGACTAGGGTTTCCCATTAGTAATTAATTTTTTAATTAATTTCTTTTTTTGTCTTATATTATTTTCCAGGGACCCCTCACCAAATTTTTATTATTATTTCTGGACTCATCTCTCAATTTGGTGTTCAACAATACCAATTTCCCCCGATCAATACTACTTTCGAATTTTTGTAAATTTTTTAATTAATGTTACACTTTTATCATTTTGGTATTTTATTGATTTTACTGTGGTATTTTCGTAATACCCCAACAGATATTACAATTAAAACCAAGGTCAAATTTTGTTTTAATGCATCAAAAAGAACACGCAAGGTTAGGGTCACAGAATGGGTATATATACCGATTCATTTTCACAGAATTTTTTAACCGTTTTTTTGCCAGCAAAAATCACTCGACTTTACAAAATACTACGCCTGAGAAGGTACTAGTTTCTGAAAAAAGTCTTACGGCAACTACGATTTAATTTCTTTTAACGTTGTGGATTTACATTACCAAGTGAGGGCAATTTCGAATGAAGAATGATGGAACGATAAATGATGTTATAATGACCAATATATGTATCAGAATCTAAAAAATGTGTCACGAAGTCGAAATGTTTCAGGCCCACATCCAAGAACTACTGCAAGATATTAAAATATACACACAAGTCGAGATGTGTAAGTGCCAGTATATTCGCCAATATCTCGTGCCCGTGAAGATCCACTCATGCTCAACGACGGGTCCAAACGTCAATTACAAAATCCTATAGGGCAGAGGTAAGATAGAGGACCTGTCTTTTGGCTGACCCTGAATTCTCCATCTCCCGAAAAATCGACCTAAATATTACTTACAAATCGGCTCAAAATTTATCACACTGAGTAGTCCAGTGAAACTCTTAAAATCCTAAAATCAATATGTTCAACCTTAAGATCAAATGTCTAAGGGAGTGAGTGGAGAAAACGAGCGAAGTCTTTGCAACGGTAAAAAATAAATTAATCAAAATATTTAGTAAATTCAATAAATGAAAACGGATTACGTGGTAATATACTGTAACATAAAAGTAATCAAAAGGTTCTATAAATTTAATAAAATAAAATCCGTAACCGATTTTTTTGCTACTAAACAATAAGCATAAATTAATCAAGATATTTTGTAAATTCAATAAAATGGAAACCGTAAATGAATTTTTTAATACTTTTATTTAGAACCTTAAAAATTAACTAAGACGTCTAGTAAATTTAACGAACCTCTTAAACGGATTATTTAGTAATAGACAAATAAAAATAAAATTCACTAAGATGTTTACTAAGATGTGAATTTAACGAACCCCATAAACGAATTATTTGATAATAGGTAAATAAAAACGTGAATTGATCCAAATATTTGGTAAATAAGAGAAGAGAAAACTACAGAGAAAATAAAATTACTAAATAAAATCAACCCAACAATCTATATTGAACCAACAACCTTGAACAGTACTTAGAATAACGATAAAAAGGTTTATAGAGAAGTCGATAGGATGTAATAAATAAATGGGGAAGGATAGTAATGATCAGAACCATTTCGTCAATAAAGTAAAAATAAAAACGTAAAACAATAAATGGGAATAGCCAGTATTTACGAAGGGTAAAAAAAATATAAATACGTACTGACGTGGTATGGATTTGGGTCCTCTGCGATGACTCTAGAGAAAATTTTCCGGCAACCCAAATAGTAAATGAGTGATAAGATAGTTAAACCAATAAAACGCAATCGATATATTGAAGACATAATATTACTACGAATCAAAGACGAGAAAAATACTTAATTTTCATAACAATTTAACTACCCTTACATGAAATCAAATAATAACTGAGGACCATGACTTGGAAGATCCGAACCTGCTCAGAATACCTTAGCTTCACAAGATTTCGAAGTCAACTGACAACGTGACGAAACGAAACAATGAGACCCTACGAAGGGAAATACAATCGAAATTGACTTGTTTAATGAAATAAGTATTTAGCACGAGTTCACTATCCATAGAAAGTTGCAATTTCATTTTCTATTGGGTATAAACTTCGTCAAAGGCCTCAAGCTAACCCAGGTGTAATGTTATGCAAGTAGACTTCAGACCTCGTCAAGTTATACCCAACGAATTTTTTCCCTAGGTTTCTCTTAATACAAATGAAGCTGCCTTTTGGCCATATTATGCGAGTTAGACTCAGCATCTTTACCTACCGCTTTTTAATCTATCATCACGAGGTTGCAGCTTTGATGTAATATCAAAGTTGCTGGACCATCATCAGGTCAGGGTAAAGGGCGACGACATGGTACTCTTTAAGTAAGAGACATGTTCACGATAGATATGACAGCATACAATTACCGCGTTTGGGCATGCTATCCTTGCCAGAGATTGGATTTCAGATTTAGTTATAACCGCCGGACGGATCCCCAGTACCGATGGGTATGCCCCTGATTACGGAGTGCCATACGAATTAAATGACCCCTGTCTGAACGATATGGAGGCACCAACCAACGAAGTGGTGCCAAAGCGACTCATCCGAAACTCGGCTCTAGATCCACTCAGTACACCACACCGAGACGACGAGCAGGCATACGCAAGCCAATCAACCAGGGAAGGTTCACACTTCAATTATTATGATCACCACATAAGAGGAAGACGACTCTAAAATATCATGAATCAATGCGGAATCAATTTTGTAGTAAAAATAAATTTTACCTTAATGAAATTTTGGTATTAGTTAATAAATTTTAGTTTAATAAATTTTTGATGTTAGTTCAAGGGAAAATCGGAATATGATAAAAATATAGACTGTTTAAACGTCACCGCAAAAACGTTGAGAAGGATACAAATCGAAATAATAGGCTACATATTATCGATAAACCTAAACTAATAGCGAGTCGAATAAAATTAAATGTAACAAATAGCGATATACGAACTACTAATGAGAACGAAATTAATAACCTGTTTAAATCCTGTTATAATTGTAGATATAGATACGCTCCGAGTCTAGGGAAAGAACTGGTCAAATCCCGACGAGAAAACGCGGATTTACACATCAAACTACTACAAATGAGTAGGGAAATGCAAAAGATCAAGGTACCGTTTTCTGGAACCGTCGTAAGCCAAACAGACCTATCAGCGACTGACCGCCGCCCAACGGGGGTTGGCGGAAGAGAAACAGATGGTTCAAAAACAACGGACGAAAATCTGGAGGTAGTTTGGAGGTAGCACTATCGGCTTGCCAAGAAGGCAAAGCGGTGACATACCCATTGGCATTTGCTCCAGCATAAATAGCCTATTGGGAATCTAAAACCACATTCCAACGGGCAATACCCAAATGGCCTCATCCACGACCTGGAAAAATTGAGCGGGTGAAGCGACGCTTACAACAATCAACGGAAATCGTCTAGAACAAAATGACTAGTTAAATAAAAATTTGCTTAATATTGTTATATTGAAAAATAAAACTCATGAATTTCTTAAGAGAACTTTATACCTATGTAATAATATTCTGTATCACGAAAGAGTAATTAGCTGGAAAAGGAGTGATGTAGTAGTCAAACTAGTAGAGAAGGGACCAGAATTGTGAAACGCGCATAGATCTTCTATCGGCAGCGCGTTGAACCTATCATGAGGTGGGCCTTAGCAGTTCTGAGAGCAGAGCCAGCCTTTGGCGGTCTCATAACCAGTGGTTGCAGTTCAAACGTTGCCTAGCAACGGTGAACCATTAGAGGGCAAGAAAGGTTGTATGCATAAATTCAAGCTCACAATACACTAACCCCACAGTATTACATAATGAGCTGTTCAGTCCAAAGGGACCCCCTCGTTTTAAATTTGTTTAAATGAAGTCTATATTTTAAATTTTTGTTTAAATGAAGTCGTCATATTTTGTTTAATTGAAGTCGACATTTTGAATGTTTGTTTTAATGAAGAGGTTGCCATTTTTAAAAAAATATTTGTTTATATGATCTGATTTTGGTCAAACAACTTTTTGTTAAATTTGGGTCGAAAAAACCGATTCTGGGCTCAAAATTATGATTTCAAGGTATTTTTGATGTTGGAAGGGTGTCGGATTTTGAACAAAAATTTAGATTTCAGTCATATTAAAGTTAATTGTATATTAAAAGTTTTTAATTTAATCCTGACCACCTTTTGATCATATAGGCTGACTATACCGTTAATTCATAGATTTTGACAATTGAATTAACTTTTAATGTAAAATTAATCTTAATATGACTGAAATCTAACTTTTTGTTGATATTAGATATTGTTGGTAGAGATTGTATTTCTTGTTTGACTAATATCTGACCATTTAAACAAAAATATTTTTTAAAAAATTGCAACCACTTCATTAAAACAAAAACTCAAAATGGTGACTTCATTAAAACAAATTTAAAAGAAAGAGGGGTCCCATTGGGATGGATAAGTCAAAGTGTACTACTATTGTTGAAAGGCATTGAGCTAAATCCTTGGAGAGGATTTTTTGTTCTTAACCCATTTTTAATTTTGCTAAACACGCTCTCAATGGGGTTTAGAAATGGACTAAATGGTGCTAAATGTTTCATCGTGTTACCTGCTGCGATTACATGATAGTGTATTGACGCATTATCATGTATAAGGATATACACTGTGCCATCTAGTTTTTCGGATAACTCATTGATAAATAACTGAAAGGAATGTTTTTGAAAGATCCACAGATAATTTTCGAATGGATAGGCTCATTTTATGAGATCGTGAGAACTAGCGATATATTGGGACCTCTATTTGTTGGGTGAGAAGCAAATAATCTTTGACCTATTCTGGATCTGCCAACTATTTTATTTGTCCAGTGTTAATTGAGCACTCATCAATATAAATACATTATGTGCTTTTCCATCCTTCTTCAAGGAAGCGTGTAATTAAACCAAAATGAACATCAGATTCCACTTTAAGTAATAAATCAAAAAACTAACCTATATTAAATGTTTTTGTATCATAGCCAAAAATGAAATTAGATAAGACATGGAACATTAAATTGGACCTATAAAATATAGGAGGGTAGAACAATTTAACGTGAGAAGAAAAAAGTACCAGTATACAATCTCAGTTCACAAAATTTCTATGGTGAAAATGCTAAACATTAGACAAAAAATTGAAACCAAACTCATCAGAGATCGTTTTAGTTAGAACAATATTGTTTCGTTTATCAATGAACATCATAGGAGGATCTGATGATTATAATGGTAACAGAAAATTTAGTTAACACAGGAGGCAATGTAATGAGTCACATTTTTAAAAGAAATTAACTTTTTGCACAGAAATCTGGAAATTGTTCTTGTTGATATTCTGAATTGTTTCCAAATATCTTTTCATTTAGTATAACGTTGAGTAATAATTTTTGTCAACGTCCTCCAATAATTTGTCAACAACTGATTGATAATGGAGTGTCAATTTCCACCTTTTCTTCCTGTAGGAAGTTCTCCAGATCTTTTGTAACGACCGTGTTTGTTTAATTCTATAATTTGTATTTTATCGGCATTTTATATCATAATAAATTTTATAATTTAAGTTAATTTTAATAATAAGCTTAAATATAAGCTTACTTGAAAGAAGTATGACTTTCTCTGTGCCAGATGGATAATTCCATGGAAGTTTCAGATATATAAAATAATTAAATTTAAAAAATAAACCAACACATTTTGAATATTTTCTCTGAACGTAATTGTCGATGCTGTTGAAGCATCAGAAATATCTTCATAAACATTCATATTTTTTAAAAAAAAGTATACGAATAGCGACAATTTATTGTGTAAAGTGCAACTGATTAATTAACTTGTAGTATTTTTATTATAGAAATTTTCCGAACCAAGATTGAGTGCAAGTATTTTTTATTCTCTTATGAAATTTCTCTGCTCTCCTATAGTATAAGCTCCTACCTAATGACGCAGCTCTTACCAACATTCTAATTTAGCTATGACACACGCATTTATTATTGGTTAGATTTTTGATTAATTATATAAAATTCATAATGCTGTCTCATAAGCTCCAATTTAATACGTTTTGGTGTATAACCGCTGTTCAGTGCTATAAATTTATCCTCGTGTGTAAGTGGCTAGTCTTATTTTTAAATTATGTTGTAAAGTTCGAAATTCAATTTTTGTAGATACTTATTTAAATTATGTACTCATGCCCATAAGCAATATATTAAATTGGTCAACAATTTCAGAAGATATACATGCAATAAATTTATTTGAATGGTTGAAGTCTTCATTTGAATCAGATTGAAAATTTCACATATTAACAGAATTTAAACAGTCCTGTTTTGAGAGTCTTTTTGTTAGACTAGATCTTATATAACAAAAAAACGACAACAGGTAATTCGTATTTAAAATTTTGTATTTTTTCCATTCCTCCACACAAAGTATTCCTAGACCCCGTTTACCTTCAGTTCATACGTACTTTACGGACAATCTCTTACAACTGTAAAAGGTGAAGACACTTATCGCTATTAGAGATTTATTTAAAAAAACGAATTCAGATTAAGTGTGTTAGTATTTTAACAATAAAGTTTTACATCGTCTTTGATAAAACAAAATCCAAGCATTTAAGAAGCACACGGTGTCTTGCATTTAGAGGTCCTAATATCGAAAAGTAAATTAAAAAAAGTTTTAGATCGTTTGTGGAAACGCTGAATATGATTAAGACTATACCAACTAAATCCTGTGTATTTGAACACCTTCATTAAAACACATTTTCACACAACACACTCATTTCTTGCAAACTAATAAATCACACTAGATTATTTAAGTGTACCACTATTTGATTCACTAAAAATCCTTAAGAATAAATATTTTTTTAATTCTTAATTGTTGAGGCTTTTTTAAAATAAAATACGTAAGGCGTTTAAAATTTAAAGTGCTCTGCAGAGTTTAAACTATTGTTCAGGTGCCCTCTGAGTTTACACTTTAGTCTTTCATGTACCAATCAATTAGATAATTATTATAACCTGAATCTAAATGGCTTGTTTACATTTTTCAATATAAATAAAGACAAAAAATCAAAACTTTTCGTAATCAAGGGATAATATCCTCATTATCTAATGGATATTTATCCAGATCGAGACTATCTGATAAATGGACAGATATAAGCAGTTTAAATTTCGAATATCTAAAATACAAGGGTAACGTATTAGTTTCAATTTTCTTCAAATTCGCAAAGTCGCGTTCCATTTCCATAATCAGTTCTTTGTTGACTAAAATCTTAAATAATTTAGAATTGAGATTTATTGCAAGTAGTAGTTATCACTTGTAGCCATGCCCCTCGAAACCCATACGGTTTGTCTTCAGAAACGAATGTTCCCGTGATATTTTCAGTAACTAAAGTAACCGCCATATCAGATCGACAATGAAGAAAAGTAAAATGACGTTGAAACTTCAAACGGTCAGTAATCGCTGAAAACATTATTTCCCCAGCATCCTTACTAATTTTCAAATGAATATTTTCCAAGAAATGAGGATGAAGAAGTTCCAAAGTTCCAGGAGAAATATTAATGCCGTAAAATGGGGTTTGCGGAAATTGTTGAACTAAATAGAAATAAATTTTTGCACAACAGTAATTTAGGAATTATTAATTACAAGTATACTCAATAGGTAGTTTAAAAAACTGAAAAAATTACTTGTAGTATGATGTGAGCCTGTCAGGTATAGGTCAAACCACTTTCCCATCGAAAAAATATTAAAATTTAATTTTTAAAAAATAGTTAGGTTAATGTCATTTAACGGTCAAGGTTGTTTTAAGGTTATTTTAAGTTTAAATTTATTTTATAAAATCTAGTTTAATTTATAAAATCCAAGTTGAATTCTCTTCTGATAATTTGAGACAATTCATTCAGCGACATTTTCGTCAACTCCTTTATTGCACAAGTTTTTGTCTTTTGATGAATTGTAATTTATGTTCTTTTTCTAGCCATTTGGATATTTAATTTAAAATTGTAAACAAGCTTAATATTTAAACAACATTAATTCGAAACTTTTAAAAATTATTAGAAATTTAATTCAAAAAAGAGCTTTCCGATTGCAGGTTTATGAATCAAATTTGTCTGTAAACGTTCGAAAATTGAAGTTCGGATTTATGAGGGTTGACTGTAGTTTATATATTTTTATAAAACTATCTAGATTATTTAATTTAAAACTATATAGTTTATTTAAGCAGAAATTGTTGAACTAAACAGAAATAAATTTTATTTTTACTAAAAATTATGAATTCATTATTTTTTGTGTTTAAATGTATATTTCATAGAAACTATTTAAGTTACCATTACTGCGGGACAAAATTATGGGAATCATCAGTAAATTTCTAATTTGGTCAAATATACATTAGTGACAGTAATGTATATTTGACCAAATAGGTTCATATCTGGATTTTTTAAAACCATATTTTGGAAAACCCTTGTTCTTGGCCTATCGAATCCTAACCCAATTTAGTTTAGTTTAAATATATATAAAATTTAATACAAAACCCTTAAATAATATCTTTTAAAGCAAAATGATTTGACTGGTAATTATTAATTTTCTGAGTATATAGCAAATTAACCCATTTTCAAAATCAATAATTAAAGTTTTTATATGACAAATTATACACCAATCGATTGGAAATTTAATTTTATACAAATTTATACATGTTGAAAATATTTAAGTACGTCAATTTTTGGCATTGTGATGAAAAATAGTTTTGGACGTCAGATTCAAACGGTAAGAATAATGACTTATCAATGTCCAATCTCGAACAACTAGACATTTTTGAATAGGGAATTCATATAATCACAATCTGATTTTGATTTTTTAAAAATACTTGTATACAAAAAAGCTATTCAATTTTATGGTTAAAATTTGACAGGAGAAGAGTAGGAATAATGCTTGTCCGGCATTTACCAACCAGATTTTCTGAATACACATCCTTACATAATCGTCAAGAAATTTTTAAATCTATAAAAGTTATTAAACTTATATTTATTATTATATAACTGTTTTCCAATTTCTCTAACAGCAATGCATTATTTTAACTCATTTCGTCTGAAATATCTCAAAGTATAACCATTGATAATAATTTGTGTCATTTTCCCTCGATAAAGCAACAAAAATCGACAAAAGTCAGTGCCCGATGGTGGAGTCTTGACTGTGGATCAATAATAAGCTTGAAATTTTAACCACAACAATTACCCAAAATTTACGTCAAGAAATATAGCGAATTATAAAAATGATATAATGTTAATTGTGCAACCAAAGTTTTAAAACATAACAGATAAACGGGAATAAAAATTCTTCAAATAAAGTCGATAGAAAAGAAAATATTCCCACATTTTTATTTCTACTTTATCACCAATGGTACTGACTAACACCATCAACAGACTTCCCCCTAGAACTTCAAAATAATTAGACAAATAGATTTCTCAAATGAATATGCAATTAAATTCAATATTAAAGATAGATAACTACAAAGATTATCAAATTCATAGATTTTTTAACACATAAAAGGTGAAATTTTCTATATAATAATGGGATGAAATTATATGAGCGTTGAATTAAAACCCAAAAATTAATAATGAAATTCAATATAAAGTAATCAATATAATTAAATTAATCAAGGTCAACTGCTACACATATACAAGCACCGCACACAAATACTTAAAATACAAATACCAAATAAACAATAATATAATTTAGATAACACTAATTAATACAGATAATCAAGAAAATCGAGAAAAATCAAAACAGCCAGAATCAACAAAATGTTAATCAAACATAAACCGAAAAACCTTGCAAAGAGGTTAAAAGAAACATAAAGTGGAAGATGGTGACTAACAAAATTATTAAATCTAGCAAACTGTCAACCTCCAAGTCAACAACCTCGCTCGAAAGTGTGGAAGTTACTTCCCAGAAACCTATTAAAGTGAAAATCGAGACACTTAAGGACACCTGATTCAAGCCTAGTTTCGTCAAAGAAATAAAAAAGAAAATCCATCGACTGATCAAATGCAGATTTGCACCGAGTCTGAATTGCGTGACAAAACCAACTCCGGAACTCTCAAGGACAATTTCCGACAAGATAAAACGTCACAGGATGCAAAGACAAGCCAAAAATGCTATCTTGAATTCAACGATGTCTTTTTTACAAAAAAGGTTTAGGCATTCAAAATTTAGTTATAAAATATATATATATATATATATTAGAAAGTATAGCTATCATCTTCAGGTACTAAAAACCAACTAAAAATATTATGAATTAACATTTAATTTAAAAAAATTATTTTTTATTAATTTAATTTTTTAATAAATAAATATTTATAAAATATATTCAATTCACTTTTAATTAATTTAAAATTTTAAAATTTTCACTTATATTCTAATTTTTAAAAAATTAATGTAATTTAAAATTTTCAATTATTTTAATAATATTAAAAAAACAAACATGATTTAACATACGTAAACTATTTAAAAACATTCAAAACATTCGTAGTCACAGCACTTTGCACATTAATCTTTGGATCCAATGACCTTATCAGCAATGCTTCACATATCACGCATTCCCAATAATTATTAAAACTTCTCAACAAAATTCTAAAATCAGACATTCCTATATCACTTTTACAGCTCACTAATATTGGTCAAACCCTTCAATCGACAATGCTCTAGAACTCGAGTACAGAGATGACGGGAAGTCTCTCCATTGTATGTGGCATTACACCCATTACATGTAAACGAGATCAGAACACAATCCAACCGGAGTTTTTGATTTATTAATAAACATATTGCGTACCTTACACGAATTAGAGACGATCTTATACTCTAAATTTCCCATCTGTTTACTTAACTTCCTTTTATAATTTGTAAAGCCTTCAGAGTACGGCAATACTAACATATATTTAGGCTCAATTTTTTTATATCCATTTTTACCATCACCCAGACCAACACTCAATTCACACCCATCCGACAAATTACATTCAGACTTTCCACAACATGGATCCTTAGGATTTTTAATCAATTTATCAACAGTCTCTTTTATCATCAACAATAAAAATGATTTAGAATATCCATTCTTTATCAACAACTCAACCAATTTATCAAGACTTTTTACCGAATTAGCAAAAGTAGAAGATAAAGACCATGAACGATAAATCAATCCTTTCACCATATTTCTCTTATACTTAAATTCACAAAAGCTTTCTGGAGAAGTATAGAGACCAGTATCAGTTGGTTTTCTATAAATCTCTGTCTCATACTGTTTATCTTTGCATTGAATTAACAAATCTAAAAACGCAATTGATGACTTTCTCTCCGTTTCACATGTGAATACAATGTTTTTAATGAAACTGTTCATAAAATGCAAAAACGGTTCTACATGTTTCTGGTTTTCAAATACAAGAAAAATATCATTCACATACCTTTTATAAACAAAAGGTTTTTCAAATTGGAAAGAAGCAATTTTCTTTTCCAAACTAGCCAAAAATATTGATGCCATCGTTGGTGCTAAAGGGGAACCCATAGCGACTCCATCTATTTGTTGATACCATTCATTATTGAAAAGAAAATTGACATTTGAAATAGCAAATTCAAGAAGTTTACGAAATGCTTGAAAATTTTAAATTACATTAATTTTTTAAAAATTAGAATATAAGTGAAAATTTTAAATTAATTAAAAGTGAATTGAATATATTTTATAAATATTTATTTATTAAAAAATTAAATTAATAAAAAATAATTTGTTTAAATTAAATGTTAATTCATAATATTTTTAGTTGGTTTTTAGTACCTGAAGATGATAGCTATGCTATCGAAATATATCGTACGAAAAGTGTTTTATTGGCGTTATCTTTTAATTAAATCGTTGCCAAATTTATTTAATTATATATTAGAAAGTGCATGTGAAACATACATTTCTCAATACAAATTTGTTATTTTTTCTAAAAATTACTACAATTAAGTTATTATAGGAGTGTATATCAACGCAGGTTTACCACACACTAAGGTTTGCATGCGTTTTTATTATGTGTTGTTTAATAAAAATTATTTAATGAAAGTATTTTAAATGAATTTTAGAAATTAAGGAACAAATAAAGACATCTATTTATTTATTTAAATATAAAATATCTACAATTTACCTAAAATTTCTGTTATCAAACATTTTGTGAAGAATAACTTCATATGGTGGTAATAACTTATTAAATTTCCATAACATGGCTTCTGGAGCTCTTCAATGAGTTCTTGACGGATAGCAGAATGTCGAATATTGAACGACATTGAAGAGAGAAGACTTTTATTCTTATCCCATTTTTAATTCTGCCAAAATCTCTTTCAATGCTTTTGTGAAGCATAAATCGCTTCAAAAAAATTGATAATTTATTTCAAAATTTTAAAATATTTGGTGTAATTTAAAGTCAGCACATGCAATTTATTGTCTGATTGCCAGAATTTTCACAATAGAAATCTTGTGAACAGAGATTGTGCGTAGATAAATTTCTCACGTAAAATTTTTCTACATTACTATGGTAAGAAGTTCAATCTAATGTCAAATGTCTTATCTAATTTCAATATTTAAGGTACAATATAATTTCCATTTATGTCCCATTCAATATCCCTTGGTTCATAACGTTATTGATTTTTTCTTATATTATATAAGGTGTATCTCAGTACAATTTAGTATATTTAGTTTATAGACATTTAAAAACCGTTATTAGATGTCGTACGAGATGGAAATTTTAGAGTGATACAAAAACATATCGATCTATTATGGTGCAGGAATTAGCAGCACAAAAATATCATTAGTCTGGTGGGTTAAAATAAAGTCGCAGTTTACTTTTAAAACAAGTTTGTATATGATTTGAAATGTCTTAATATTATAAAGGATAAGACTTAATATGTTGAACTGTAAGACAGCTTCTTTCCTCTGAATATATAAAATTCATTGTAAATATCCTTTTTCCACTTTTGCAGAACTGAGACCATCAGTAAATAGAATATTTATAATTTTCTGAATGCATTTTGGAATAAGGAGATTTCTATTTCTATCGAATTATATAAGTTGTTTAATTTTTTATGAAGCAGTTAATTTATAAATAAAAATTCAGCTATAAACAGTGCATTTTTGTGATAAATATAGTATAATTTTTCATAAAATTTTCTAAATAATAACATGAAATAAATAATGATACAATGTGTGAATGCGTGTAAAAATTCATGATCCAGTAATTCAGATATTTCCCTGCCAAAAATAAACATTAATAAAATCAGATAAAATCCTACAGCAGAATTCCATGTCTAGTTTCAATTAATCATCACATGTGGTGGTTACATGAATAATTTATTATCACGCATGATGCGATATCAAATATAGAATATATTATATTGCGCACTAGGTCGCATTAGCAATATATAATATAAATAAAATCAGATTTCTTTTCAGAAATAAAATAAATTTTGTCAAATCGATATTTTGGAATTGTCACACTTTGTTTATATTTTATGGTTATTGTGAAAAAATCACTATTAGTTATTTTTTAAAGATTTGTTTTTTCATAATTTTTTTTCTTTCATTTTTGTCAAACCGAAACTTGCTTTAAGAAAAAATTTCAAATTTCGTGTTATTCATCAATTTTTAAAGAAATTAAGTTAAATAAATATTTCAATGAGTGTAAAACCTCAAATGTTCGATTTCACTGCATGTTTGTAAATGTTGGCACCATTTATAATCAAAAACAAATAAGAAATTACTGCTTACAATTTATTCTACATTATTTTTTATCAGATTTCATATTTTAAATTATTCTTTAAATTATCAAAAGGTATTTTAAATTGAAAAATTATTTTTTAATTTTTTATTGATTTCTTAAATATCTAAATAAATATTATTCAGATCTAAAAATTCTTCATTTAGAAATTATTTAGAAAATAATTCATTATTTCCTCACTAATTAGTATCTTTTCACTCAAAAATATATTCCATGAAAATTTAATTAATAAATTGATTAAGTTTTAGTAAAATAAATCTGTCTTCATTCAAGAGAGATTCATCCACTCTTGAAGAACTACCTTTAATTTTCCCTATTGAATATTTACATACACTAATTATAGTTTTTCTTTTCATTGAATAATTCTACACCTCATTTCGGACATTGCATAATTCTTTCTTCACTTCAATAGTGGATATTTCCTCTTTCTTATTTTCCTATTTTTTATCCTCAATGCATATTTCTAAGTGTATATTTCTTCAATGTATGTTTCAAGCTTTCTCACTTCACAAAACAGTTTCTTCTTCAATGATTTTTTTCCACATTTGATGTGTTTTCCCATTAATGTTTCTATGAGTATAACACTTTTTCATCACTGAGCATTTTAATTTCACTAATTTAAAATCAACTCTTCATGAAAAAATATCGAATAAATAATTTCGTAAATTTAAAAATATTATTGGAGATAGTGATTTAGAATTTGTTCCATGGGAAGCGTTGCAATCAAGAAATTGAAGTAATTTCAGCATGTACTTTACTAATCACATAAAACAATACACCCGATGAAATTATCGCAACGTAATATGTTAATGAAAAATTTTAAGAAATTAAGCTGTAATAAACGAGACATATGATTTTAGGAGCTATTTAAATAAATTAGATCTTTAAACGAATTTTAAGGTAGTTTTTTGATAATTTTTAGTGAAAAAAATATTAAGTTTTATGTGATATTTAGTATATATTTTGATCATTTTTGATCGTTTTAGGATGTTTTGTTGATTTACAATGAAGATTATTGAAGAAATGAGAGTATTTAAAGAGTGTGTGCTGCGGCTATATCATTTAAATACTCGTTTAAATGTTAAAAACAAAAATGATATATAGATATTAATAAATTACAAATTAAAATAAGCCAAATTTTAAACATGTACAGGACCAATGATTTAATTTAATGAAATCTGGTTTCAGGTTTTGTCGAAACATTATGAGAAATATGTGGATGGACAAAGGCCCAAATACGTGTAACTGCACAGAACACCCACATCCAGTAAAGAATTGATTCATTATGAGAGGTTTATACTAAGTAATTTACAGAGATTAACCGAAAGAGATTTTAATGCATATATTAAAAAATATAACGCTATTTCCAAAAATGTTATGAAATCAGAAAGGTAATTACAGCTACAAGACATGAATAAATTTTACTGTCAGCAAATAGTTCATGTTTTTAATCTTTTTAATAATATGTTTGAACAATGAAACTCTAATTCAAATGAACTACTACGATCAATAAGAAGTTTCGACTTCATTATTACATAAGAAAAATGTTGCAATATAGTTCAAAAAATATTGAACAATCTTATTAAATGTTTAACCCGTTCAGGGCCACCATAATAGTAAAAGTATAAATGTACTTTCGTATAAGTGTAATCACGAACGTGTCCAAATTAATTTAGTCATTCAGTGATGTCCATAGCTTTGAATGTAGCAATTTAGTTTTCAATAAATATAATTTTTAAATAATTTTCAAATTATGTTACTGAATTAAATATTTATTCTATTGAATTAAATAATTATGCTTTTTAATTTAATATTTATACTATTGAATTAAATATTTATGCTATTGAATTAAATATTTATACTATTGAATCAAATATTTATATTATTGAATTAAACATACTATTGAATTTAATATGTATACTATTTAATTAAATATTTATACTATTGAATTTAATATTTATACTATTGAATTAAATATTTATGCTATTGAATTAAATATTTATACTATTGTACTTGAAATACTATAAATATAAATTTTCATCAAAATTCTATCATTTTTTAAGGGTTCTGGGAAAACTTGTCTGAAATTCTAGTGGAATATAAAACAATATGTTGATCAAACATAAAAGAAGATACCAAACAGAACTTTAACTTTGACAACATTAATATTATAAAAATGAAACTTTCATGATATCAAATGAAAAATTTATCATTTATACACGATTAAAACATTTAAACTATAGAATTACCATTTTTTATTGGAACATATTCTTCTTCACCTACAACATCAATGATTTCCTCTAAGCTTCCCCAACGGCCCCAAGACACTTCAGTAGTCACTCCACTTAAATTGCTTCCTTCATTCTTATGAAAATTTCCTTCAAGATCATTTAGAGATTCTCCACGTCTCATATCAGTTACTAAAAGACTTCCTCCAGTTTCAACACGTTTACGCATAGCGGCTATCATTTCAATACCACTCCATCGCCGTGCAAGCTGCATCTCTTCATCGCAAATTCCAACTACCTAATCAATACAAAATAAAAATAAAAACTTTAAAAATGCATTTTCACTTTAAGTATAAAGTTTGCATAGAATATACATGGAAAACCGAATTTTCTATTTGATAAACTTTTGTTTCTTATGAAATTCAAAGAAATTTTGTTAATGAAAAAATTTCAGAATGCATTTATTTTTTATATTTTTGAAATAGAAATTAATCAACTGAGTGGAAACTCCGAGTTTAAAGCTTTATCCTTTCCTTGTTCCAAAAGATATTGTTATAACTCACAATATAAACCTGAAATTCAAGGTTATTTGTTTGTTCAATACAATTTGTCATTGTCTTACTTAAAAATGTTTATGTTATTAAAATAAAAGAAAAAAAGAGCAATATTACTGAGTGGTTTAGAATATCAATAATTTTACAAAACTAAGCGACACTTATCTCTGGCAACACGCCGGTTGCGAAGCACTGGTTTACGTAATAGAGAAAGATTAACAAGTGTTGCTAAATTTTACTCAATGAATGAAGCCACAATAAGGGCAGTAAAAATGAAGACTCCATTTGTTATTTTACGAATGAAGTATAATTTTGTTTTTCGAGACGTTTTTTTGTTTTATACGGTTTTAAATAGCAAAATCCAAGATTTCAATTTACACAGTTTTGTGTGGAACCTAACTTCAGCGTAAATCGAGGGATATTTGTAATTGATTTTCTTATAACTCAGAATCTTAGTATATGAAAAAGTAATTAATTGAAAAAAAAGTTTTGAGTATAAGAAGTTATAATTATAAATCAGAAAAGTTATGTCAATTTTACATTTATAACATTGCAACATATAAAATTATGTCTAGCTATTGCATTTCAGAGGTTGAAACTCGATTCTGAAAAACAAAAAACGATGTCAAAATATTTCTAAACCTATTAAGAAACAGTTTTTTACATTGATTATTCGCCAATTCACTTGACTAGCAATTAGGTCATCGCACTCAGATCAAGATCTCTAAAAATGTTTCCAGTTGCACTATCAGGGTCGGATTAACATATTCAGCACTTACCTAGTATGGTAAGAAACTCTATGGCTACATAGACCGTGGTTCGAGGAAACTTTTAGTTAATTAATATGACTCATTTATTTAAAATGAACATCATGCTAGTTCATGCAGTAATTTAGTAATTGCAAAAAACTTGTAGTAGCTCGTCGCGGTGTCCCTTTCCATGCGACGACCTAAGCACGTGCTTAGTGTGTTTATTGGTCAATCCGATACAGAGCACAATATTTAGAAAGAGTTCAAAAACAAGTAAAGTAGCATTTAAATAATTTTTAATTTAATACATCACACGTGCGTTTTTTATTCATCCATTTAGTAATTATTGTGTAACTCATTTTACAATTTTAAATATAAACCATTTGTGTTCTATAATTATCAGTTTGATTATATTGATTACATATTCTGTAAGTATTCAATGCAAACCAAGTTTCATCAAATTTTTTTTATTTTCACAAATAAGTCAGTAATGTATTAACTCCAGTTTGAGATTACTTTTTTCATATACCGTCATATGTTATTACATACAGAGCATTATGATCTCGATGAATGATGATGGAATGTTGGTATGTTTACGCAATGCTAAGAATAAGATATTCATGTGTTTGACTGAAGTGAATTAATAGTAACATTTAAAATAATATTTTATTTCTAAATTGTGCAAATGGAAAGATCAAGGGACATTTAATAGGACATTTGACGACAATAGTTTACACGCTAGAATTATCAAATCCTTTTTAAAATAAGAATTTTTTGTTAATGTAAAATTTTAATGAAAATTAATTTAAATATAAATTTTATTAATTTTTGATTTTCTTTAAATGAATTTTAAAAATTCTGGATTTATAGAAAAAACAAGGCAAGAGATCTATTTATTTATTTAATTATAAATATCTACAATTCACCTAAAATTTATTTTAAAAGACATTTTAAATGACAAATCTTTTTATATGGTGGTAATAGTTCATTCAATTTCTATAATCGGATTTCTAGAACTCTTCATTGACTTCCTGACAAATAACAGCATGTCGAAAATTGAAAGACAGTGAAGAGCAGCGATTTCTATTTTTATCTCATTTTATTTTGTTAAAAACTCTTTCAATAGATTCAATTATACATTTTTTATCGGCAGTAGATATTCTACTATGATTTTCATAAATTCACAAAATTTTGAAGGCAAACATACATATTTGGATGGTTTTCTCTGTGTGGAATAATTTATGTTATGGAAACAGCAGAAATAGCTTCAAAAATATTCATAATTTATTTATTTAAAAATGTCGGTGGCAATTTACTGTCTAATTATCAGTATTTTTACTATAAAAATTCCGTGAACCGCGATTGTGTGCAGGTATTTAGTTTTTCCTGAAATTTTTGTACTATCCGATTATCTAATATCAATTTTTGATGAGACACACACACATAATTATTATAGGATTGATTTATTATGTAATATAATGTCCATTTATATTCAATATGTTTTGGAAATCCCCACATGCTAATGTATTATATAAATCAGAGCTTCTTAAACTTTTGTAATTCACGACCCCTTTTATGATTGCGAGTTTCTTGACGACCCCATACAAATTTAAAAGAAAAATAAATTTATATTTTTTTAAAGTTCCTATAACATCTTCTAATTCTAATTCATAGTAAATGTTATTCAAGTTATTACAATACTCTTAATAGAAATGCAGGTACAAACAATTTTTCCGAACTAGAAGATTTTATGATATATTTATCTACGATAATTGTTATTTTATCTTTATAACAATAATTTTACAATTTAAAAAACATTTTCTGTTAAATTGTATTTTTATCTCTCGCGACCCCAGAATTTTGCTACGCGACCCATGGTTTAAGAAACCCTGATATAAATGAATGCATTATTCAAATCTTAATACTTCATCTTTGATATGTAACTAGCACTTTCATTTATTTTTATTATGTCGAACTATATATAAACTCGAAAACGCCAAATAAAAGAAATATATTTAGAGCAGATTATCTTCATTTTTAGTCTGCATCATAATCTTTATCAAATGTTATATACGGAAACAATAATAATGTAATAGTTACGATTTAACGATTTAATTAAATAACCTCAATAAATTTGTTGCTGATTGAAAGTTAATTTTTTAATTGTGATTTAATCACTATAGCCTCACATAAAATTCTTTCCCGCTTATTACTGAAGTTTTTATATAAAATTTTAAAATCTTTAAAATCAGTTGTTCCTTGTCACATTTTTCTATGCTCAATAATATTACTCACGGATCTCAATCGGTCATGTTCCTGAACCCGTGTGCGAAGATGACGGGAAGTCTCTCCAATGTATGTGGCATTGCACCAATTACATGTAAATTTATACACTAGATTAGAAACAAAACCTATCGTGGCTTGAGATGTATTTATTGATTTTAACGATTTTGATAATATTTTAAATATATTTGAATTGTCTAATGATTTTGTGACAGACAATTTAAAATTTCTAAAACCTTCCGAATATGAAATTATAAAAACAAGAGATTTTATGGGTTCACTATCATTTATATTCAAGATTTATTCTTCTTTGTCGTCAATTTTAATAGAAATATTAATTCTTTATTAAATCCTATAATTTTTTTCACATTTAATTATCATTTCAATTGATATAACTGCTTGGTATCCCTTTTGTACCTTGGTGTAGTATAAATAATAAAGTACTTTGATTGCATGTTTGGATTTGGATTGAATGTTAAATATTTTAATAATATTTTGCGTTTTGAAAATTGTGATTTTATGTTTATTGATTATTTAATGTAATGAAATTTAGGTTAAAATGCAATAAACTACGCGCAATTAAAAATTAATAAGCATTTATTTAAAAAGCGTATATTCTTGAAGTATTCTTATACATTGATTAAACCAATCACTTCGCATGGTCTTTTTAAAGACGGAAACTTTAAACAACTTTAATATTTCATTGATGTTCCCGATATTTGTTCCTTTTTTTCTCAAATATATTTTCATAATACTCCAAAAGCCTTCAACTGTCTGGGTATTAGCTCCAGTAACAGGATCTAGATAAAACATACTATGGTTAACTGTTTGATGGGTATAGTCAAAATTTCCTCAAATGGAAACTAAACTACGACATTCGTCCGTCATAATGGTAGTTCCTGGTCGTACTCTGCGCCTTATGACGTCGAACAAGAACCTTCTTGACCTATGCTCGACTTGCTCAACAAAAATTTCATTCACATTTCCTCTCACAACACCTCTTATAACCCATTTTTGGTTTCTTAAACTTCTGCCTCTACTGTATTTTCTTTTCACTAGCAAGCACTCATCGATCTCAACTGTTGTGCCTGGTCCACCGATCATGTTACTTTCGTTTAAATTAATATAATGAAAAACTAAATCGTTAAATTTTTTGTACCAATGTGTAATTTTACTACCGTTTTTCTTTATTTCTAATGCAACAAAAACTGCGGACACATCTTTTCTCCATTCGTTTAACGTATAAAAAACTTCATGTAAGCTCAAATTTGCATGCCAAAATATTGTTCCATTTAATATTTATTTCAAAGTATTGCATCGAATAAGATCGCGCGTATTAAAACGACGATAAACTGTGGCAACTTGTTTTGACTTCTGCATGTATCTGTTACACTTATAGCATACTGGAACAAATAAAATTGAATTTTCAATCAAAAAATTGACAATCCAATTGTCATTTAGAGATTTTTAAAGAAATGTTGTTATTTCCATGTGCCAAAAAATAAATTCAAACTATTATTTATTAATCAGTTTCTTATCGATTTTTAATTGCGCGTAGTTTATTGCATTTTAACCTAAATTTATTTTACAATAATTACTTAATTGATTTCTCGTTGATTATTATGAATAAATAGCTGCAACCACGCGTGTCGGTAAAAAGGGGCAGCTTCACCCCTTTGGAAAAAATATGCGGACTTTCTCTGTTTGAACTTTAGATTTACATTAATTAGTTATTTTTATTTTCTAGCGGTCTAAAAATCCAAACACATTTTTATCTATGAATTTTTTTTTGATTTATTCACGAATACCTGATTCTAATGAAAATATGAGCGCCTCCCGCTTAGTACTGATGAGAGCCATTAGCTCGAAACTAGTATACTGTTGAGATTTGCACTGCACATCACGTTATGTTTCTTATTATTCTTTCATTAGAATCAGACATTCGTGAATAAATCAAATTTAAGTTGGTTTTCTTGGTAGTCTGATAGCTTGTAAACAGTTTCTGTGTTTCACTTGTAGTTCGCAGATGTAAGATTGTATCTACTATAGTTTCAAGATAAATATTCGTTTTTATTCTTGCCTCAAAGCCAAGCATTGCAAACTGATTTGGTTGCCCAGTGCATCAGGATGTGTATAACACTGTTAGCTTGGCACTGTTTTACACTTACCTGGCGCGAAGAAAAATCTGAGCGCTTCTCGCATAGTGCTGATAAAACTAGTATACTATTGGGATTTGCACTGGACATCACGTTATGTTTCTTATTATATTTTTTTACGTATGCCTTAAAAAACTGTCTAGAAAATAAAATTATTATTAATATAGCTACTGACAATTATAAGTAGATCATTAATTTATATAGTTTTGGTTGCTATGAGCATTATATTCATACATCATTACAATTAAAATTATATAAATTAATAATTACTACAATTTCCTTGGAAACTATTAAAACATTTTGAACAGCTACATCATAAAAGCATAAAAATTGTTGTTGTTATGTAAACATGCTCGAGATTTTTAATATACTTTATAGAATAAATGAAATAAAAATAAAAAAGGGTGATTAAAATTTTTACTTATAAGCTTTAATAACCAATTGAATTATAAATCAAACCTGGAAAAAATCAATGTAACCATGTTTTGAATAAACACGTTGGATTTGTGCATCTGGAGCAATTAACATATTAGTTATGCGCGAGTTACATTTTGAAAATTCCTCATCTTCTTTAGAGCAATTTGTTGTATCTTCTAAAGGTCTACCCCATGGTATATGATCGCCGGGGGCAAATTTTGCTTGTGACCGAAATAAATATCGAGCCAGACTTTGTAAAAGCATTGCTGGCCAAAGAGGAGCTTTAATTTCATTGCTGCGTTTTAAACGAAAAGTCAATTCAAAACCAAATCCACTTGGACCATCACTTGAAGATTGATCATGCAATCTAGCATCACCATATAAATCTGATAATCCATATGTGATATAATGCCAATGGGCACAAGAACTTTCAAAATCATTATTTGCATTGTTCTTAAAACCATTATTTTCGTACATGCTAATAAAATCTAATGGGTCGGGTCCACCAAGCCAGAACTTTTGAAGAGCTGTAACTTGTGGTGGTGTTGGTTGATCAGAATATAACGTGTAACATGCTTCATAAATAGCCTGAATTCCTGGTGAATCTTTATCCTCAATCATTAGCATCAAAAATTTAACACGAAACTTTTAATAATAGAAAAATGTTTTATTTTAAACAATTCAAGGTTAATGAATATGTTATATTATATTATAACAAGCATATATTAGGAAAACTATCATGTCAGTTAAAATTCCTGTTAAAAATAATTATCTATAATTTTAAAAGCGCAATTATTTTTACAATATAAAGAAATTTCAAGATATTTGTCTAAAATTGTTGTAAATTGCCTCATTTCGATAAAAATATCAGCAAAATTAGAAAATTTGAATCACTGTTTAAAATGATTTCCAAACCTAGTATTCAAAAATTAATACAAAATTTGATATGTAATTTACAATTTAAAATTTTCATTTAAATTGGTTTTTTTATATTGGACAATGTGTTTAATAACAATCTAAGCACAGACTACCTGGCAGAAAAATATGAAGAATTGAAGTGATTTTTGATTTATTGTTAAAACTTTGCAGATAAGGATAAGATAAATTTAATTTAAAATCATGAGTAAGAACATTAACTTACCATATAAGCAGAAAAATATCACAAGAACTTTAGAATTTTACAAAAATGAGCTCTAAGATGAAACATGAAAAGCTACCAAAAAAGAAAAAAATCTGAAAATCGAAATGTTGCTATATAACAAAACTTATCATTAGAAGATAAAAATATAAAGTAAATTGTTTTCTATCAAAATAAAGTATGTTGAGGAAACCCAAAAGTTATAAATGTAGAATAAAGTTTAATTTAAAAACTCAAATTTATTTTACACGCATAAAAGTGTTGATATAAATTCAATTGTTGTTTTAGCAGAATGTCAGCCCTTTGAACTCACTAAGTCTCTAAACTGGCTGATCAAATAAGCAATTATATTCGAAAGCCAGTTTTTCTTTCTGCTTATCTGGCATTATTACCTGACTTGTGTTGAGCCAATATGAGGTTTTGTTTAAATGTGAACCGAAAATAACACGCAAACACAGCAACGCAAATTAAAAATCAGATATATTAACATCAAATAAACAACCCTAAAATACCAGGAAAATGTAATTAAATATAAATTTAAAAAACATAAAAGTAAATTAAAATTTAACAGAAATGCATCAAGATCCATACGAAATTAACATAGATTTAACAAGATAACATGAAAATTTGACCGAAAATAGACTAATTTCTAAAACCAGCATTTTTACAAATAAAACTGGTTAAAAATAAAATATTTCTGGTTAGAAATATTCAATTATAAAATAAGAAGATTAAATTATCTATTTAATGTAAGAAAATGGAAAAATTAGAATTAGATATTACAATTAAAATCAAGGTCAAATTTTGCTTTGATGCATCAAAAAGAACATGCAAGGTTAGGGTCACAAATAGGCATAAATACCGATTCGTTTTCACAAGATAATCATCACTTAGTGAGAAATCACTTTTTCTCGCAAAAAAACTAAATTGTTATTTGTTAGAAAAATTTGAAGAACCGCTATTCACTCGATTGAAACACTTTTGAGGAGCAACTATCGGCGATAATTTCTTTGTAGTACGAACTCAAGCATTCTTCCATGTAAGCACTAATTGAGCATATTTACGGGAAATTAATTGTGTATGTTTTAATGAGATGTCATGTAGAAAATGTTATGGGACAAATTATAACTTACGAATTGTGTTAAAGAATTTTTGTAGAAATTTTTCCGCCCACAGCTACACAACCTAAAAGTTATTAAATTATGTCATAACTATCGAGCTGTGTAAGTGCGGTTCCTCCGCCTATAGCTTGTGTTCGTGAGGGTCCAGTCTTGCGTAAAGATGGACTCGAACGTAAAATAGTTTGATCCTATAGGGGCGTGAGAAGATCGGGAACTAGTCTTTTGGTTAGCTCTCTTTCACCTATCTTTCGAAAATTCGACCTAAAATCTAAATCACACTTCGGCTGAATTTCTTACACCGAGTAGTCCAGTGAGCACTCTTAAAATCTTAATATTAGCACATATTCCTTAAGATCAAATTCGAAGGAAAGGGAAGTGGAGACTCGAAATCGATGCAACTAACTTAAATAAAACCTGTAAACTTATAAAAATGAGTATCATAACCTACCAGCTAGGATTAAGTTATATAAAATGAATATAATAAGCTGCATATCAGCTTATAAACTAGGCTCAATAAAAGTATAATTTTGTTAGAACGATAGTCAACCGTAATGAAATGCTCATTGTATAATTTTGTTAGAACGACAGTCAACCGTAATGAAAAGCTCATTGTAACGCTATATGAGTAATGATAATATCGAATTACGACAGTAGTAATAATAAAATGGTAGGGCCCTATCATTAATTATGAAGACATAGTGTCCCCATGGTTAGCCGAAATAGTGATAATAATAACGATCGAGATAAAATGAATTACAACAACAATAATATCCGTAATAATAAATATCACTGACCCATTAGTATTAACCAATATCGTCGAATTGTTAATGATAGTAGAATCATAAGAACACTAACCCAAGATAGAAATGAATAAATAACAATCACAATAAATTTTTATATAAATATATTAGGAGCGAAAAAAAAATAAACGCGAAAATCAAACGAAATGCCCAATCTAATCTAGACCCTATCAGAAGATCGATACCCATCTCGTCCGGTAGTCATCTACCACTAAAGAACACATATTGATCTCCCAAGACTTAAACTAATAAAACAACTAATAAAACATTTCAGTTTCTTTTCTCCCTTGAATGCTCTTTTTTAACTCTAATCTTTTGATTTACGATTTTTCATAAATAATTTTAGGTCACAAATTTCGTCATTTTCATACCGCTCTTTTGCAATCTTTTTCCCAAAAATAATTTGTGCAGGACTCAACTGAGTATTTTTCTGAATTGTCGCATTCATCATAAATGCAACTTCAGGAAGTATCTTGACCCAGTGTCCATTCTTTCTTTTAAAGGGATCTGGATAGCATCTCTACTAGTTCTAAATTGGCGTTCAATTTATCCATTAGTAGAATGATGATACGGACTTGAATATATTAGATTAATATCATGTTTATCTGCAAATGCTTTTATTAAAGCTGACTCAAATGCTTTTCCTCTGTCACAATGAATACTCTTTGGAGCTCCAAATTTCAAAATACATTTTTCATTAATTATTGCTGCAATTGTCTTGTTGGGATATTAAATATTCGTCGATGAATAGGTCTCTCTATCCGACTCCTCGTGTTTAATTATCAATAAGACAAAATCCCAACAAAGAAATCTTTATTGACAAATATTCACCACGATAAACAATTGTTTACTTCTCGTACACACCTTAAGGATATCACGAAATAAGTCACTGGAATCTGATTAACTTCTTTATCTGTTTACTGCTTTTAACTCGGTTCTCCAACTCGTTAGATTTTCTCTTCGACCAACTGGCAACTTATTTTGTTGTCATTTCCTTTTATAATTTGTAGTTTCCCATTAATTTGGATTACTGCTAGGGAAACAATTTTTCCTGTTAGGACAATTTATTGCCCATTTTCCTAATCCCGGAAAACCCATTAGGCTGACGTTCAGCTTCGTCGGTAAATAATCTAATTAATTATTTAATTTGTTTTTTGGCTCCCCACCTTTCAATATACCTTATCTCAATCTACTAGTATTTTAGTCTTCAAAATCAAATTTGCCACCGGTTACCACTTTTTCCTCACGAAAAATATTGATTTTTACTTTTTTTCAAAATTATAATTAACTTTAATTGATTTTGATAATTTTAAAATTTTATTATTTTTATTCATGTTTTATTATAACCTCAACAGTCTTTTCATCTTGCCCAGAAGCTGTATTCAAATTAAATATATTTACTAAATTGGTTTATAATTGCCAAAATATATCTCTTTCCACTCCTAGAAGTTTTCATTGAGCCACAAAAGTCGATGAAAATCGATTCAAATAAATAAACTTCTTTAGGTTTAATTTGTTTTTCTGCTGTTCGGGTAGTCAGAGTTTTTCTTTTTTGACAATTTTTGCACGATCCGACT
Source organism: Schmidtea mediterranea (assembly GCA_022537955.1). Lineage (NCBI taxonomy): Eukaryota > Metazoa > Platyhelminthes > Tricladida > Dugesiidae > Schmidtea > Schmidtea mediterranea. The sequence goes on from CM039679.1 coordinate 85,677,001, forward strand.
ACTTATTTAATAAATTCTTCTCTGTTTCTCATATCAAATTTCCTAGAAATATATTCGTGAACTTTATTCACTCCAGCATGACACAGAATTCTATGAGTGTACAAAACAAATTCTGTTTTTCGTTCGCCTGGAATCCATATTTTACCTTTATCTGAATGAATAATGTCATTACTTTCTATAAATTTTGTTTCCTTCCCTATTAGTATATCTTTCTTGATATTTTCTATTTCCTTAGAATCTTGTTGCCACAGTTTTCCATTTTCTTGACACATGAGTGCTAGAACCTTTGTTTTTAGTTTTCCAGTTTTTGGTTTCTCGTGAATCGTCTGACATTGTATGCACGTAACACATTCAGTTCTCGACAATGCATCTGCATTAGAATGCGTTTCTCCTTTACTGTATTCCATTTCAATATTAAGACCACTTAATTGATTGATCCATGTTTGAAATTGAGGTGTGATTGGTCTCTTGGTCTTCAACATAAACGTCATTGCCTTATGATCTGTCCTCAATTTAAACCTTTTGCCATATAGATAGTTTTTGAAATGTTCGGTAAATAAATTATGGTTAATAATTCTTTCCGAGTGATACAATACCCTACTTCGTGTTTATTCATTGCGTACGAACCATATGCAAAGAATTGGTCTTACTTTAAAATTTTCATTCAACTGCGATAAAACTGCTCCAATTCTGTTGAAACTGGCATCTGTATTCAAGATAAATACCTTTTTAAAATCAAGGAATACTAGAATTAGAGCTTTTACTAATGCTTTCTTTAATGCTTGAAAAGCATCTTTGCATTCATTTGTTCACATAATTGTTGTCTGATTTACACCGCTCAATTTCTCTAGTGGTTTTGAATACATACTACAGTTGTTTATAAACCTCCGATAATAATTCGTTAATCCAAGAAAGTTTCGTAATTTTTTAACACATTTCGGAGTTTCAAAATTTTCAATCGCGATTATTTTATTGTCATCAGTATGTATTCCTTCTTCCTTTATCACATGTCCTAAAAATTTTATCTCTTTTTTAATAAACTGACATTTTTCTGGACTTATCTTTAACCCAGCATCACTTATTCTTTGAAATATTTTTCTTATTCTCTTAAAATGTTCATGTAAGGAAGAAGAAAATATTAATATGTCGTCAAGATAAACAACAGCTTCTTTACAATTCAATAGCCTTAATAATTTATTCATGAGCTTTTGAAATGTTGCAGGCGTAGGTTCATTTTTCGTTAATATCTCATGTTTTACTAAATTGGTTTTGCATACAACCCATTTATGTTTCATAAATATGTTTTCATAGTCTTTTCTTATTTTATTCAAAGTTACATCTCGATTAATTTGATCATTTTTAAAATTTATTGATTTGCTTTATCTAACATTAAAATATTTTCTTTTCGCGGGTTCAATACAAGTTTAATATTAAATTTATCTAACAAATTAATTCTTCCTATTAGACTTGGTGAAATTTCATTTAAAATAAAGAAATCAACATTATTTTCTTGATTTATAATTTTTATTTTTACCAAAACTTTGCCTAATACTTCTAAGGAGCTCTCATTTCCACACTTTACCAATAAATTAGTATTTTCAACTTTTACATTTTCGAGCGCGTTTATTATTTCTTTACTGATGACACTTATTTTAGCTCCCGTATCCAAAAGGCAATTATATTTCTTATTATTGATCAAGATATTAATACTGGGTCTATCCCCCATTTTATCATATTTTATTACACTATCATAAACATTATTTAAAGTAGCTAATTTATTGTCCATCCCTTTATCTACAGTATATATACATATAATATCAAGCATACAAACATCATCATAACAAATATTATCAAAAAATTCAATTTGATGCAAACAATTACAAACATTATCATACATACAATCATTGCTCAAAATATTACTTACATTTATTTTGTCGCCCCAATCACTCCCTCATGTGTTGAAGCGTTGCCATTTGGGTATTCGCTATCAGACATCATGTTCTCATCATTTCCTTGATGTGTAATTGCTGCCATATTCTGTTGATATATGTAGCTCTGAGTTATCTTAGATCGAAGCATTTGAATTTAAAATGGCCTGCTTTCTTGCAATGAGAACATTTTATGTTCGGACATTGGGCTCTTATATGTCCTACTTCTTTGCAGTCTCAGTATTGTTTTGATCGTAGTTGTTTGTATCTTCTATTTGACCGCTCATAAGAATTTGAAAAATTCGATATGTTTTGTGTCTGTAGAACTGAAGGTCGACTAGGTAAACTCCTTTGATCTAGAAATCTATTATTTTTTCTAAGTGGTTCTCTTCTTGGTAGGATATTTTCTCGAAATCTTTGATGTTGTTGTCTTGATTGTGATTGTCGATATTGTTGAGCTAAATATTGATTTTGATTTTGGACCCCATTTGCATAACTTCTTTTGAATGGCTTCATAGCAGCAATATCTTCGTTTTTCATTTCTTTGTAATAATATCCTTAATCTCTTTGACATTGGAAATATTTCTCATCCTTATTTCTCTTTTTATATCTTTATCTTCTATTGCATTTTGCAATAAAAAGGCAGTTAATTTCTCTTTCGATAATTCGTGTCTTAAGACATTTTCTGCCAAACGACTAATTATTCTAAAGAAGTCTTGAATCGATTCATTTCCTTTTTTGTATCGAATAGCTTCATTTAAATCTCCTAATAAATTTGAAGTCTATTCTAAGACTTTTCTGCATCTTTCTTCATGACTGTCAATTTCTTCATTTACTCCTTCATATAATTTAGCAGCTTCCGCTGACATGAATGCTTTTATGAACAAATTTTGCAATTGTGTTGGGGTTTTAGTTAAATCATAAAATCTTCTAATTTCTTCTAAGAAAATTTCCAGATTGTCTCCAACGGTAAAGATGTTCGTGTTGGAATAAATGCATTCAATTGATTATTTGTTGTTAGTCCTGGCTTGGTCGCCATGTTAGAAGACTTTGGAGACATAATATTTATTATATAGCACAAGAGAGAAATTCTCAGGAGGAAATTATTATATAGTAATTATCTTGAGCAAGATACACACATGCATACATAAATCAGATAACTCACTTTTGACATTCAGACATATATTACATAATCTTCAGTCATACAAATTCAACATACAAATACATACATATTATATTATTTAGAATACTTATTATTTACTGTTATCCTACATTGACTAAAATTTTGTTTCTTCTAAATATCTCAGAACCAGACAAATAAAAATGTTTATTTCAAATTACATAATAAAAGAGATGTTGAGGTTTCACTTTCTCAACTTATATAAATAAAAGATAATACTAGTTTAAAAATTTATTATTTTCAATAAAATAAATTTACAGTAAAAATTTACCTTCTCCAAAAGGTTCTTACCAATTAGCTCTTGTTTTAATGTGATTGTGTTCAAATGCAGATGCCCAAGATAGTCTATGTACTGTACGCTTTAATTTAAACTTCTAGTCTTTGAGACTTAAAACCTAAGTTATGATTTTAGTTGTGATTTGACTGAGAAATCTCTCAGTTTATGTAATAAAATTTGTTGTTTTTGTTAACATCTAAAGTGTCTTTTGCATGCACCTAATGACACTTCGTGTCAATTATTATTATTATTATTGTTTTATTATTATATATATAATTGACAATTGCCATTTTTCGGAGACTCAAGTGCAATTTATGTTTTGACGCTTGGTGTCTACAAAACATGCTGCTTGTTACTAAATTATTATGACTTCTTGCGTCAATAATAACAATAATAGTTTTTAAATTAACCTCTAGAGGGCATAAATATAATTTTTAAATATTAATTAATTAATTTAATTTAAGACATTTTTTGAGGAGTTTAGTGGAATATCAAATTATTAAGTCGTTAGATTATAACTATTACATCAATAATAATAAAAAATATAATAACATCTCCGAGTCAATAAATGTACCAAATAAAATTAATATTATCAAATTGTCAAATCATAAAACCAAATTGTTTTCACATTTTCATATAAATTTATCATCAAATTGTCCTTAATAATTCGGTTTCTTTTTCAGTTTCTTTACTTTGAATTTCAATATGAATATTTATTCGATATTTATTATTTCCTATTTTACAGTATTAGGTTAATTCGAATGTTTCAATTTTCTTGTTATATAACAGAGATATTCTGGCGAAATTCGAGTAAGTCAAACAAGGGCTGCTTACGAGATATATGAAATGATTGATGTCTTGAGAAGAAGCAATATTTTGCCCTTGATCAATATTTATAATTTCATCTAATAATAATTCTTCTTTTATTTCTTATTTTTAAAATCTGAGTTGTGATTTTTTTATAGTTTCTGACTTCTTTAAAATTTTATTAGTCTCTTTCAACTACACTAAAAATATTTTTCATTGGCAAAGAATCTTTCATGGAATAGGGATATTTTTATGTTGCTGATTCTGAATATGATATCAGTTTTTTTGAATTGACTCTAAATTTTGAGATAATAATTAGCTTGTGATTTCCATGTTTTTTCATAATTGTGCGTATTAATTCATTCATATTCTAAATAAAAATTACGTAAACGTTCTTAATTGGTATATAGTATATGATACACATTCCCTTGCACATTATTCAATGCTAAAAGAAGCGTATGAAAGCATCAAAATGATATCATACAAGAAAGCTTATCATGAACATTCCTGGTCAATTTGTGTAGATTTGAAAATTCTGAACTTCCTGCTCGGACAAAAAAGTGAGTTTTCGAAATACCATGGCTTCTTAGGCATGTGGGTTAGCAGGGCGAAGAAAGAGCATTGGGCGAAGCAGGTGTGGCAGACAACGGAAAACTTGATCATGGGTGCACGAGAATTATCCATGAACCACTGATCAAAAGAGAGAAAATCACATTAAACTTGGTTTGATGAAACAATTCGTGAAAGCGTTGACAAAGGACGGCGATTGCTTTAACTATATAGTTAGAACATTCCGGGAAATTAGTAATGAAAAACTGAAGGTAGGAATATACAGTGGCCCTAAAATTCGTAAACTAATACATGATCCTCATTTTTTTCTCTTCCATTGTAAAAGCTTCCGCTTGGCAAAACTATGTTGCAGTCGTGAAGAATTTCTTTAGAAACCATTAAACTGAAAATTTCGTAGAACTAGTGAAAAACATGCTTTCTTACTCCAAGAATCTTGGATGCAATATGAGCATAAAAGTTCACTTTCTTCACAGACATTTGAGCAGATTTTCTGAAAATCTTGGCCATTACAACGAAGAACAAGATAATGATTTCACTCGGACTGTGAGGATATTTAGGCATAATTATCAACGGACATAAAATTAAGTTTTAAAATGATTAAAATAAAAAATAATATTTAAATTAATTTTTGATAAATTAGATAAAAATATTTTAATATATTTGATTATAAATTATTATACTAATTATTAAATAAAATAAGGACTTTATTATATATTTATTTTTTAAATAAAATAAAATTTTATTATTTTGTAATTGTTTAAATTATATTTTGAATGAAATTATATTTTAAAATAAAAATAAATGCCGTTGTTAATTTTGTTTAAATACTCGGAAATATAGAAAATATATTTTTGATTTGTATAAAATTTGAACTTTTAATGACTACAGATTTTGAACTAAATGAAGATGTTTTCACAACATCTAACAAAGACATCAGGACAATGGAGGAACGTTATCAAGGCCGTTAGAACAACATATGACGGCGAATTACTGCTGGAGTCTCTTACGTGAATCAGCAAATACAGCGCAAACAAAATCAAACAAAATCTGTTTTTCAAGATCTTTAATATTTGCTATGTTGGTTTCCCTGTCTTAATAACAAAATATTCTTGTTTCATGAATGCATACATATTCATTTACAATTTTGGAATATTCTGAACGTTTTAGTTATTTTCCGGTTGTTGGGGTTAGACCGATCATGAAGTCAATCTAGTACGAAGCCATATGGGTTAATTAAGAAAAGTATAAAAATTATATATAGTAAAACATAAATAATTATATATATGTGGTGCGCTAAATAAGTCGTTGCAATATGTAGGAAGGAAATATTATTTTGTTATGCAATCAAATGTTTATTATAGCTATATTAGTAGGGTTTAATTTGTGTATTTTGTTTTAAATTATCATTAAAAATTATATTGACATTTGCGAGATTTTGAAATTTGGTGCGAGTCATGATTGATGCAGTGGAATATCGCAGCGTTCTGGTATTACGACATGTTTTCAATGACCAATTTCTTCCCAACTGGACGAGACATATGATGAGGACTCCCGATCACGCAGAGCAATGTACAAGTGGATTGCACTGTTTAAACATGAGAGTCAGTTAGATTTTGATGACCTGAAATTTTTGTGAAATTTAAGAAAAGTGTGAATCTTTACCGCGAGAAGACCGTCGAATTTCAACGTGGGCACTTGCTGATGCTGTGAATGTGAGAAAAGGAACCATACAATCAATTCTGCTTGGATTGGGAGTGAGAAAGCTGGCGTTCAGATTTGTTTCATGCTTTCTTTGATCAGAGATGTGTGAGAAGTGACTGGAGTGCTTTCAGGCAAAGCTCATTCTTTTCTAACAGTACAGTGAGTCATTCCTGTGTAATATCATCACACAAGATGAAACCATTCTCAGTCTGTATCTGCCAGAACCTAAACGTGAGTCAATTGATTAGAAATTTCCAGGAGAATCAAGTACCAAGAAGATGAGATCTGGAACCTCACACAGAAAATACCTGATGTTGAGCATTTTTAAGAATGTCCGTGGTGTTATCCTTGTCGATTTTGTATAAAATAACGCCAGCCTCAACTCTGCATACTACACTGATCTTGTGTGTAAATGCCAACATGCTCGAAGAAAAGAACGGGGCATTCCCATGTGGTTTCTCCAAGGCAATGCACCGATCAACAAAAGTGCAGCATCCATACAAGTTCTGGAGGAAAGCTGATTTAGACTATTTGACCATCCTCATTACAGTCCGTGCCTTGCCCTAGTGATTTTTATTACTACAAGTATGTCAAGAAACATTTGCGTGGCAAACAGTTTGTAAATGCTGAAGAAGTTAATTAAACCGTTGGGAAATTTAGAGTATAAGATCGTTTCTAATTCGTGTAAGGTTTATTAATAAATCAAAACTCTAGTTGGATTGTGATCTGATCTTGATAATAAATTCACATGTAATGGTTGTAATGCCACATACATTGGAGAGACTTCCCGTCATCTCTGTTCTCTAGTTCTAGAGCATTGTCGATCAAAGGATTTGACCAATATTAATGAGCACAAAAGAGGCTGTAAAAAAGAAATAGGGATGTCTGAATTTAAAATTTTGTTGAAAAGTTTTAATAATTATTGGGAACGTGTGATATGTGAGGCATTGTTGATGAGGTCATTGGATCCAAAGTCTAATGTGCAAAGTGATATGACTACGAATGTTTTAAATGTTTTTAAATAGTTTGAGTATGTGACAAATTGATGTTTCTTTATTGTTTAAGGATTTTTAAAAAATTTTAATATTATTTGTAATTTGTTAAATTAAAATTTACAAAATTAAATTTTTTAAAATCTTTTCATTATTTTAATGTTTTATTTAAATATAGTTAAAAAGTTTAATATAATATTTATTTTAATTAAAATATTTAATAGTTAAAAAACATTTGTTTAAATAAATATAAATAATCTATATTATTGAGTTGGTTTATGGTGCTTGAAGATGACAGTTAAGCTGTCGAAATATATCGCATGAAGAGTGTTTTATTTGCGTTTTCTTTTAATAGATATAAATAATAACATTATTTATAATTTAGTTATAATATTTATTACTGTTTATAACTTATAAATAGTAATAAATATTTATAATTATAAATAGTAATATTAGTTATAAATAGTAATAAATAAATAAAACGTAGAAATAAATTTTTTATAAAAGGTGGCAGCTGTTCCAGAATTAGACAGAAAAATTTATAGAAAGGATTAAATTACGATTAACCATTAGATTGAACAAATTGTAGCAACTGGTAGAAGCAAAGTAATAATTAAAAAGGATGTATCGAGTAGATTTAGTTTTACGAAAGTAAAAATACGATTGTGGAAAACAGTGAGTTAGTATTATTTCTGACAGAAGAAAGTAGGGGGAGACACCGTTAGTTCTTATTGAAAATAATTCGTATTTGGAAGCAATAATTATTAGAGGTAATACCCGTTCGGAAATTTACCTATCAACAGTTTTCGATTGATAACTGACTGGCCTCAACAGTCTCTGTTGTGTTACTTCAGTCCGGAGTGTATTAAACTATCAGCAGGGTAACTTTTTGAGTTACAATAAGATTTGTTTTGTTTCATTCAAGTAAACCATATTGTATATTTATATATTTTAATAAATATTTGTAAATCGAAAAACTATTTGTTATTTGTTTTACACGCGCATACGAGTTTTATCTTTGGTATCAGATAATACGAAATTGTGTTAGGTTTAAACCCACTAACGAACCTAACACGATTATAAAAATATTGTACCCATTAAGAACAGCTTTAACCTTTAGAAAAGTTTTCACAGAATTTTTTACTTGACTTCACTAAAAAATGCGATTTCACCAGATTTTGACCAATCAATAGTGCTCAACCAGACGAACCTTCTGACGTAAAATCTGTCAGCATACCACACCTCTAACCAAAGGTAATCTAACATTACATTACTTAAGTCGTAAGGGAATTTGAATACTCCTTCGTATAAAATAAAAAATTGTTTATCTCAAAAATTAGAGTCAATCAAGTAAAACCAACAAGAGGTTTGAATTCAGCGTATTGAAATAACCCAAAATCCACTCAAAACCCTTTGGCAATAAAAACGAACGTTACGTAATTTGTGAACAACCCCTTAGCTGATAATTTCTCAACATCTCTGCGGCTGATCTTCAGTTCCGTAGACCTCCACTATGCATGTCGCATTTGGGATTATCAACAATTTGGTATAATTAATTAATTAGTTTTTATTTTTGTAATACCTTTACAACAGTAATTTTGATTATTATATTCATCTAACATTTTAATAGCTACCCGCTCATATCTTTCACCTGCAAAATATTAATATTGTATTTTAATTAATTTTACTCTTTATTTTTTTGAGTTATACTTATTGTATTTGAATTTTACTCTTTTAAATTTACTTTAACATACTTATGCAATCCCAATATTTGTATTTTGACCAAAAATCTGAGAACATCTCAGTAAATGAAAACATAATTAAACGAAAAATATAAATGACGTTTTAAATATGATTGTAATTTAATAATTTACATATATTTCAATTACACGTGAATGTAACACATTTCACGTGTTGAGATCTGTTTAAATGAATAAAAGGTTCACAATGTACAATTACTAGAAAAATAAACGTTCAAACACTTTTTGGAAAGAAATCCGTAGATAATGAATATAGAGCTTTTGAGGTATAACTCCGACTTCCTATGAATGAAATATAATTAATTTAGTTGTTTTTTATGAAAAATTATATTCTTAATTTTCTATAAATTATATGGTTGTTTAAATATTGTTTTAGTTACAATATAATATTTCAAATTTATTTAATAAAATATTAAGGTTTAACTTAAGTGTTTAACCCTTAAATTGGCAACATAGCAAAATATTTTGTTGATCAGTTTACTACCGAAAAGAAATAAATTGGATTCGCATGTAGTAGCTGTTTGTCTACGTACTGCTCAAGTATGCACTACTACTCAAATTAAATAGAGAGTGCCATAGAATGGGATATTCAAATAAACAATGTTAGATTTGTACATTATTGAGCATGTACATCAAAAAATCGGAATAATATTAAAATTTTGTCTTATAATTAAAAGTATTCATTTTTATAAACAAATTTTTAAAATTTTAAACAGTTTAATTCATTATTAAATATATTTATTATAAATTAAACTTTATTAAATTTTAATTATCAATTAAACAATTAATTGGTTGAAAAACAACTAACTAAACTGATTTATCAAACATGTGACAATTAAATTTTATTAACCTTTCTAACATTAGAACTTAAAATAAATTATAATAAAAACAATTAATGAATTCCATCATATATGCAAGACAAATTTTTGTAAATTATTATCTTAATTTTAGCAGTTATAATATTGATGGTATTTATAAATTTTATACTAAACATTGTTATAAATTAAAATGATTTCAATGAAAATGAAAAATAAATTTTATAATTCAATTATTTAAAATTTCTTAAATATCAAGTAGAGAAATATTTTGGGTAAATTAAAAAAACTCAATTTTTTAATTTTATAAGTTTCCATTTTTTAATAATATTTCAAAATGTTGGTTTTGTTTGGTTTATTAACGGTTCTGTAGGATAAATTAATAATCCAACTCCTCGTATTCAATAATCAATTTTCAAAACAAAAATTCGTTTATAAGTTACATTTTCGCAATATCTGGAAATCTTTAACTGAAATTATTTATCACACAATTACACTCTACGGAATGGTGCAAAACGGTGTATTAGTTGAGTTGATTGTCGAAACTTTAATTGAGTACCCATTCAAAACTCCAAAAAACCTAGACAGTTCAATAAAACCTTTTAACTTGCTGCTGAAAAGCATAACCTAAGGAGTTCCAAGAGCATTCAAGCTCCGAAATTCCAGGCCATACTTCAAAACAACTTTGAATCTTGATAATATACCCTTCACTCAACCAGAAAGCAACTAGAAAGAAATATCAATATTTCAAAACAATGAACAAAACACAGAAACAGAAATAGAAAGCCTTGAAATAAAGGATGAATCCAATAAAGAATGAAGCCAGTCATGTTAATTCAGACGAATTACAAGTTCAAAACATTGACATCCCAAAAGTCACTTAACACTTAGAGAGGATATAGACAATAATCAAGGTCAAAACACATTAACATAACATTCACGAAGGTCATAAATAATTAGGGTTGTCAACTCCCACAACCTCGAACCCGGAAGATTACAAAAAGGGAGACCATACAACGCTTAATAAATGTAACAGGTATTTTTTGGTCTACACATGTTAGTGATTTCAATTATATGATGAGTAATACCATAAAGATTTAAACAAAACATTTATATTTTTTATTACAGTTTCCAAATCATGTTATTTATTTTTGTTTTTAAAATTTTATTTTTCTTGTCGGTGGATTGACTCCAATAAGTTTGGTGATTTAAGCAAATGTGCATGAATTTCCTTACAGGAAAACAAAAAATTATTATTAATTTTTAACTCATCCTTTACTAATTCAGTTCTTAGGCGATTCCTTTCCTTTCTCCATAATTGATCCATTCCACTAAATGTTCTCCGACTAATTGCAAAATATTGTAAAAACGGAAAACCGGGAGATTTCCATAGTTAACCGGCCATAGTTAACCGGACGATTAATTTTGATTTCAGGAGACTCCAGACAAAAACAGGAGAGTTGGCAATCTTATAAACATTGTTACTTTGAAGAATAAAAAGAGAGCAATGAGACACTAATTCAACATTTCTAAACGAGATTTTTTTGAATCTACAAAGAAAGAGGTTTTATTCGCAACAGTTTTTAACTTATCCCTAAATTAGTAAATTTAAATTTATTTTTATAAAATTCTTATTTTGTAAATAATAGCTAAAGATTTCAAAAGTCCCGATCGGAAACAATTTTTCAAAAATTCGAAAACCTTTAATTCATAAAATAAAACAAACACTCAATTTAAATAAAATAATTTCTTTTATATAGATTTTTTTCAACTATAGATCAATATTAGTAGTGTAATAATAGGATTTTGCCCCGTGGATATTTGGCTTGAAAAAAAAACCAAGACCCCCCTAAAAAGTTTTTTTTCGAAGAGGCACGAGTTAAAAATTTTTTTGGATTAGTTGTTTTAATGAAGGAAAATTTTTTTAATTTATTTTTTGTTTAAATTTTCAAATTTCAAATTTTGAATAATTATTTAATTCACGATAAAAAAAGTCTAAGCATTTTTTTCGATTAAAAAGCCTAACAAATAAAAATTGGCTGAAATCGCCTATGATTAGTCGTACTATAGTGAAGGGTATTTTCGAATAAAATTGGCTCAAACCCGATTAAAAAACCTAAAATTATTTCATCGAATAAAAGTATTTTTTCATACTTAAAAATCCATAAAAATAAAATTGGTTCAAATCGCCTGTCGACTAAAATATATTTGCTCAATTAAAAATCCTGAATACTTTTTATTTTATTTTATTTTAATTACTTTTAATTATTTGTTTTAATCAAGTCAATAATTTTATTTATTTATTTTTTAATAATATTATTAATAAATTTAATTGTTTGTTTTAATCAAGTCAATTATTTTTTTAAATTATATTATTATTAAATTTAATTGTTTGTTTTAATGAAGTGAATTAAATAATTATTTATTATTTTTTTTCATTTAATTATTTATTTAATATTGTTATTATTATTTTATTATTATTAATAATATTTTTTTAATTAATTTATTTATTATTAAATTTAATTTAATTGTAAGTCTAAGAATAATTTTTCAATGTAAAAATAAGATTGATAAATAATCGATAAATTTTGAATTGTAAAAATAACAAACTTTCAATCCATACAAATATTTTTATTGACAATAAAAATTAAATAAAAAAGATTAATTTTTATTTCAAATCAAAAATATTCAAGTAATTTGCTTTACGAATTTTGGCCAACAATATATGGATTGTTTGGTCACGTTTGAAATCGTGGCAACATGGACATCCATTTGAACATGTTACTCTCATACTATCTTTACAAACAATGCAATTTGCAACACATCGGTCAGCAGATCCCTGAACGTCGTCATAGTGAATCTCGAGAAGTTCTTCAATGTTAATCCCGTAAAATGGTAAATTTTTGTTGCGAGAAACTCTGGTGCGTAAAAATCCAAAATATTTTTAATTCTTGGATAAAGTTCTTGAATTTTCTTTTATACATGTTAATAACGATAAAATTTTTCAAAGTAAGATGTGAAAAAATAAATTAATATGAAATGTTTAAAATAATAATAATAATAATAATAATAATAATAATAATAATAATAATAATAATAATAATAAATTCATCAACAATCAAAGAAAAAGTTAAGTTTCTAAACATCATTGAATAAAGTTAATAGATAACAAAAAAAAATTATCATCTACCACATTACTAGAAATCAAATGATTATCGACTAACCACTAAATAAGTTGAATTTCTAAAAAAGCTTAAAAAACTACATGGAACAGGTACCTGTGTACTGATAGATACCGATAAAATCCACTAAAAATCCAAATTTGTATGTTTAATTATTGTAAAATATGTTTTTGTAAAAATAAGACTTATCCTTAAATTATGATTAGCGTGTGAATAGAATTTGATTAAAGTTGTGAGAAATATTTTAAGATGTTAAATAAAACTGATTAATTTGTAAATAATGTTAGTACTTTGAAGAAATTTTAAAATAATACCTTCATCAAATTGGTAAGAAAATAGTAGTTATTGAGTAATACTTATTAAAATGACCAAAGCTTTTTAATTTTTGACAAGTTTTGATAGATCTTTAATAAATTTTGCTAGTAATTTGACTAAAACCTTAAAAAAAGTTTCATCATAGTAGCAAATTGGAAAAACAATACTTATCAATTAAAAAAAAATTAATTAAATTAGCTTAGTTGTAAAATAATTGAAAAATTTGTTAGATCATTTTTTAAATTTTATAAGATTGTTAGGTAACTGTTCTAGGTACTTGTTGAATGAAAATTCATGTATGTTATCGACTGCTCATAGTATTTAATTGTACAATTTCTCTTCATTCATGGAAATAATCAAAAAATACTTAAATTATTCAGAAAATTGTCAATAACAACATAAGTAATGGGTAACATAAATTTTTTAAATACTAGTCAATTTTAGTTTTTAATTAAATTAAATTACAAATATACTAATAAAATAAAATAAAAAAAGTATTCAGGATTTTTAATTGAGCAAATATATTTTAATCGACAGGCGATTTGAGCCAATTTTATTTTTATGGATTTTTAAGTATGAAAAAATACTTAGGCTTTTTAATCGATGAAATACTTTTAAGTTTTTTAATCGGGTTTGAGCCAATTTTATTCGAAAATACCCTTCACTATAGTACGACTAATCATAGGCGATTTCAGCCAATTTTTATTTGTTAGGCTTTTTAATCGAAAAAAAATACTTGGACCTTTTTTATCGTGAATTAAATAATTATTCAAAATTTGAAAATTTAAACAAAAAATTAAATTAAATAAAATTTCATTCATTAAAACAAATAATTATAACAAATATAACGGAAATAGTCCTCATTATACACTACTAATATTGTAATTTATAATCTGAAAATAAATGAAAATGAAAATAGGTCGATGGTTAAAATGACAAAAATAAAACAATTTTTAATAATTAAAAAAAAAATTTCCATTCATTAAAACAAATAATTTAAAAAAATTTTCATTCATTAAAACAATAATTTTAAAATAATTTTTTAGCCTCCCTTCCTCCGAAAAAAATGTTTTAGGGGTGGGGTCTCTGTTTTTTTTCAATTCAAATATCCACGGACATAGTCCTCATTATACACTACTAATAATGTAATTTATAACATGAAAATAAATGAAAATGAAAATAGGTCGATGGTGAAAATAACAAAAATAAAACAATTTTTGTTTAAATTTTTAAATAACTTTTTCCAAATGAATCGAATGGATATTTAAATAGTTCACATATATATTTAATAAACATTTTTAAACTAGTTATGGAAAATAAATGCTTACTGGAAGTTGTCTCATATTTTTTCTCAAATTCAAGATAATTCTTTTTCAATTGACTGAATGTGAACTGAAATTATAAATATAATAAATATAATTAAAAATTAATTTTTCAAATGTAAATTTTATACTTTAGCTATTTTTAGTGCTTCGATCCACATTTCCTTTTGTCTGACAGTTAATGCACAAATACATGGATAGTTTTCAGATTTATTTCCTAATTTTTTCGGCTAAATTACAGTAAATATTTGAAAAAATTAAACAATATTTTCTTTTTACTTTGAAAACAATTAATTCATTTGTTGGAGCTTTGAAAACTTTTTTAATTTTATTTTGGTCTGTGCAAGTGTAAAAATCGAATTTCTGCAATTTGATGAAAGAATTATTCTCGTTAATATTCTAAAAATAAAAATTTTCAATAAAATTTTTGTTAAAATAATAAAATGTTTAAAACGCAAGACTCAGCAATTTGCCTTTAAAATTATCGCCCTTTCAAAAAAGATTTTTTTTCTGAATTTCTTTTGTAAAAATTTAAAATAAAAGCAATTAAAATACTTAAAGTAGAATAAAATTACAAATAAATGTTGAATTTATTGATATTTCAATAGAAATATTTTTAAATCAAATAATAATGTCTAATAAAAATAATACTTTATACAACACGATTTTGCATAAAATTTTATTTAAATTGATTCAGAATAAAATTTATAATAATTTTCAAAATATTTTAAATTCGCCATATTGTATTATTTGAAATTTTATTAATATAATTCATAAAAACTTTATTTTAAAATAAATATTTATTTTTATTGCTATTTCTTCCGACAAGAGCTATTAAACTTGGATTTTCTATAACATTTCTCAGTAATTTAACATTATAATGCTTGTGAACAGATTTTTAGATCTTCAAAACAATGAATAAAAATTGATATCATATTTTAAAAAACGTAGATTTTACTAACATTTTAAATTAATTTTTTCTTAAATATGAAAATATCATAGCCAATTATAACATAATTATAATATTGACGACTTATTAATCTAATAAAACTGATAATATTTAATATAAATGTTAAATAAATGAAATAAAATACTGATAAATAAACAATAATAGTTCGTTGTAATTAATATAATATCTAACAAATATTCACGTTAGCAGAACAAATTCAACGTTTTTGAAATACAATGAAATATAAAAACTTAATAATAATAATAATAATAATAATAATAATAATAATAATAATAATAAGAATAATAATAATAAAATAATAATAATAATAATAATAATAATAATAATAATAATAATAATAATAATAATAATAATAATAATAATAATATAAAATAATAATAATAATAACAATATATAAACTTATTTGATTAGTTTTTTTTATTTAAAATAATTAAGGACAATAATTAAAGACAAATATCCGTACATCAATTTTTACTTATTTATATAATAATCAAAAATAATTTTTTTAAATTGTGAGAATTTATTTAAATTTTTGACTGGTCGTAACTTTTTTTTCAACTTTTTAAAACATTTTTTTACACGACTAAATAAAAGTTATAAACGTTTAACTACAACATGTGACTTATTAATTATTATATTTAAAGTACTTATATTTTTTACTCTTTGAACCTCATTATTTGTCTAAAATAATTAATTTGGTTTACATTTGAAATATATATCTGAAATTTATAAATAAACTTTTAATGAATTGTTTTATTTTATTTCTGTAAAATATATATTTTTGGAACATAAAATATTTTTAATGGATACAAAAAGTTAAATATAAGAATTTATTTGTGGGCTAAGAGAGTTTTATGTAATATTAAAGAATTTAATCTGATTACAATCAAAGTAATTATGAGAACTATTTAGTGATATTAAAAAAATAATAAAACGAATGAAAACAAAAATTTTGTATTTAAAATATATAAAATTCAAAGTCCAAAAATAAATAGTACAAATAAAACTTGGAAAAACAAAATATATATACATTATAAAATTAACAAATACAATATTAAAAAAACGGGTTAACAAAATAATTAATACCCTGGAAAAGTTATTATCCTTGAGATGACAGAAATAGTATCAAATAAAAAATCGGATTGAAAATATAAAATAAACTTGGTAAATAATCAAAGAAGTAAGGAAAAGTTCAGAATTTGCTCCTACAATGGCTACTAATTTTATGTCTAGTTGTGCGGATTTCACCACTAATCCACGAAACAAAATGCCAAACACTACAAGACGCGTTCAAAAACACATTATAAGACTGTAAAGGACTGGAAAGCTGTCAAAATATATTGCAAAAATGCATATTAAAAATGAGGTTACTTTATATAAATTTAGTTGAATTAATTAATTTATTTCATTGCAAATTCTTTAAAACTTCTGTGGTTATTGATAAGGATTATAAATAAAAAAGGTTAAAAAGTTATAAAAAGGATACTAAGAATATGATAAAGAAAATATCGTGCAAATACAGAGAACTCTGGGGTAAATTGATGATTTACCAAGGAACTAGAGGCACCACATACACGATATTTTGCATAATCTGTGAAGTAATCAAATCCAAATTGTAATATTTGACATAATAATTTATAGACAAAAGTTTATATTCGTTATAATTAGATTACTGAATATGAATCTCAAGTCAAATTAGCAAAATAAAAAATAGCGGAGACATTTTGGCGCCTGTGGAATCCTGGACTGTGATATTTATGTTTTTGATGGCTATGAAACGAAAAGAAAACATATTTTTAAAAATTTTAAAAAAATTTAAAAAAATTTCAATTCCCAAATGCGTATAAACTTATCTTTACCTGCATGGTTATTAGGATGTTCCTAAAAAATGAAAGCTTGAGAACAATGTTCTCCAACCATTATGCTAGTTATAAAGAAGCTGTAGTCAAAACTTTAGCTGAAAATAATAATATTTACGACTTGCTCAACTCAATCAAAGTTATGTTTAATTTGTGCCGCGACTATACGATCGAGAGTTACTTATAAAAACGGCAGAATACATCAAGGTCTGTGTAAAATGCAAGGTTCAGTATGTTTATTATCAGCAATCAGCTAAAAAAATATTAGTGTACTGTAAGGTTCGATCAATTGTTCATCATAGAACATAGTCCTAGGCAGTAACCAATTGCCAAGCCTATGCTTGTAGAAAATCAGTTTTTATGGCAGCACATTGTCAATTCACAATCCAGTTACTCAGTTAGTGTTCACGTTAAGCACTTCGATGCATTGTCTGCAGCTTGGCATCAATTGCTGATGATTTAGTTGGTGCTGTAAATTTATTTCTGTGGTCCTCGACGACTTGAAGCAGATATTGCTTCTGTTCTTCATCACGTGTCAAACTTGAGCTGAACTCTTGGATTAACACAAACCCACGTTCGGCCAGGTCGTTGACAACTCTGACAGATTGGACAAGCTGCTGGCTTTGTTTATACTCTTTTTTGTATTCCCAGTTACTGGGATCAACCTGCTGGAAGTTCTGTGATATTCCAAGAATCGTAAAGAAATTTGTTGTTCTTTTCGTCACAAAACTGTGAAGTTTCTTTGTGGTTGGGTGCTAGAATGGCTGAATTTGTTTCAGAGGCTCATCCGAGCCTTCGACTTCTTTAATTGCCACTACCATTAAGCGCTTCTCCTTTGTAGTGATAGCATCATCAAAGAAGGCAAATGCAATAAGGGTTTCAGAGAGGTACCAAAGGTGACGCTGAGATACTGTAGTGGCAGCCTTACCGATTTCAGTGTTCGGGTACTGTGATAATGCGCAAAGCAGTGCAAGATCATGTCGTGGTACACAGTGCGCAACTGGACTTTCAAACCAGTATTTCACATACACTCTCGTGACAAACAAACTGACCTCCGGCAGGTGATGCCAAATTTTCTGATTATATGAGGGACCACGAGATTTCCGACAGCCTGTATCTGGCTGTAGTGGCTCATACTGTTTGCGAAAGTGCCACATTTTTATAGCATAAATGACCGTTGCCATCCAACGTGCCTGTGAATGGCACCGGGGTACCGAAACCGTAGAAACAATCTGTCCTCTTCAATCCTTATGGTGGACATGGCATTGTGGTGGGCAATGTCAAAGAGATCATTCAGGCTTTCCTGGAATTTTGCTTGATTGGACAAAGTCGTTGCTGAATTGCGACTGATATTCTTCTTTAGACTATGCCAGTCAGAGTGCAGTTTGCGAATGTGCTCGATCACGCGATTTTGGGCCTTAGTCGGGATTCGGGCCATCTCCCATATCGGCAGTAGTAATGATGGAGACTTGCCAATACTATCCTTCAGATTCATGTTCTTGACACTGTGATAGTGAAACAGAACCTTCAAGACATCTCCACGTGATGGAAGTTTAGAAGTTTGGAAATGTTCATTCGTCGATCTAACTTACCATATGGAACTAGCTTAACGCGTACTGCATGTGGCCATTATACTGGATCTGAAAATAATGTGAATAATTTGTATTGTACATTGTACAATATAAATACTATATATTATTCACAATTTTACTCAAATAATTTGCAACTGTAGAAACTAGTAAAATGAATAGCAGTGTTAAATAGAAAAAACTTGCCTCGTTTCAGCACTCCACTGTAGTATTCGGTGTTCCGCAAATAAAAATTTATTAAAATCAAAAACTGCAAAAATTTCAGCAATCAACAATGTCAAATAGGACATGAATAATAATTTTCTCTATTTGCTTATTTTCACTTACCAACTTCAATGTGGTGGTAGTCACTTGCTCTTATTTCGTCTCCTGTAGAACAGATTCAGAGTTGTTGTTGTCATGAATTATGACCATATAATGTATGGTAGGACTGATTATTTTTTAAAGTTTAATTTTCAAATGATAAAGATAGGAGTATAGTTGCCAAAAACACAAAGAAAGTTATTAAAAAACTTTAACTTATTTCAACTAAAGTTTTGAGCTACGAAAAAAAGTTTTCACAAAACTATTGTTCGACCCAGATATAATTTTGAAAATCCCGAGCCGGGAAATATTAAAAACCTCCCTTAGGCTACGGCTGAAATCGGTAATAGCAAAATGTTATCATATAATTGGTGATTCCAAAAAATGGCTGATTTCCATATGAAATTCAATAAATTAAATTTATATTAAAATAATTTTACTATAAAATAATCTCTTAATCTTAGTAATGGTAACATGAAATTATTTTAATTAATAAATTATTTTAATAAATATAATGAAATGAAACTTATTTAGCTATTTGATACCTTTGCATCTGACTTGGAATCGAAATAAATTGTTGATTCCGAAATTGATGCAAATACTTTTTTCCATCTCGAATTAATTTCTTTTATCCAAATGAAACCATTTATTTGGAAATTGTTCTCCATTTCAGCCGAAACATCTAAACAGATATGTGATAAACATTTAACATGGGTTTCCTAAATTAAAAAAAGGTATCCTAACATTATAACTTAATTACCAACAGTATTTATAACTGTGAGGTGTTTTCAGCAGAAAATTGAATATTTCGGATGATTTGTCATAGAGTTTTAAAATGAATTTAAATAATTAAAAAAAGATAAACCAGTTTTTATTAGTAAAATGTTTAAACTTATAATTAATAACTGTTGATGAATTTTTAGCTTTGATTAAAATATAAAATTCTTTAACTTTCATTAAAATTTTAAATATTGAATTTCTTTGATAAATCGTTTTTAAATTATTTGGTTCAATGCTTGAAAGTTTGTTTAAATATTAATCAATATTGAATTAGAAATAAATTTTTGAAATATGAATTCAAGATAATTTAGAAGATATTTTAGCAACTTCTAACAATAACAATTAAAACTGCACATAACATAATTATAAATATTAGTTGTGTGCAAATAAGTAGCGAGACTCTTATAAAAGTAAATAAATGAAAAAAACCAGATTTTATTTATCCAATCGTTTATATAGGTTTATATACTGGTATTTGATTAAATAATTTATTACTTAATTGAGAAACATGAGCACTTATTTTAAAATGTTTATAGAAAGCGTGCAATGCAGAGCCGAGTGCTATTTTTATGGTGACATAAGCCCAGAAAAAAGAAACAATTTATAGTCAGTAAAGATTGGTAAAAACCTCAATATATGATGAGGAAAACCCAGGAAAGCTGTTGAAATTAAAGAAAAAATACCGAAAAACCTAAAAATATTGGTTCAGATTAAGGAAAATTACAACCGCAGAATAGTGACACTGGTTATATTGTAATCAGTTAATTTGGCATACGAAAATTATGCTCTCGCTTCGTACATCGCTTTTAATGTCTGAAATACATAATTGACGTTTGTCGTGCAGCAAAAGAGCATTCAGATTTTGGACCATGTTGGAGAGTTTTTTGGATAATATTATAACTATGAAAGATACAACTTTTACTATATGTTCCCTAGTCTAAACGGAAATCCGAAGAGTGGAAACTGTCTAGAGAATGCTGTTCTAAAAAGATGAGGTAATCAACAAGTCACAGAAAACCACTCAAATTGATTGTGTTTTGGCATGTCAATGAAATTATTCTGGATGATTTTACAGAAAGGGTGTTCCTACTACTGAAAATTTTCGCAAGAACTAAAAAATCTCTGTAGGCAAAGCATGGTGAGTGGATTTATTACCTACACAATAACGCTTCAATTCACACAAATACAATTTAAATGGTCTCAATCGAGAGTTCTGGACTTGAACATTGTATGCACAAAGTCTCAGAAATTTTTAAAAATCTCCTTCTCAAACCTGGTTACACGCTGTAAACATCTGTCTATGCAAATGGAGATTATCTTGACTTGCTTATTGTATATACGAAATATGTTTGCATTCATTCTTATGAGTCTATATATGTGCAATAGTCTTAATGCTACTGACCAGTGAATATAATTATGTTAAGGCTGGTTCAATATTATTAGAAATTATTTCCAATCACCATAAATTAAAGATTTGGGCAATTTAGACATTCTGGAAGAAATTGTAGATTTTTATCTCCAAATATATAATATAGTAATAATTCAAAATATTTCATTAAAACGTTGTCAAGGACGATGCCAACTCCACAAACCTCTTCATTTGAAGGTGCGAAACTTGATATTTATTGAACGTGGGTGTTTTAATTCTTTTATTATATATTATGATAAATTTATGAAAAGTGTCAGAAGCTGTTAATAAAAATGAAACTCTCATGTTGCATTTTGACTTCATGTGTTTTAATTCATATAAGAAATTAATTTAAAAGTCAAATATATTTTACTCACATTAGGTTTTAAAAACAATGTGTACAAATTTAAATTTTCCTTTAAAATGAACTTATTGTACGGAAAATCCTCATTCCAAGATTTGAAAATGTCTTGAATATTTTCATGGTCTTCAATTGGCCGTTCTAAATACGGATTATAAAGAAAACTTCAACAAAATAACTGTTAAATATTCATACCCAAAGATTCATTGTGAATAAATTCAAATAGCTGCCAATGAGATCGAGTTGATTTGTTTAAATGTTGAATCAGTTTATCACAAACGGAGGCTGCACATTCCGATTCGTCAGTAATTTGTGATGAATATGTTTGGTCTTCGAAATAAAACTTGATAATTTCCTGTATGAATTTAAGTAAAATAATTTTATAGAAAATTTAAATTTTAAAATTATTATAAAGATTTTAAATTTTATCAAAACAATTCCAAAAATTTAAATTCAACTACAAAAACGGGTTTGTTTAAATCAAATTTGAAAAAATACAAGAAAATCATATTTTAAGCTTTCAACCAATGAACTATTAAAAATATTCAGAATAAAAACATTATTTTTAAAAATACAAAATTTTTGTTAGAAGAAACATTTAAACAATTTATAAATAAAATAATTAAATAAATTTGCCAATTATTCAA
Organism: Schmidtea mediterranea; assembly: GCA_022537955.1. Lineage (NCBI taxonomy): Eukaryota > Metazoa > Platyhelminthes > Tricladida > Dugesiidae > Schmidtea > Schmidtea mediterranea. The sequence continues at coordinate 85,699,767 of CM039679.1, forward strand.
TTAAAATAAAACTCCAATAAAATACTCTCCGTACGATATATTTCGACAGTTTAACTGTCATTGTCAGGCACAAAAAACTATTTAAAAGGTTTATGAATTAACTTATAATTTAAACAAATTATTTTTTATATTAATTTAATATTCTAATAAATAAATACTTCAAAAATATTTAAAAACTTTTAACTAATTTTTAAAAATATATTTTTATATAAATATTATAATTTTTATCTAAATTATAATTTTAAAAAATTAATGTAATATTTTATACATTAAATTAAATTATTTAATAATATTAAAATTTTTAAAACAATACTCAACATCCATTTATCACGATTTAACATACTCAAACTATTTAAAAACATTCAAAACGTTCGTAGTCATATCACTGTGCGCATTTATCTTTAGATCCAATGACCTTATCAGCAATGCTTTAGATACGTTCCCAATAATTATTAAAACTTTTCTACAAAACTTTAAAGTCAGGCATCCCTATTTCTTTTTTACAGCCTCTATATTGCTCGCTATTATTGGTCAAACCCTTTGATCGACAATTCTCTAGAACTTGAGTACAAAGATGACGGAAGTCTCTTCAATGTATGTTGCATTACACCCATTACATGTAAATTGATAAACGAGATCATAACACAATCCAACCGGAGTTTTTGATTTATTAATAAACATTGTGTACCTTACACAAATTAGGAATGATCTTATACTCTAAATTTCTCATCTGTTTACTTAATTTCCTCTTAGTATAAAATTTTCACTAACAAAAGTGTCCTCCAAGGTCTCTTGAACAGCATGTCTGAAAGAATATTTCAAGTTATTCGTTTTGATGGAGATTTCTTTGATTATTAAAAATATTGTTTTTAAAAACCTAGTATTTTGTCTCAGTTTCTTTTGTCGATCACATTATTTGAAGAGGGGGCCTATAATTATGAAAAGCCTGAAAAATCATTTTTTCAATAATTTTCTTCTAATAAAAGCACAGAGTAAAAATGAATAATAAAATCCACATATAATTGGTAAACACCCATTTCGATAAGGTGTAGAATTGGAAAATATGATAGGGGGGCTATAATTATGAAACGCACTGTATATAATTAACATTTAAATAGTAATATATTCAATATTCAAGGTTTATAATTGTTAAATTTTAACTACATTTTATTTATTTATATGTATTTTTATTGAATTTAATGTAAAAAACCCAAAAAATTAAAATTCTGTTAAACACAAGATATAGTTGATAAATAATGGAAAAATTACCTTAACAGAATAACTTTTCTTTGTAAGTTCTTGAGAAATTAATTTTCGGAGTAAAGCGTGATCCTAAAAACATTTGTGTTTAGCCAGACAATATAAAATAATTAATAAATAGTTATATTTAATTAAATTATTAAGTTATTGCAACCAAAATAAAATTTGATAAAATAAACCTCTTCGGTATTTATTTTGAATGATTTGGATGAACTTTCTAGAGAACTCGAAATTATATCTAAAAATAGAATAACAAATTAAAATTTTCAACAATTATTTCAAAAAAAACATAAAATATTACAAAATTGTCTAAATTTTGAAATTAATAAATGACACTTAAATACATTTTACTGAAATAATATTGGGAGACGTAAAAATAAAAATAATAATAATAATAATAATAATAATAATAACAATAATAATAATAATAATAATAATAATAATAATAATAATAATAATAATATATTAATTATTATTATTATTATTATTATTATTATTATTATTATTATTATTATTATTATTATTATTATTATTATTATTATTATTATTATTATTATTATTATTATAAAATTTAAGACTTTGAGTTTCAATAAATAAATAATGTCTATTTAACATTTATTTGGTAATTAATTTATTTTAAAAATTATTCATTTAATTAAATTAAGCTATGCATATCAAATGTGTTATGTACATACCATGTTCCGTTTTAGAAAAATCAAGGTCATTTGTTTTTGTGTGCAATTGAATGGAATCTGAGCTGTCCATCACGCTGCCGGAGGAATTCATCTGATCTTGCGAGGTGGACAATATTAAATTACTCGAACTTTGTTGATTCGTCATATTTCCAGCAGAGATTCCAGAATCATTGCTCAATTTTGTATTGTTTTCGTTAATATCTGGATAATTAATTTGTGATTGTTTAAAAAATTCCTGTTTAAAATTTCCTTCCTGTGAATGAGATCTGTCTAAAAAAACAAAATTTATTAGGTTGTCCGGAATGAAATGTCCGAATAATATATAATAATTTTGAATCATTATAACTTTTTTTATATAAAATGTATTTCTCTATTTTAAAGTTCATTAGAAAGCGCCTATTTCAAATTCAAATATTAAGTAAAACTCATAATAATTTAATTACTAAAAAAATAATGATTTGAGACTTCTTTATTTAAGAGTGGAAAAAAGAACAGACGGAGAGGAATATTAATAATGCTTTTGGGAGCGATACAATTAAGTCAAGAACTAGTAGGCATTGGTTTAAAAAAGGATATGGTGAAGAAATTGATCTCGAAAAAATGCTTCAAAATTCAACAAAATCTGTTTCAGAACTCACTGTAAATCTGTCTGTCTCAAAAACAATCGTTCATGACAATTTAAAGACAATTTGTATGGCCAAAAAGCTTTGAAAATGGGTCCCACATGAATGGACTGAATTGCATAAATTAAACAAATTTGCCTATCTCTTCAAGCACGAAATTGAAAGTCAATTTTTCTTAATCATATTATTACCTGTGATGAAAAATGGATTCAATATGATAATCGCAAGCGGTCAGGAGAGTGGTTAAATAAACATCAATGCCCAAATCATTTTCCAAAACCGGAATTTCATCAAAAGAAAGTTATACTCTCAGTCTGGTGGTATAAGTATTATATTAAGAGTCTTTTATTCATGCGATTAAAAAACTGCTCGAATTTTTACGCTTCCCTGATTGTAAAGTAAGTCGTCTACAAACGATTTAATGCCAACACGTAAATCATTAAAAAATCATTAAACATCCAAACTATTTTCATAACCTGGTTAGAGTTTAAATATATTGCTAAGCCACATCCATTAACTTGAATTAATGAATAGTAGTATTGCCCCATTACGAGGATGCCACAAAATATCATGATTTTTCGGTAGTAGCGACGGGCGGTGTTTACAAAGGGCAGGGACGTAATCAGCGCAAGCTAGTGACTTGTGCTTACTAGGAATTCCTCGTTCAAGTAGAATAATTTCAATCCACTATTCCTGACACGACAATGATTTAGCAAGTTATCCGGCCATTTCTAGCTAGGAATACTGCCATTGTAGCACGCGTGTGGCCTCGGACATCTCATGGCATAACAGACTTATTATTACTCAATTTCATTTAGCTAAACGCTATTTATTCCTCTAAGAAGATATATATGGTACGTTATTGTTTTCTAAAAATGGGTACAACAGTCAATTCTATAACCAACTGATTTCCGCTTATTTGCACATTTAAGTCAACAACCTGAAACTGACAATTTGACGACAACATGGTGACTACGTTTTTGGAATTTTTTCTGGCACGACATATGCCAACAGTATACATTAAAGAATGCGAGATATTCTTTCAATTTGCTCAATATTCTAGAGATACTAGTGATCACTCTGTTAGATTAAAATCTCACAGAAAAATATGAAAATGTTGAGCCAAAAATATCCGGATACAAGGAGCGACTAAGAGCCTTTGCTTTCGAAACTACATTGCTTCAAAATTTAAAGAGAGCATTAGCTTACAAACAAGCCAGTGAGGATCCTGAAAAGTGTTTCACAGCAATTGACATGCTGGTAGACAATATTTGTGACCGTCAATTTTAGAAAGAAGAATTGAAAGAACAACTTTTAGTTTAGTGTTCAAATGACAAGGGGTTGATGCGCGAATTTTGCGTAAACAACTTCACGGGGATAGAGAATATAAAAGATAGCATCAAGATACTACAAAAAGTACGTAAAATGACAGAGGATATTTAGTTGATTGGAAGCCAAAATTCCTGTCAATAGTCAAGAAAAAGGTTTCGGATCTAAAGTAAAAGATCAAGAAAATAGACAATACAAGAGAAGAATACAATGTTGGACATGTCACGGAGAAGTTCATTTGAGTAGAAAGTGACCAAGAAGAGTAATCAAAAGTTTTGCTTCCAGAGAAAATGGGCATGTTAGAAAAGAATGTTCAAACATCAAGTGAAAGAGTGTGACAGGTGTGGCCATCTGGAGAATGAGTGCTACACCAAGATGAACAGACAGCGCCCGGTAAAATTCGAAGTGAGAAAACCCATGAACAAAAGACATTACTAGGGTATTACAAGATACCAACGAAATGACGGATTTCGAAGAAACAGCAAATTCCAAGGAAATCAAAGAAATTAAAAAGTAATACAAATGGTAGATACATTATAATTGTAGAAGGAAATTTTCTGAGAGATCAGACGCAGAAGAATGTGATTACCCAAAAGGAAACGCCGTGACAGAAATGGAGATAGTCGGGGAACTATATTAGATAGCTGATCGCACTCCCAAATTATACAATATTTTATTAAAAAAATTTGAAAGTGGATATGAATAGCAAAAGTAAAATTTTAAAAAATACGACAATTGAAAATATAGAAATAATATCAATACATAAGCGGAAACCATCAGGAATTAGATATAAGAGATTATAGGGACACCCTAGCCTGACGATTAAAATCCAGGGATATCGATGGAATGTTTATAAGATACCAGAGCTAGAATAAATATATTGAGCTGTAACAATTTTCAAAAATTAGGAGACGTCAAACTGAGAAATAGAACAGAGACTCTGTGATGTACAAACGATGATGCTTTGGAAATGAAATGGAAAGCAAACGCGAAGGTCATGTTAAAGGGTATGGATATATGAGTGCCATTTACAATAGTAGAATATGTAATTCCAGGAGTGATAGGTAGTTTTGAACTGCGAAATAGTTTAATATATGGTTACAATGGACAAAGGGAGATAAGAGTTTAGATATATATGATTCAATTTGGAATATAGAAGCCCAATTAGAAAGAATAATTTCAGGCGAGGAAAAATTTCCAAGGCCGGACAAACACTAAAACTTGAAGATCCAGCAGTGACAAAATTGATAAGAAACCAAAGTGTTTCTTGGCAGATAGGTGGGATATTGGATGCAGAAAGCTACTGAGACACAACATCGAGATATGAGGAAATCCAATAAATATTAAACCGCGAAGACAGTTAATCTGGAAGGTAAGATAGACGAGACAATCGACAATTTATAAAGAAACAATATCATCAAGAAGTGCAACTCATCATGGAATACCTCGTTAATTTGAGTATGGAAGAAAGAGAAGCAGGATAATAGACTGTATTTAGATTTCAGACAACTAAATTTAGTAACTGAGAGACAAGCATTACCAATACCAAATATAGCAGAAATATTAGACAAGTTAAATGGAGCAAATCACTTCAGCTCTATTGACTTGCGTAATGCATATTGATAAGTGGAATTAGAAGAAGGATTAGAACAGAAAACAGCGCTTTCAACAACAATGGGACAGTTTTGTTGCATTAGAATGCTTTTTAGTATCATAGTAGCACCAGAAGCATTAGAAACTGTTCCGATATAACAAAAAACCAGAAACCCTTGAAAACTTCAAAATACGTTTTTACAAAATGGATACAGCTCCAATAGTCACATCACACAAAAGAAACACCAGGGCAATAAAATTGATGATATACTTGTAATAGTAATACTAGAAAGCAATCAATCTAAATTAGTGATTAAGATACACGACGACTTATGGTGTTAGAAGTGGAAAAGAATTTACTGTCGGAAAATCTGAGAAACCGCTAAAGATACAAAGAAACGTATGTTATGTGTACAAAACAATGACTACCTAGGAAAAACTAAAAGATCTTTATTTCAACGCGAAAGGTCTAAATTTTTAGAGACATCCAGTGGAGAGAAATTTAACCGAATAAAGGTATACTTGGGTTATTATTTATTGGACTAGTGAATTAGTAAGTCTAATGACCATGGCAAATCAAAATGTAAAAACATTTTCAAAAACGCTAAAAAGTAATTAGATTTATAAATATAGTAGGCTTTAAAGGATATTGATAGATTTAAGGTGATATTTCTAATGATCTAAAAGAAAAGAACAATTGGAATAAGGAAAGAATTAGCTGTGTCGTATCAGCATCAGTCGAATGTTTTGATGAAAGAGCCATCAGAATAATGAGCAAATTTACTTGTGATTATGATGGAAGAGAAAAAATATTCTCTTGAATTTAATTTACATTAAATAGCAATTTTCAAAGTGGTAACAAATATTCACGATTTTAGAAAATATAATAGCCGAATTAACACAACATGCTTATTCTAGACTTTACAATCAAGTACGAAATCTTTAAGAAGAAAGACCAAATTAATTACAAGCAAGCTGTTTAAAATATGAAGTAATTTTATAACGTAAAAATGAAATTAATGAAATTTCTGACGAGGAGGAAGAGATACCAATTCTCAAAAAATCACATTGAAGAGACAACAATGACATTTTATATAAAATCTTTCGATTTTGTAAGACCATAAAATAAAACTCCAATATTTAAATATTGTGTGACACCTACGAATCAAATGATTAAAAAAGGGAGATATGATATTGCATTAGTAGATGGTTATTTACTGTTCCGGCCGCTCCTCTTCTGAAGAAAAAAATATTAAGCTAAAGTTTTCTTAGTATTTTTTTGTAAGTCAAGGATTTTATGTTTTTCATAAATACTTTTATGTAGGTTACGAAAATTGTATATAATTAATTTTCAAAACATTGTAATACAAACCATCTTTTATAAATAAGTAGTTCATAAACACACACATTCTATATAGTTCTGATAAATAAATATGTAGGACACTGAAATTTTATATTATTTTCATAACGTTTTGAAACCAAAGAAAATAAGTCGATCACAGACTTATGCCTTTGTGGAACTCTTTCATATCTGTTGGAAGTGTGTAGATTGCAATGCGTTTTCTTTTTAACAATATAGTTTATACACCGACTTTATTATGTTTCTCCTGTTTGTTTCCTGTAGCACCTAGCGAGGGTAATTATTGATGGCATCACGTAATTATTAATGTATTAATGATCTTCAGCTCAATTATAATCTTAATGTTTTATATTGTAAATTTTTTTAACATGATATATACCTTTTTCGTTTTTTAAATTGGTGATATGAAAGTAAATATTAAATATAATTTTAAAAATTAATTTCAGTGAAACTCCTATTATTGGCAGTCATATAAATGATAAGCAAACTAATTTAAAATAATTCATTTTTTCAAAAGACCTTTTTAAATTTTTTAAAAAATTTTAATTGTTTTAGCATTGTAATTAAAATGTTTCATAATCATAATCGCTCTTGCATTTATTATTAGTAATAAATAACACTCATAACACTTATAATTTATTAAAGGATCGGTTTTATATATAACTTGAAATAGTTTTTTAAAAATGTTATATTTACCAATGTCAAACTTGGGAATGGGAAATTAAATAATAATTTTCATTGCCAATAACAGGAGTTTCCTGTAGTAAGATTATAATTAAATAATTACAATTACAAAATTCTTCATTTGTTTTAAATGCTCCCTGCACTTCATCATATGATTGAATTGAAATTCTGAATAAAAGTTTTCACAAATTTTTGAGAGGAGGAAATTTACTGTTTAATTTTTTTTCTAATTATTTCTAAACTGTTTTTTGGTTTATAAGGATATTCCAGAATTTCGGAAATATTTCCGGAGAAAATGGATTCATTTTGTTCATTGGATTTAGATTGTTTTGTGAATTCAAGGAAGGTTGCTATATCTTCTTCGGAATTCGGAATTTTCAGTTCTAAATAAGTATTCTCAGGGATTTTAGGAGACAATTGAACGAATTCGTAAGTATGAATTTCTTCGCCAGAATTGCTTTGTAATCTATATTTTTTAATAAATATTTAAATTATAATAACAAATTGAAATTTTTAAAAATTTCTGAGGATTTTTATTTGAATAAAGATCCTGATTATTGATATTACTAGTGTTGGGGTTGGGTGATTTTTAAAAAATTATTATAATAAATAAAAATTTTGGAAAATAAAATAATTAATTAAAAATAATCAAAAAATTAAAATCAATATTTTCCGGGGGAAATGGATATGTACCGATGCCAATTAACGAGACGAGTACTAAAATAATAATATAGAATTAATTTGGGACCCCTAGAAAAAGTAATTAAGAAAATACAAATTAATTAATTAAAATGACGAAAACAAATAAATTAAATTAGCGAGAAATTCTCCGATTTGGATAAATTTAATTAAGAAGGGAACTAATTATTACCTAATGTGGTTTATTTCGCAGTCTTCTTCTGGGGAATGGCCGAAGCGGCCAAAAGATAAAAGTAAATTGTTTAACTAGTTCCACGGGAGTCCAATGTAAATTGTCCTCAATCGGATTAGTTGTTTGAGGAGAGATTCCCTGTATAAGGGGTCTCAAATCAACAACAGACACACAAATAATTTCGAAAAATTTCGAGTAACAGAAAAGTTAAAAAGATTCGTGAGATTGAGAAAGAAATAGTCAAGGATATTTTAGTAGTTAATTGAAAAGGCGGCTTCCCGTGTGGATTCCTGCCATTATTGTAAAAGTAACATTTGAATCGTTGTGAAATTGTTGGTATCGAATAAAAGTTTGCATGTGTTGAGTTATTCCTGTATCATTTAAAGAGCACGTGGAGTCAGAGCAAACAGTTCTACCGAACCAAATAAAATTATAACTCAACATTAGGGTCAGAAATATTTTAGTAATATTATTATATATTTTAAAAATAATTTACTTTAAAATTTATTTCAAATCAAATAACTTTTAATTTACATAAAAACTTTTCATATCATATCATCTTGTAGACTGTGGCTTTACCAGAGTTTACTTTAAAAAATTTCACATTAGATAATCTGATTGGCTCAGGCTTCATAAAAAATTAGCAGACTACTTTAATTTACTTTTGACATTTTAATTTAATAATCATACATATTTTTTAAAGAGATCAAAACATCGTAAACAACTTAAAATATCCAAAGACGATATTTACTTTAAGAAAATACTTAAAATATTTACGAGTTTTTATCGAGTACCAAAAATACCCCTTGGCAATAATGTTAGACGCTACTGCCTTTTAGCGAGACAGAAAATCTTAGTCTTTTTATCAATGGTTGAAAATCTTATTATCTTTTCGTTAGGGTCTAGATTCATGACTTTTTAGTGAAACTGGTTTCTTATCGGTATCAATGATCCTTGGTTTTTATCGAGAGTTAAAATTCAACGTTTTTCTAGTTTAGTTTATTTTGATCAGAGGAGTTGATCTAAAAGGTTACTGCTCCCGGGTCACGATCTAATTGCAACTACTGTTATTTATAAAATTAAAATAATTAGTTCAAATAAAAAATTACAACACGGTTGCTATAGTAACTGGTGAAGTACATGGAAAATTGACCTATATCTATCGGACTCACATCTATCTACTGACATGTTCCCTACAATATGAAATTTAACTGATCATTTTTCTTTCCATTTTCTTGTTCTTTCAAAAAATATTACAATTTAAACAAAATAAAATTACAATAATTAATATTTTAAATTAATACTATTATTATTATGGATTCATACCAAAATAAAACTAACATGTTGAGATGTCCTTTTGTATTCTGAAAGTCAACATAAACACTTCGATCTTCTGGTAAATAATAAAATAAATAACTTTAAAGTAGTTTATTTAAACAACTTTGAATAAAATTTGTATTATAGTGAGGTAAAATGTTTAAATTATTTGTGGAATAACTCCTATCCATAACAAACATAGATTTTCGTCCCAAATTGCATTGAGGCTTCGAATTGGTGAAATAGTTGGAGGGATTTTTACCTGAATATTCAAAGTTACAAAAATAGTTAAAAAGGTGAAAAATTTACCCATTGGACTGATATTTGGCAACGACGGCTTTCGATAATATTTATTTATTTGATTTTCATCAAAGATTTCTTTTTTCTTATTTTCACAAGGCTTCCTCTTATCATGAGGACTCAATAAATTCCATTTATTATAATTTTGCATCATCTCTTCTACGTCTTTACTCATTTGAGATATGTTTTATTCTGAGTAGTCTGCTAGTTATTATCAAATATATTTTACTCTTATTTAATTCGGTTTTAATACTGTACTGTAATGGTAAAGTCAAAGTTCATTTCGTCATCATTATTACGAAAAACGCTTGAGACAGGCTCTTATGTGGTAAAACTGAAAAATAAAATGATTTCTCATATTACGTAAATAATTGGCTGTCTCCGAAAATTTCATTCGTATGTCTAATTTTTATTAAGTTAAACAATAAATTTTATTTATTTTATATTTTTTATAATAACTCAATTAATGACTTTAGAAATGTGATAAGTTGGTTAAAATTTAATAAATTGAAGTAATGGAAGAAATCTGAGTAATAAATTATATTTTTTTAATATAATATTTGTTTAAATTATTCGATATAAACAATTCTGAAATCATATTTTCTACAAAATTTGACTGAATCAGATTTATTGATAAAGGCTGTACCGAAAATTCGTGAATACCTTAAATAATCAAATTTTGTAGAAAATATTATGTCACTTATAAAGAAGTCAGAGGTGAAACACAAAAAAGTCCTTATAAAATTCTGAAATATTTGTTAATCTGGTTATATTTGGATCTTAAGGTTTTGCGGGAACTTGCCAGGAGTTTCTCTATAAATAATGGTTGATAATCTAATCGGGTGTAAATGTATACGGATTTGATTTCAGTGATCTTATAGTGTAGAACTAAATAACATTACATCCAATAATCTATAAAAAAAATATTTGTTTGTTTCCGTTTCATTCATAAAACGCCCGGGTTTCTGTGTGAAAGCACTATCAATATTCTTAATTAGTGCTAAAATCAATTAAATTGATTTGAATTCTCTTTTCATCAGTTTTACAAGGCTGATCAACTTCGACGGCTGCTAAACTATCTACATTCTTTATTATACATGGAAATATCTGTAGGTTTAACGGTTATGCACCGGTTTTGCTCACTTTCTGGCTTTGGTAATTTAGCATCACCGGTTCTAACTACAAATTCACACAGTATCCCAATTTCACCTTTAACATCTAAAACTACTTTGTAATTATACGAAATAAAGGTATAAAATTTTGAAATTATTAAAATTAATTAAAATCAATTAAAAATCTGAAAAAAGTATAAGATTTTATTTTTCTGGGGGAAAAGTGGTAACCGGTGACAAATTTAATTGTTAGGACAAATAAAATTAAATCGGTCACATGTATATTGAATGGGCTGGAACCCAAAATGAAATTAATTAATTAATTAAATTATTCTTAGCTGAACCCATTAACCAAGGGAATGTCAGGATAATGGGTTTCTGGGAATTAAGATAATTGGTAAAAAATTTGCCATCCGCTAAAAATGTTATTTTTTGGAACAGCAAAATTTTATGGACGAGAAACTGCTATATAACCAGAGAGGAATAAACAGAAAACGCCAGTTGGTCAGAGGAAATTCATAAAAGGCAAAATTAAGTTGAACTTAAATAAGGAGTCGTATTGGAAAGAGAAAGAGCGCATATCTTGTGTTTTGACTTCTTCGGGTGATGCCTATTGGAGCATACCCTCTCATTGAAAAATATAGATTTGTGAAATTGTGAAATAAAGATTTTTACTATTTTGATTTCTGAACACGAGAAGTCGGATCGATTTTTAATTTCATCAACAAATTTCATACAATGTCACCATATTTATTGTTTTAAAATGCTTATTACAAAGAATAATTTTGAATGCCTTTAAAATATTTTCAATTCTCACAACTAAAGAAAGAAAATGAATAAAGAAAATTATGTTTATCCAACCAACTGAATTGAGAATTCTTTTCTACATACCTGTAGGACAATGCTATCTATCAAGTATGTTTGAAAAAGTAACAGTTCTCAAAGAATATAATCTGAAAGGTACTGTGATACAAAACCTTCTTCAAAGATTTTTCATCTTGAAAGACAAATGCAAAAGCATAAAGTGAAATAACTTTCGAACAGCCTTGGTAAACTGCAGTTTTTATTTAAACTTCGAGTGGGGGCGCAGTCGTAAAATTTACGGTGAACATAATAATAAAATGCGCACCTGCTCAAAGGTTAAGCTCAAATACATTGTTTTAAATTATTAATAATTACCAAACTCTACGTTATCGTAAAATAGCGGATATTTGTTGCAAACTGTATGACGTAAAGTTTACGGCGCGCGCTGGCACGTGTAAAAACAATATGAATTTTGATATGAATTTATTGACTGTGTTATATAATTATGACATGGAGTAAGTTTCTTGTTACTTGATTAAATTTGAATTCGGCTATGAATGTTCTTTATTATAAACCCACAAACATTATTGAAACTAATAATACAGATGAATGTGTACCCCATCATTTAATTCTAATTATAAATTAGCGGTTTAAGATATTGGTGGCATCCCAATATAATAACTCCTTATTGAAAATTGCAGTAATCACTATTATCTCGCCGTTTAAAATCTTCGTCTTCTTATGAATTGTCACCGTAGGGAACCATGTAACGCTAGGATTCGAGTTAACTAGTGTCCCATTGTTTATATTGGTTTAGATTTAAAAAGGCTTTAGACACCCATGTGGCATTATGTATAACAATTCAAATAGGTATTACATTGTACACATTATTTGGGCATAAAAGTTAGCTTTCGAAAATTTTGCCAAAACAGTAACCCTTTATTTTGTGATATTTGCCAATTTTGAGACAATTTCTAAGAAAATACAAAAACAGTTATCCATGAGTTTTCATACATTGAAGATTTTGACATTTATCTCATTCTTAAATATGATTTGAATAATTTCCCTTCTTGTAACTTGAATATTATTTATACATCTACAGACAAATTTATGTCACTCATAGCGTATATTAACAAATTACTCGTTTAAATCTACAGATAGCACCAGGTTTGTAAATTGTTCTTAAGAAATGGCTGTTTATATCTGAAGTTCTCGAGGCAACTCTTGAATTGCCATCCATTTGGGAATCTGTAATTATGAATGAACATACAAAATGTCAGCAAATATGGAGTCAACAAAATGATACTAACTTGTTAGAATATATGGTATTTAATTTAAGGTTAGATGTATTCTTCGTTGTGGATTATTTTCAACAATTTCGTGCTAAATCAAATGCTTAAAATTACGAAGAACCCCTGAATATTTATGAAAAAGATGTACCCACCTGATTCGACAATTGATTCTTTGTCGTTGAAATCAACCATTTGCTATCGAATGGCAGTAGTAGATTAAGTTGATTGTTATTACGTTCCAAATCATCTCTTTAACGTTTTAAGAGTGTTTTCGTATTTTGTTTTTCAAAACAATTGTTGTTTTAAAACATCATATGGGGAAGAGTGAACATAAAATTTCTTTTCAATAATTACATATTTAGTAAACTGAATAGTAATAATTTTTAATCTTTTAAGCATTTATGTTATTATCTGGAAATATATAACTAGAAAACTCCAACAAAAAATTCTTTATGAAAATCATTTCAATAATTCGATATCAATTGTGACACGATTTTAAAATCTCATTGTTGTTTTTATAATTAGTGTAAATAATTTATTTTAATTTAGTTATTAGTTAATAAATTTTTTTAAAAGATTATTACTTATTTAATATTATTATTGTAATGACTGCATATATAATCTTTTATTTAATACTGTTTAATAAAATTTGGTCTACATTTATATTTTGAAGATTGCTTGCTCAGATATGATTTATCTTTAGAAAAATATAATTTATTGATTAATTTAATTTATACATTTTAGAAAAATTTACGGAATATAATTAAATGATTCTTTCGGAACACAAGCGCAAGATACTAGGTGCTGTTATTTTAATTATAGTTAACATTATATGGGTTTTATCTTCGGAACTTACAAACGTTAGTTATTATTAATGTTGTTCTTTATGAAATATTTTTAGTATATTTTCGAAACTGAAAAATATAGTAAACCATTTTTCTCAACATATCTTAAAAGTTCTATATTCAGTTTATTTCTTTTGGGATTTTTTATTAGTACACACTGGCGAATGTTGGCTTGTCCACATGTTTGTTTCATTTATTTACTATGCAGATTTTAAATAAAAATTTACAGAGATACTACATTCCTGTTCCTTTATCTAATGAAGATTCGGAGACTAATGAAAAAAACATTTTAGTAATTGATATTTTTTTCGTCGTATTTATTTAAATATTTTATATTTAATCGTAATTTGTTTGATTGTCATTTTTTTATTTTAGAAGGTTCGAAACAAACTTTTATTATTTTTTTTTAATTAATATTGACTAACTATTTATAAATATTTTACAACTATTGAGATTAATACGAAATGTAACGATGAATAAGCAGGGAACGATTTTCTGGTATATGCATTTTTCAATGTTCCTATTGGTAAGGATTAAATAAAATGCCTATCTGATGTATCATATATGATTCAAAGGCGCTGAGCATCATGTGTGATACATAATCACATTATTGTTGACGCAATCATTTTGACTTGACTTTGTGTAGAAATACGCTTGTTTGAATATACTATCGTAAAATAGTTCAGGCTGGCAAAGAGTTAATACCAGTTGCCATGATAACTTATTTTTCAATTTTTTTATTGGGATTAAAGAGGATTTTACTTTTTTTTCTGTGACCTTTAAATATATTAAAGTATTTGGAATACCTATAACCGATTCAATTTGAAATATCTCACAGTGGGAAAGTACATTCAAATTTGGCATTCCAGGAATGAAATTCTCGTTAGGGAGCATCCATTAAGGACTTCCCCTAAGAAAGTGGGATATTTGCAAACCGAAAAATGGGGACAATAATGAGGGATAGAAAGGGACGGGGGGGTCAAAAATTGCTTATTTTTTGAGGGGATTTTTCTTAATTATTATCACTTTGATTACTCTGTATTAATAAACTTCTGTATTTATAAACTTCAGTTATTCTAGATGTGCGTACTAACTTAAAGTATTAAATTAATAAATCTAAAATTGTTTTTTAATCTATTAATTCGTGAATTTAGTCTTATATAATAATTACAATTTTCATTACTAATGTTCAACGAAAAATATTTTGAAATTCAAAAATTATCGAAAGCTCTTATTTAGTCTTTACCTCAAATGAGTGTTTTATGTTTTGAAAGCTGAAATTCAGGTGGGCGCCCAAAAACTCGAATATGTATTGAACAAGTTTTACAGAGTAATGTGTTGATATATACCATTTCTAATTTCATTCTGCCATAGTCAAAGAAATTATTAGTAACGCTCACGAATTGACTGCTAAGGATCATTTTTTTTTACATCTGATTTCTATTTACTAAATACAGCTTCCATTGAATTTTAAAAAGGGATATACGGTGGTAAGTCTATCCCTTTAGTGCGTGCTCTACCTTAACCCTTATCTATACCTTAGCCCCCTAAATGTATCCTAACTCTGAACAGAAAGAAACGTTCAACATCTTATTTTGGCACCCATAGGAGTAACAAGCACTACACAACAAAATACAATTATAGAAGTATAGAAGCTTTGGAAGAAAATTGTATATTTGATTGCTAAATAAATTTTATTTTTTATAGTTTACATTTTTGCTGGGGTTAAGAAAAATAAATACATTTTAGCTGGGTTTTATAAAAAAGGTATTGACTTTAGTTTGAAGGGGATCCCCGGTTATTAATAAATTTTGTTTAAAAATAAAACTTCTTAGTTATTGCAAAAGCTACTAAATATACAACATTAAATTATAAGTTGCTATTTAAAAAAAAATTAATTTTTGTAAGATATGCTGAGGGTAAAGCAATCTGTATCTAACAGATTGAAGCGGTATGTATGCGTATTTCCAGATTTCAAAACTGATGGAAAAATTCTCTTTTGTAAAATGTGCAATAAGTCGGTGTCAGTAGAAAAAATATTTACTATAAAAAAGCACCTCGCTAGTGTAAAACATATCGAGCTTTCAGTGGGAATAATACCTATAAATGTGTTCACACATCGTGGCTCTCTTGCTTTTCACAAGAGGAAATATAAACTGACTTCAAATGAGTAGTGATTTTGGTTATTGAAGAATATCAACAGAAATAATTTCATTTCTTCTATCATTGTAATACGAATCGGTAACGCATTAAATGATTAATAAAACTCTGGACATTATATGGATAATTAAATGTTCATCGCGATTATTCAACTTTGATAGGAAAGGAATTGTAGGAAACTTCGTAAGAACAATATAATAGGAATATAAATCGAATTTAAGGGATAAATGGATCATTTGCAGGAGTTTCCACTGTGTAAAGTCAAATCGCCTGCAAGTACATGATTACCAGCTAATTCTAGACCAGTTATAAATAGCTTTCTTAAATGAAACTCTTATTGCTCAACATAATAGAATTTTTTTTCAATCAACATTCAAAAATAAAAATATTTTTCATATTTTTATTATTATTTATTATTATTTATTATTATTTTTATTATTTATTATTATTTATTATTATTTATTATTATTATTATTATTATTATTTTTTATTATTATTATTATTATTATTATTATTTATTATTATTATTATTATTATTATTTATTATTATTATTTATTATTATTATTTATTATTATTATTTATTATTATTTATTATTATTATTTATTATTATTATTATTATTATTATTATTATTTATTATTATTATTATATATTTCAACAGTTTAACTGCTATATTCAGGCACCAAAAACCAACTTAATATTATCGATTATTTATATTTATTTAAACAAATTTTTTTTACATATTTTTTAAAAATTCACAGAAACCAACCATCAACATTCAACTAATGCAATTTGAACATTTTTAAGGAAAACTTTTTTTTGGAGGAATAATTTAAAAAAATTAAATTTAACCAATAAAATCAATATAAAATACAAAATAAATAAATCTTTATTTTTTAAAATAAATAAGTAATGATTGAAATCACTTGAAAAAGGCTGTGCCGAAAATTCGTGAATACCATAAATAAATCTTATTCATAGTCAAATTTTATAGAAAACATTATGTCACTTATAAAAAAATCAGAGGTGAAAAACAAAACAGTCCTTATAAAAAATTTTTTTTAATACTCGCACAATACGAATGACCCATACGCTCAGAATTCTTCCCAGTTCAACACAACTATTCACACAGCTTACTGAAACAAGTCAGGTACAAAAATTCTAAGATAATTTTTCACTTTTAATATAGTAAAATGGGAATTTTGTGCATCTGTATGTACAATAATCGAAAGATTTCGCACATAGAACACGAAATCTCAAAACAAATTGCGCAGTGAAAAGGTTAAATATTTTTCATATTTTTATTATTATTATTATTATTATTATTATTATTATTTATATATTTCAACAGTTTAATTGCCATCTTCAGGCAACAAAAAAACCGACTCAATATTATGGATTATTTATATTTATTTAAACAAATTATTTTTTTTATTAATTAAATATTCTAATTAAACATTTCAATAAATAAATATTTAAACATTTTTTTATAAATATTAAATTTTTTATTATAATAAAATATTAAAATAATGAAACAATTTTTAAAATTTTACAAAATGTTTTAAACAATAAAGATTAATGTGCAAAGTGCTATACCTACGAATGTTTTGAAAGTTTTTGAGTATGTTATATTGTGACAAATTGATGTTTCTTTATTGTTTAAAACATTTTATAGTAAATAAACTTTTAGTAATTAATGCATCATATTAAAAAAGAATAAAAAATTCCAAGAAAATTCTGTACGTTAATAGGCTAAGCGTTTCTTAACAATTTTGATTTGAACATACCCCACATTCTAATAAACAATATCTTGTTACTTTATTTTAGTATTAATTTGTATTTATCGATAAAGACAAATTCCAATAAATTTTATTAATTCCCATATAACTATTCAAACAAAACCTTGTGAGAAAAATCCTTCAATGTAGAAACGTATAAATAATTCAACAAACGCATTAAAAAACAACTAAATTCATACAATAGTCAATTAATTATTTATTCATTAAATTGTTAAAAATATTAATTAATTTAATCGATTACTTAAATTATTACATTCTCACATAAATGAAATCAAATCATTAATAAATTTAAATTAGTCAACAAATATTTGTACCAAAATATGTACCAAAAATTTCTGTTAAATATTAAACAAAATAATTGGTTTAAAGTGTAAAAAGAAATGAAGATAATGGAAATTAAAAGAAAGGATTATAGTGAAAAAATAAAAGATAGTATTGTTTCTATTACATGAAATAAGCCGAAAGAAAATAGGGAATGAATTACATATGGTTTTATTGTAAAATAAAATTGACATAAATTACGTCTTTTTACTGAAAGAATATTGTGAAATCTAAATTGGCAATTTTTAACAACCCTTATATTTATTGAAAATTGTTATAATATGCTCTTGAAATGAGTTTAATCCTGCTGTTGATGATTTAGATGTTATTTAGAGTGAGCCGATATATGTTCCAGTTAATTTTGAATCCTCAGAAGACGAGTCAAATGTTAAAAAAGGTATAAAAATGTTTTTGTGAAATACTTTTTTTTATTTAAAATTTGTATCATAATAAAATTGTAATATCATTTCATTAATAATAATTCTTGTTTTTGATATCTATATTTCGAATTGGCATTAAATCCTTGAATTTCTTAGTAGTAAAAATTAGTTTGATTTTCATGAGAATGCCGAAAATAAAAAGTAAGAAAAAGATTTAAAAAATTAAAATATTACAAATTGAAAAATATAACATTTAACAAAAATTAAAATAGAAAATTGACTTTGAAAGATTAAAGTCATCAAAAAATACTTAATATTCTTCGGTTTGTTCCACAAATTTTCTACATTTTTATTGAAAAAAAAAGTACATCAATTTGAATTGAGTGCCGAACCAAACATTGAACACTTAAATCCTTAGTTATTTGACTCCAAACATGAAGAACACTAATTCATATCTGTCCTTTCAGTAGGTATATTGGTGTAGCAAATTCAACAACATTTGTTTCTAATTCTAAGCGAAACATTTGAAATTTTCCAAAAAATCAAATAGAACACATCCACCAATTTTGATGATGACTTTATTTAGAATCAACAATTTTCTCATAATTAAAAGAACACAATATTTACTCAATAGCACTTTCTCAGAAATCGTCAATAAGTGAAATTTTATTTTCCAACTACTAAAATTTAGTAAAATTAAATTACTAAGTTTCAAACAATAAACTAAAAGTGTCCAAATTTTAGAGACTGTGGTCTTCTTTGTGAAGGCAGCAAAATCCAATCCAAGGGAATTTCTCATTTTAAATATATTAACAAATTAAATGACCAGCAAAATGTACGTATTTATTCAAACTGAATTATTTATAGTAATATTTTACTAAATAAAATTAAAAATGTCATTTGAAATTATTATTATATCAATTTATTTGATAATTATATTTATTGATTTTTATTTACAGCCAAAATACTAATTATAAAATTAATTAAGTTTATCATTATGAAAATAAATCTAGATGCTTATGTTGGGGATCGGCTAATCGGCCCTTTACGTTTCAACGAATAAAAATTTTATTACATTTACAGTGTATTTGCCTTTTCTATTCAAAATCGAAAAAGATATTTATATTAGCAAAAGATTATAATGTTATAAAATGTCAATTATTCAGTATCATAACGAAATATTTATATTTAAACTGAAACTATATGAAATTTGCAATATTTCACTAGCGCTGTACCGAGCTCATAAACATATTTGATCTGGTGATACATAGGATAGTGTTTATCAAACTGTCTCGAGATTTTGGGGAAATATTTAAAATTGCGAGAGTTCTTGAGCTTTGGAATTATTTTGAAATTTTATTATATTCTTACAGAAATTATTGTAGTTATAATAAACAATTTAAATATAGAATGTGTTTGGGTTATAATAAAACATGAATAAAAAAATAAAATTCAAAATTATCAAAATCAATTAAAATTAATCAAAATTTTGAAAAAAGTTAAAATCAATATTTTTCGAAGAGGAATTTGATTTTGAAGAGAATAAAATACTATTAGATTGATCAGAGGTATATTGAGTGCCAGGAGCCCAAATACAAACTAATTAATTAATTAAATTGTTTGCCGACGAACCCATTAATCAAGGGTCGCCGAGCTGAACTTCAGCGCGATGAGTTTCCCAGAATTAGCAAAATGGACAATAAATTGTCCGATCAGTAAAAATTTAATCTAAAAATAAGTTGCCAGTTGGTCGAAGAGAAAAAGTGATTATTTTGTGAGCGAAGTGAGCGTGAGAAACAAATAAAGAATCTAATCAGATAGCAATTGACTTATCAAGTGATACCCTTAGGGTGTTTATTGATATATCAAATAATTGTATCCTGTGGTGAATATTTGTGAATAAAGATTTCTTTGTTGGGATTGTGTCTTATTGATTATAGAACATGAGGAGTCGGATCGAGAGATTTATCCATCGACGAACATTTAATATCCAAGCAAATGTAAATCAATTCAAAGATTATGTTATTAACACGTTAACTGCCGATCGAAATTTTTTGGTTATCATACAGTATCACAAAAATACTTCATACGAACTTATTATAAAATTTTGATTTCTTGATAGCAGCGTGAATTAAGTTTTAAACAAGTAATTGACAAGATAATCCTTTGCTGCAAAATATTTATTAAGTGAGGAAATTTTGCAGCAAATACTTATCATGTCATCTTGTTTAACGTGATCACATTATATATGTAGGTGTTATTACTTTTTTGAAAATCACAAGATATATTTTACATATAATTATATCAAAAGCCTACATATATAATTATGGTGAACAAGTTAAGCAAAACGTCTAAACTCCTAATTTTTAATTATCCATAAAATCATTAACTGCCAAAGAATTTCACCAGATAAGTTAAAAAAATCCATAAATTAAATTTAAATTTATTAATCTCTTAATTTTTTAAAATTAAGCAATAATAAAAATTTATACAAATTAAATTTTATAATAAAAATTAAACACACAACATTAACCAAACGAGTTATGACTCTTGACACGTTTCTCAAAAGTAAAACGCTAAATGAAATAGAATATAATAAATAGAGATAAATGAATATTTGACCCAGAATTAACAAACTCTATTATGAAAATCAATTTTAAAATTTTTCCATCAAGTAAGTTCAGATAAAATGTGTGAGATGACATGCTCTTAACATAAAATGTTTATTTTCAAATTTAAAGTATTCATTGAAATTATGAAATAATTTGCGAAAAATTTTAAATAGAAAATATTAGGACTAAAAATGTTTAAAAATTTCAAAACAAACATTTTTTGAATATTGGAATTCGAAAATATCGATTTGTTTTAAGAATGAAAATATTTGTTAAATAACATGAACTTGATTAACAAAATATTTTGGATTTATTGAATTCTATCTTTGAATCTTTTGTTTCCAATAGTAATATCTTGACCATCTGGAAGTTAATAAATCTTTTCAAATGACGAGGAAGAGGCTGCAGTTTGCATTTCTCATTCAAAATCAAGAGCAATATAACACATTTTTTGTTTGGTGAAATTTTTAGTTTCTTCAGGTAAATTTCATCCAAATAATTATCCAATAGACAACGGCATAGAACTTCAGAAAATAATCTACGTTGATCATCTTGTGATGAAATAAATTGCAATTACAATTCAAATTGTTTTTAGCTTCTATACCATCATAAAGTTGTTTCAGGTTGATTTCGAATGTCATTATCCTGAGATTGCAGTTCTTTAAATTCATGATTCAAAAACAATAATTATTCTCATTACGTAACACAGGTATTTTAAAGGTATGAAACAAAATTAAAATATTTAAAATTCAAAAACAAAATGTATTTTTTATCAAATTCAAAAAGAAACCAATTCAGCCACGTTAAAACAAAAATTACATAAAAATTCCATATCGACCAACAAGAAACATCCAAATATCGAAAAAAATTCCACCAGAAAATCTCGATTTCAAACTAATCGAAAAAAACTCGCGTCTGTGTACACACACCAATCAATTCAACAAAAAAACCAGCGTGCATACAGACGCGACAAAATTTAAACTTTAACACGATTTTATAAACTTTTTAAAAAAAGAATGACTTTTGACTTTGTATAACAACCCGAAGCTGAAAAGTTTATTGCAGTTAACAAAAAGGTTCTTGTCATACACATCCAATAACTTTTCAATATCATCCACATTACATCTTCAAGTCCTCTTATTTTGTTTAAATTAATGATTTGGCCAGTTTTTGAAGAGAACGCACTATAAACTGTCACCATAAATTACGTAAGTGTAAATTTAGCCCTCTATGAATGGTTGACGGGAAAATTCATCATATCGAATTAATGGAATATTATGGCATTTTATTAATTGAATTATCCATGTTCGAAACAAGATTTATTTTGTTGGGCACTGTGTGAATAATAATATACAATTCACATAACGTTATATTTATCAAGTAATGTAAATCAACGTTTATTTCACAGAATTGTAATTTATTCATCTTTGATTTATTCTCTAAAAAATACTTTTTCATAACCAAAGATATTTATTGAAACCGAAAGTCGTTCAAATCTTTATAATTTGACAACTGTTTTTTAATAAAATTTCCAGTTCATTTTATGGTCAACTGACAGTGTAATATAACACATTTGTTATGTTGATAAAATCACAGTTTACAGCATATTATATATACTGTGTTCTAAAATTCTATTTTATTATATTTTCTATGACATTTAACTATCATTTAAATTAACATTTTAAATTTTCAACCTTTAAAATAGCCAAATTGAATTATTGCATTTAAATTTTTGACTAAGTGCAAAATGGATTAGATTAATAATTTCATATTGCTAAAGATATAATATTTTTTACTTTTCGCCTTTGAGTTTTACGATTTTTAAAAGATTTTTATTTAACTTTATATTATATTAAATATTCATATTAATTTTATTATGTTATATATTAAATAGTATATGTATGAGCAGTATGTTGACATCGATAAGAACATGAAAAGGCATAATTAAATTCTCCAAGTTTTATTGAACAATTTTGTTTGAATAATACATTGTTTGGAAAAGCTTTTAAATATTTTAAAAGAATAAAATTAAGAATTTAAGCAACCTTAATAATAATAATAATAATAAATTATTTAAAATCATTTATTTTATTGGTAAATTAAAGTAAAATGTTAAGTTATATCCCTCAATGCTTTGCCAAAATATTCAGCTTTTTTTTTAAATAAATTAATTATGTGTAAGAACTCAGTGCTTTCAATACATTAAAAAGACACGTTGATAGAGGGTTAGTCAAAAAATAAAAAGTATTGCATTTTTAATTGATATCATCAAAAAATGTCAGATTTATTGTTTTTTAATTTCAAAAGAATCTTTTCCGAATTTTTAAATTATTTATTTTACCAAATTATTGCAATTTCAAGTTTATGTTAATATTTTGTATACCTTAAATTTACATTAGTTTAATTTTAAAAAAATTTATAGTATATGATGGCTACGTAGTGCTCATATCAAGTTATAAGTCTTAAATTTTCTTGTGCGATGAACGGGTGAGTTTGTTGTTGCTGGCAGATTACAGATTTTTTGTATAAAAATTGTTTAAACGTTACAAAATGTAAAAATAATATTTAATCAATGAATATTTGTTTATTAGTTTTTCAAAAAAAAATTAACCGATTCGCCTCGTGTCCTGACCACAGGTGTTTTCACTATTTCATTAATATGTATTGCAAACCTCGAGGTTGTGTTTAGTTTAAACGGTAGTCGTTACGATAGTCTACAAAAATAAAATAACCAAATAATAAAAGCGCTCACTATATAAATATTATTTTTCTTAATTTTACAAGTTGTATACTAAACCGTTCTTAAGAATTTTTATGTTTTTCCATTTATGTGTTATTTGTATTATATATGTAGTTTTATAATTTTTGTTTTGCTGCAAAGACACAAAAATATATAGCGAATGTGGCGTTTTTGATTAGTTTTGTATGAATAAGTATAAATTAATTTATATTTTTTCGTTCAACTTAGCTACAATTTATACAAAAAAAAGACTCCTACAGTAAACGAGTGTTAATAATCACAATTTCTAATTAATTTTTCTGTTTTACATAACAAAACAAATACAAACTGTTCAATTTACAAATTTTATAAAAAGCATAACAATTTCATTCATATGGAGGGCGTAATTTATGATGCTATTTAAAATTAAATTTTCGTTTTATATGATTTTCTGTGTAATAGAGTGCGTAGGTATTTTATTTTTAATAATAAATATTTAGTGAATCTATTTTGATTTTATTATAGGAGTTTCATTGATTCATAGTAATGCAGGAACTTGTGTAATTTTTAAGGTTAAAAAAAAATTACCGTTGAAGCCCCACACAATCTCACATAATCCAGCTGCTAAAAGATTAAATACTAGTAGAAGCAATTTCTGATTGAAGCAGGCGACCTCCCTTTTTTGAAAAGAATCTTAAGTCAGGGCTGGAAATTTACAATATCCTCGGGTCTATTTCTCTGATTTCAGTTGTAACTAAAACGAGGCAAATTTTTTTTAACCTTTGAAATATAATTCAAATACATTGAACATTGAAAAAGGAGATGGATAAAATCTTAAGTTAATAACTAAATTAAAATAAAAAAAGTAAATTGATGAAATTCAAGATGATAAAACTCAAAATGAAATGGCAGCAAAGTAAAAATTTCCACCAAAGACATCAATGGCGAAGAACAATTCTTGGAGAATAAAAAAGTGAATTAGGCAATAAAAATGTAAGAAAGATTATTCTTTCGGTAAATGGGCCCATAATTTGGCAGAAAGATGTAAAGTATGGAATGAATAGTGTTGTTGTGAGGGCTTTTATAGTAAGCATTTATGGCGAAATGGATATTTACCAATTTATTTTATAAATGACTATCGGGTAAGACATTTGCATTAAAATTTATTATAAGGGCTGAAAAATCAAGTAATGAATACATTGCTTTAATGTATGTGCCACAAAAAAAATCCTAAACATTTGGTTTAAAATGTTTTTTCTTACATTTTTTATATAATTGAAAAGCATATTAAGAGTTTTCATTTCACTTAAATAATTAAGCTTGAATTAAAATGAATATTATTTTACTTGCTGCAACTATAAGTGCAGTATATTTAAATGACAGCATATTTAAATTTGTCATTCGAATCTAAAAAATGTGATTTTAGCCAGAATTGTGAACAAGCCAGCATTTATTTATATATATATACAGTAAAACTCTTAAATGAACTTTCAAGGGGGTACAAAAAACATGTTCATTTAGCAGGGTGTTCAATTAAGAGTTACAAAAAAATTAAGAAACAAATTTATTTAATTAATTAATATAAAAACCAGAAATAAAAGCAAAGACAAATACATTTATATTTAACGTTTAAATAAATCAGATATTTTTGTTTGTTTTTAATTTGAAATACTTATCTACTCTAAATTGAGAATCATTTCAATTTCATCTTTTGTATCAGCTTCATCACATTGAAAATATTATCTTAATTTGTAGATTGTGTCTAATGCTTGTTTTTTAGTTGGACGTTGAAATTTATCTTTATCTTCCTAAATTTGCTCATCAGTTCTGTCTGCAATTCTCTATCTTTTTCAAAGATGGTTTCAACGATTTCCTGGTCATCAATGATAGCTGGTACATCAAGTTCTTCATCACAATTAACATAATCTTCAAAGTTGAAGTTCTCTGGTATTATATTGTTTGATTGAAGCTGAACAATTGAAAACTTGATGGGTTCTATATCGTTATTATCCTTATCTGACGCAATTTCGATATCAACCAATTTGTATGATTGAACAATTCATATGCTTCCATACTGATATGATAAAATCAATTGCTTGTTTGACATTTCTTCAATATTTTCATGGTCAAATTCACCATCAAGATTCTTCTAACCATCGCAGACCTATATTTAAGTTTGAAATTTGTAATTGATCCATTGGTTGAAGCTTTGAAGTACAATTTAGAGGAAAAAACACAACTTTTACATTGTTAAATTATGATTTCAAAGGATGTCCTGAAAAGTTATCAATGAATAGAAGTATTTTTCTATTTTCAGCTTGAAACATTTTGTCAATTTTTGCAATCCATTCACGAAAAACTTCTTCGGTCATCTAAGCTTTTCTATTACTCCGGTAGTAAACTTCAAGATTTGACATATTTATGCGTTTGAAGCATCTTGGTTTTAGAGATTTGTCGATTACTAAAGGTGTGAGTTTATCTAATCCTGTTGCATTGCATCCAAAAAATATTGTAATTCTTTCTTTTGACTTTTCACAATTAAAGCACTTTTCGCCTTTTATATTAAATTTTTTATTTGGCAAACATTTATAAAATAGCCCTGTCTTATCTGCATTATAAATATCTTCAAACTTGAAATCGTTTGTGAAGTTTGAAAGTTTACTTAACCATTCTTCTACAGTTGATTCATAAACTTTGCCTGATTCTCCATTAAGAATTTGGAAGGATATATTATATCTTGTTTTCCATCGATCATGCCATCCATTACATGGTTTGAAGTCTTGTCCAAGAAGTGTTGGAAAATCTTCTGCTTTTGCTTGAAAAATAGGACCATTTATTGGAACGTTAACTTTTCTTTTTTCTTTGAACCATTCAAAAAGCCATTCATCGATTTTTTCATATTTTGAACCTCTGAGAAGCTTTCTTGCAGGACTTTGATTGCTTGCTTCATATGCCTCTATACTTTTATCTTTTCAAGCTGACACCATCTTGCTATTGTGCTTCGTGGAACCCCTGTTTCAATAAGTTTTTGCGATTCAATTCGATTAATAATTTCGTATTTTTGTTCTGATGTTGCTGCTTTTCGTTTGGACATTTTAATTGACAAAAATTAATTAATAGAAATAGATAATAGTTTGATTGGGTTTAAGTATTTATAATTATATGAAATAATGACATCCATTTAATAAAAAAATTAATGTTCAATTAAAAGTTCTATAAAACAAATAAGGCCTTAATTTGTGTTCATTAATCAGAGTTGTTCATTTAAGAGTGTTCAATTAAGCAACTAATTTATGTATTAAAATTGTTTGAACCAACCAATTAAGGTTATATATGTTCAATTAGAGGGGTTGCTCATCTATCCGAGGTTCAATTAAACGAGTTTACCACATATATATATATATATATATATATATATATATATAATATATATATATATATATATATATATATATATATATATATATATATATATATATGTGTGTGTGTGTGAACAAGTGAAAGGTTTGGCAATGGATTCGAGCATTTCAGGCTTTATTAGTCGTCTTTATGGATAGCCTCGAACAACAGTCAAAATCGTCACTGTTCCGAATAAATGCGTCTATATAAGATAAATGAATAGAAAATGATTGCAAATATATGAGTGCTGTTGATGTCGTGGACCAAATGCCTGCATCATATGCAATTTTTTTAATATTTTTCCACGGTAAAGGAGTTAATAATATCTATTGTCACAATTTGGTTAGTTAGTTTAGTCAAAATTTAGTTTTAGAAAATTTGTGAGTTATTTAAAATAAATAAATTTAATAAAATCATATTTTCACTTAAATGGTGCACTATTTTATTTTTGAGGTTGGCCATTTGGTGGGCATAAATCCACACTTTTTCCTTGGAATGGATGTGAAGATTAATAATAGTTTTGAAAAGATCATATGTCACTATCCGTTTACCTCGACTCTAGAAAATATAATTTATAAATAACAATTAATACATCTTAAGTCAATTAAAGTTTTATTTCACGTAAACTCGGTCTAGAATTTAAGTCGGGTGCAAAGATTGATAGTCGATATATGATTTATTGTATGTATAGGAATTTTTGATAAAATTGATAAAGTTTGAATAATTTTTAGACGATGATTATGTCATGGTTGATACGAATGAGGTAATAGATTATGACGCGAGTAATGAAATTTCTAAGAGAAGTGTCAAGTTTTCTAAATATTCTGAAGTTCGTCATTTATCAGGTATTGAGATAAAGTAATACAAATTTCGATTACATCTTCATAGATGCTTATGCAGAAGATTCATTGGCCGCTAGAATGTCTTATAATGCTTCAAAGGCTTTAAAGAAGCGTTTAATGATTCGTAAAATAATTGAACAAGGATATTTACCGGCTACAAATGTGGCGAAAATTGCTTTACAATTTTGTTTTTTCTGGTTTATTGCGAACTATACTTATCAGGTTAAAAAAATATTCTAATTTCAATAATAATAATAATCATAATAATAATAAATGATGTCAATGTCATCATTATTTGATCTGCAGATGGGATTATCAAAGGACTCACCGGCAGTAGTCAATATTGTTAGTTGCACATCATCATTATTTACGTTGATTTTAACAGCGATCTTTCCCAGCACAGCACAAGATAAATTCAATTTAACAAAACTCTGCATTGTTATAATCAGGTTAAAATATAGTTTTATATTATTAAATAATACATTAATAAAAAATGCAACAAATATTTCAAAACATCTTAACTAATTTTTAAAAAAATTAAAATATAAAAGTTTTTATAAATAAAATATTTCCAAGTGTCAAACATGCAATAGTGTATCTGTGTTTGTTAAATTTTGACACGAGAATCACTTTAGATCAGTGTTTCTCAACGTGGAGCTCATGCCCCACAGGTGGGGGGGGAATTTGAAAAAAAATTATTTTAAAATTTTAGTTAATGCAGCAATTATAAATAAAACCCTTAAAATTTCATTTTTTAAAATAAATACCTACATGTGTAGCCAACTCCTAATTTTACATGGTATTCTTTGTATTTACTAAAAACATCTTTATTTTTTCTAAATAATTATAGGAAGGCATGAAGATTTTAAAAGTATTTTTTAGGGGATATAACAAAGAAAAGGTTGAGAAACACTGCTTTAGATGTTAGTTTACTGGAGTAAAAGTTGTTACTCAAAATCACCATAAATCTAATTGAAAACAAAAATTTACCCAGAATGACTTAATGGAACTTTATTTATAATTAGGATAAATTTATTATTTTGGATATGGACAAAATTATATTATAAATTTGTGAGTTTCCATATACCTAACCAATTGTGATGTAATCCTCTGGTTTTAATCCTTTCGTGTCCACCCCGTAAATATATGTTATCGAAAATATTTTTATATGTTATTTCTCTATGGTTACGTTTTTCCTGTTTATAAACTGAATTTCTTCCGTTGAAAACATTGAAAATAACGCACCAAAATTGTTGGATTCATCGGTTTGAATGATGAAGAAGCTAAACAGTTAAAAGGATTAATTATAAATATTGACTCTGAAGATGAAGATTTTGATGTAGGCGAAAGTAAATATTCTAATGACGAAAACGAAGAAAGTGCAATTGAAGACATTCCGTTAGCTACAGCTAGATCATCTAAGTCTGTCAATAGAACGGATTGGAAACAAGATAAACAGCTTCAGCTAATTATACATTTATTTTTAAATTGATCTTGCTAGAAAAATTGCCACTAAAACTAATAGATATTACAAAAAACTGCAACAATCTTTTAGTGTCTAAATAAATGGAAAGGAACCGATAGTGAAAAAATTTATTTGTTTATCGCTGTGACATTGCACTTATTACAAGATATAAAATCTGAAATTGAACGAATGCTGGTCTTAAGATGTGTTCAGTGTCTCGAATTCTGTTGCGAAAAGGTTAATAACATACGTTTATGCCATCATTACATAGTTCATTGCTTTATAATTGGAGGTATGATCAAATAAAAATTTACACCGGCTTTAAAAATTACCAGCAATTATTTTTCATTAAATTTATATTTCTTAAAGATTTTTTAAATATTTTTAATTTTTTAACGTAAATAATATTTTTATTTAAATTAAAGGTTCTTATTTATTATGACTTTATTCTTTATTTTAAAAAAGTAGGATTTATTAAATTTTTATATCATTGCAGTACATTTGTCATTAATTTGTGTCTTCCATCAATCTTTTTTATCCATTTTTAAATATTTAACTTTAAAAAATTTATTTTTCACCTGTAAATCGCGTTTTTCAATGCTTTCTTCTATATTTCGGTAATCTATCATCATTTTCCAAATTTCTTAAGACGTTTTAAATAGAAATTTTATAATTTACATTGCTCCTCTCGTATTTATGGAATGTGATAAAGCTAATGAAATATTCTCAAAATGTATATTTTAATAATTAAAAATCCCCGTAATACACCAAGAAACATTAAAATGAACCTAATTGGATATATAAATGAAATTTTAAACTTAAAAAATAAATGAATTTTTTTAAGCCATTTTTGATGCTTCCATGCATTAACTATTTTACACACACAAAACCATCTAAATATGTAAATTTGCCTTTAATATTTAGTGAACTTATGAAAATCATGGCAAATATCTACTGTCGATAAAAATGAATAATTGAAGCTATTAAAAGTTTTTTAGCAAAATTAAAAATGGGGTAAGAATAGAAGTCTCTTTCTTCAATATCTTTCAATATTCAACATGTCGATATTTGTGATGAAGTCAATGAAGAGCTTTAGAATCCCGATTATTGTCATTTAATAAATTATTGCTACCACATGAAAATATTATTTACAGAATGTCTAATAAAAGAACTAATTTTGGGGAGTTGTCGATATTTTATATTTAAATAAATAAATATTGTCCTACTTCGTTTCTGCATAATTTTCTTTAAAAAATATAATAAATTAATAAAATTTATCATTAATTAATTTTTTGTCCTTCAATAGTAAATTCCCTTAATTTATCTCGGTGTCCGGAATTTTTGTCGTTATTTCTAGTAGGTGTGTATATTTTTATCCTATATCAGGGTTTCTTAAACTATGGGTCGCGACCCCATTTGGGGTCGCTAGAGATAAAAATACAATTTAACAGAAAATGTTTTTTAACTTGTAAAATTATTGTTATAAAGATAAAATAACAATTATCGTAGATAAATATATCATAAAATCTTCTAGTTCGGAAAGATTGTTTGTACCTGCATTTCTATTAAGAGTATTGTAATAACTTGAATAACATTTACTATGAATTGGAATTAGAAGATGTTATAGGAATTTTTAAAAAATATAAATTTATTTTTCTTTTATATTTGTATGGGGTCGTCAAGAAACTCGCAATCATAAATGGGGTCGTGAATTACAAAAGTTTAAGAAGCTCTGTCCTATATCAATTATCATTTCTTATAGTAGATCTTAATTTGTAATATAACTGATTCTAATATACAAAAGCTGGTGTATTTTATTTTAATAATGTGGTGGTAATTTTTATATTTTCTTTTAATTAAGTGATTTTAAACTAAAGGAGTTTTAAGCGGCAATTTTAATTCGAAATTTATTTGAAATTAGCAATGTGAAAGTTTGACGTTATAAAAGTATTCAATGTCAGAATATTTGAATAAGAGTTGATAAGTCAATTAATTATAATAAAACTATTGATAAAAATGTGCACCAATGATTGGTAAATAATTATTTAATATTTTAATCAGTCGCGTTGATAAAATAATTATGCAATAAATGAAATGTCAGAGTGAAACAAAATCAAACCGATAAAATATAAAATCAACAAAATATCAGATTTAAACTCTTTTACTCTGTTTAATCGGCAAGACTTTAGACAAATTCTACAAATTCGAACACAATAAGCACTTCCTTGTTTGTGTTTATTATTTTGTATACCTAATATCATTACTATTTATTTCAATTTTATTAGTATAAGAATCTCTGTTTTGGATTATTTGTTTATTGCATGATTACATCACTATATGTCTCACTATAACTAATTAACTATATTGAATTCATTATCAACTTAAGAAAATATATCATAAAATATTTCTGTTATTACACGACCCCCTTCACTTGTCATAATTACAGCATATTTTTTACTGTCAAAATATAAAAATGCCGTTTTACTAACTGAAAATCAAGCTTCACAGAGAAGCTGAGAAAAAATAAACAAAACGATTTTCTCAAACTTAAGTAATCTTTGGCTTAATATGTAGGGCTTTAACTCGTTCTTTTATAAAGTCTTTTTACTTTTCTCTTTCGCTCAACTTGCTTGACAATCAATTTCCAATAAACTAAAATGCTCAACATCTTTCAATACAATAACTCAGTTGTAACATAAAGATAACATAAATGACTTGAATTTCACCTTTAATCATCCTTGCCGTCTTTCTTTTTGACTGCCGCCACCATTGTATGTTTTTATTAAATATGATAATCTATTGGTTGATAAACTATTAAAAAAATAATTGAAAAATATTGCCAGCTATGTTGTAGCGACTTAAGCAATTCACTTTTCTTTGTATACATGATAAATATTTTAATACAAATTTAATGTGCGTAATATTTGATTATATCAAACATTTGCAATATCCGGCCGGTGAAGAATCATAGATTCAGTTTCGGATGTGTTTGTAAATAAGTCGTACATTTGGCATAGAAAGGATGAGAATAGTCAACCGATATATGAGAGATGGTGCTGCTCAACATGAAAATCACTGAAATCACATGGTCATGTGTTTAGCACATTATACAATCTGTAAATCATTAATATGTGTTTTATCAAATTTGACATTGTGATAATGCGCATCTGGATTATATCAGTTGTTAATTTTTTTACCAATTGTCACTTAATACAGGTAGGTCAATAATTGATATTGTTCTAGAGAATTGGTATACATTATTTAATTCTCCATTGGTATGCATTAATTAACGGAGACAACATATTGCTTTTCAAAAAAAGTTTTTAAATGTAGACGTATAAATACGTACTGCTGAATTCGATACATTTTATTGGTAGTGGAACTTTGGGTTTCCAACGGTTGAAACTGTGTGGGTTACTGTGGTTGTTTTTGGTTATAAATGCGCTTATTTTTTATTTCATATGCGGGCAATTCTGATTTGATAAACAAATTAACTGTATACTTATATTCGTCCGTTATAAGATGGATGTAGGATTGCCTAGAAAGTATATAAATTTAATTTGTAAAAATAAATTTTAAATCCCTATGATTTCCTAAATTTAATCACTGTTACTAAAACTCTTAGATAGAAATTCAAAACAAAGAATTTAATTTAATTTAAAAGTTTTTAATATTTCCAATTAATAATTGGATAAATTGTGCATCATTCAATAAAAAAAAAGTTGAGTTACAGATATTCAATAATTTGTGCCGATTGCCGAATTATATAAATAATCTCCGATGCCGAGTAGTTGAAGTTAGCAATATTATACAATTAAACAATATTTGAAACACGAATATAATTCGGCGCATAAATACCTTAATTTATCAGTGAAATATTAAATATAGAGATCCTATACAATATATCAGTAACACTGACCTAAAATTAAAACCAGCCATTTTTAATACTGCAGATAATTTCCTGTTTCTATTTATCCTAGCTTAGGGTAGCTCTAATTATTTGATTTTTTGCTTCTTTTATATAGTTCTAGCCGTCTGATTGATTCAAATGACTTTGTTGTCAAATAATTATTCTCCAAATTATGATGTCCCGGATTTAATCAAATGTCCTTGATTATGTGGAATAATGGGTTTATTGAAAACTTTTTTTGGCTCTTCGTTATATTATCTTAGTTAGTTAAACTTTATTGTGCTTTTCTTCAAACTACTAAATTGAATTGTTATTTTCACGCTTTCAGTGTTGCTCAATTTATGTACTTCATTTTATAAATTGAACAAGAAAAGGACAAGAAATATTCAATCGGTTATATTTCGTATTGGATTGAAAAGGACCTAGAACACTGAGAAGGACTTACATATTTATTTGGATTATATTATTTTTATTATTATTAATAATATAGTAGTAGTTGAAGTAGCATTAGTATTAGTATTGAAGAATGTTATTATAGTATGTCTGGAGTCTGTTTACTGAGTTTTGCTGATATTTCCGATCAACAACAATTTAAATATGAAGGAATCATTTGGAGTCTAATAAGTGCAGTTGGCTATGCGGTTTACTTGGTAAATTTGCGTCGAAAAGTTAAAAATGAAAATCAAATGAGTTTGCCCATGTTTTTTGGTTTCGTTGGTATATGGACTATTTTGTGTCTGTGGCCCGGGTTATTTATTTTACATATGACCAAATTCGAAATTTTTCAATGGCCAAATAAAACTCAGCTGGGATCTTTATTGCTCAATGGATTTTTGGGCACATTGGGTGCTGAACTGCTATGGTTATGGTTAGTAGCTTGAATTAGATTATTTTTGATAAAGTTTATGGATGCAGGGGTTGTTTTCTAACTTCGTCCTTGACAGCTACACTTTCATTAGGTCTCAGTATACCTCTCAGTATGATTGCAGATTTTTTAATAAAAAAAGTAAGAATTACTTGTTATTAAAAAAAGGTTATACTTAAAGGACTTCACGCTTTTTAACGGGAGCGGGTTAATATTTTAAAACTTGAACTAAACATAGAAAACTTATATGACTTGCTCAATCTACGAATCGGAAAATCAGTAAAAATGATCCAAAATTATGCTCTTTATTGCCAATAAATTTATTAATCTTATTAAATGTTAGGTAAACATTAAGTTTTCAATCAAATAAAAGGTACTTACAATAGTTGGCTTGTGTTTATTTACTATACAAAATACGAAGATAAATTTACCTATATTCGAAAATAAATCAGATCACGCATGAAGCTTCGTATGGGGTTTTATTAATACGTTCCAATTAGTTACCAGTATGCGAAAAATAGTTATGTATGAGTATTTTTTGCTTGTAATAAATGACAAACTATCATTTTGGCACCAAACTGTATCTGTGGCAGCTATCATTAACACCAGTGCTTGTTTGTTCATTGTGCAATGTAATTATGATACAGAAAATTGGAAAGAAAACAAATCGAACAGGTGCAAGTACCAATATTGAATTTACTCTTAAGTAGATGAATGGAGAACACGAGGCTAAAGAAGATAAGAAGATTCCTTTTTTGATAAATTTAGAAAATCTGTTCAAAGACTAATAGAAAATGTCAACATTAGATTACAATTAATAATAATGACTTGAAATAAAGTACAAAGAAAAAATGGATATATGTGATCGACAGATGTTCATCATACGTTCTCAGAACTGCACAACATAATTGGTGTGATGTCTGTTGAAAAATGCCATGAAATGAACTACCAGGGACATGTTGCAAACGCCATTGCTGAAAATAATCATATCTCAAACCTTGTTTTAAATTGAAGCTTCAATCGACGCGCAATATTATTTTTGAAAACAGCAAGAATTAATCTGCTATATTTGAAGTATCATCCATATCCATTAAAAGTAAATTAGGATATTATGTGTAGACTTTGTAAAGTGCATCCAGAGACTCAGGCGCACATCTAATGCAGAGTTTTTGATCTTAAAAAGTTTATAAGTAAATGTAGAGATACGACCAAAATGAAAAAACATCTGTCATATATTGAATTTAATGACAAGAAACTTTTTTCTAAAGCAAGAAATTAAAAATGCAAAATAATAATATTCTTTCGGTCCTTGCACGTAAGTTCCAATAACTAACGCAAATAACTCCATTATGAAGATGATTGACTTAAACAAGTTAGAAACTAAAACACTTGCCAGAACAGCGTTATCACTTGCATAAGTTAGCAATGCCTATACATTTAGACACATTTTAAATCTACTACCTAACTTTATTTGAAAGTAATTATTAAAACAAAACCCCATTGACAATCAAATTATAATCACAGAAAATGATGACTCGCAGCTCACCAAATATTTCATAATTTTTTTGTGATCCACATTTTTTTTAATAATAATTTATATTTGTTAAATTATCTATAATAAATTGATTTTTTTATTATTGCCTTATTTTTACATAATAAATATAAAGCATAACTTTATTATTTCTTTATCTATTAAATTTTGTGTAACTTGGCGACCACCAGGTGATTGTGGTATCCCTGTTAAGAATCACTGTTGTAGAGGAATCTGGATAAAATTAGGATGGGCTTTTAATAAGGGGGACGCGTAAATGTTATTTTGATTAATAACTTTGTCCCATTTAAAATTGATCCAAGACATTTCTTATTTTTACCATTTGATTACTTAAAAAAAAGAAGTTTATTGCTCTGATATTAACATTTTAGTTCAACTACATCATTTAATCTCTGACGATTTTGCCTTTTGAAAACTAAGTAGAAATTAAGACCAAAATTAACATTTGTCAGAAATTTGTGGTGAAAAAAAATATCTAATTTTTTGTCGTAATGAAATTAAATGAAATTAAAAATCCCCGTGTGATTCCTAAGAGTATTAGCGGCCGAAAGGAATTGTTAAAAGGTTGTTCATTTCTCTATAAAAAAAACTTTATAAATGCATAACAACAGATTATTTGTGCTTTATCGGGCATCTATTCTTGGCGTTTTTGTTTTAATTATGTTCAATATGTTTTCTGATATTGCTTTTCTTTTGTTTTCTAAAAAATACGGAGGAAAAAACTTTGTACAATGTTTATAGTGATCAAAGGTAATTAAAGAAATAATATAATACGTAATTATATATATGATCATCCCTGTAATTCAGTTTAGTTTAAGTATTTGGATTGCAGTTAGAGTTTTCCCATAAAATACAGTAACTACTCTCTTATCTTCCAAACTTCAATACTATATAACCTCCATGAATATATAGGTTTTTTTAATAAATTTTAATTATTTCTTACGCTAAAAGTCGCCGTTCAACTTTTAGAAGCTGCCACCTTTTTTCACAGTCCCGTTTTTGGCGTATAAGAGTTAGTTACTGTAAATAAATAAAGCACCCTAAAATCTTTATCCTATTCTGTATTTGTTTCTTGTAAAAAATATAACTTTCTTAAAGTTGCTTATATTTTTAGAAAGTTTACAATTGGAAATTTTATTTTGGAGGTATTCCTATTCTATTTTCTTTCCTCTGTATAGCTTATCTGTCAAATAGCAATGATGAAAATCCCCGAGATCCAATAGGGAATTTATGTAAAAGGATATTTTGTAAAACTCGTGACACGTCTTTCTATAAGCAATTGGCTGAAACGGATTCAGAGGATGAGTATGATAAAAATGATACGGCTTTGTCTTCAACAGTGCCGTCTAAGCAGTATTCTGATCGGTATGACGGCCATCATCAGATCATCAAGCAAGAACCGTACAATTCCATTTCCGCGGGAATAATGAGTTTATTTAATAATGGAACTCCAAACAATTTACCAAATCAAACATATTTAAAAACAAATTCAAAAAAAAACTCTTGTGACACAGATTTATCAATTAACTCAATCAATAATGACACTCGCAATAATTAATAAAATTTTCTTTAATAAAAATATTCATTTGTTTTTGTTTTGTACTATTTATAGAGAATTTAATGCTTGTTGCGCTCTAATCTTTGCTGTGATTGGATTTCTAGTTTCACTCAGTTGTGTTATGTTTATTTTATTGTTTATTGGTTGCATTTATTTGCAATGATTTTGTTTGTTTTAGTCTTTCATTCTGTTGTTTTATAGTTGTCTTAATATAAATCTCAATATGGAAGAGTTACAAGTCAATCAGTGATTGTATGTTATCAAATATTTTTGTACTGTCGTTGAAGAGTTTTGAATAAAAAAAACCTACATATTCATTTGTCTGAGCGTAGCAGATATCTTTTGATGTAAATGGAATTGCTTTAAAGGAAAATGGATAATTTGAAGGATTTTAATACGGAAATGTCGAATTCGAATGTTTGAGGTAGAATAGGAATAAACGCTATAAAAAGTGGAACCGGAAGGCTCAATTTATACATTTTGACAAAAGTACATAAATCTTTATACATAGTGTTTTAATTGCCTATGTCTTTTTACCCACAAAAGTATACTCAACTTCAAATATAATACATCCTTTTGAAATGAATAAACTCGTCTATAATACACGTTAGCAAGTAAACCCAATAAAAAATTTACAATTTATCATCAAAATTATTATGTCACAGTAATTACCATGCGTTTTATTCGTGAAAAATTTCTACCTATCGAAAGTTTACACTCATATTTTACTAATTGTGTTT
Organism: Schmidtea mediterranea; assembly: GCA_022537955.1. Classification (NCBI taxonomy): domain Eukaryota; kingdom Metazoa; phylum Platyhelminthes; order Tricladida; family Dugesiidae; genus Schmidtea; species Schmidtea mediterranea. The sequence goes on from CM039679.1 coordinate 85,738,174, forward strand.
TTGTTAAGTTTATTTTTCCTATACATCAAAGGTAGGGTTGACAAAAAAAATTTGTCATTGATTGTTTCATTTAAAATTTATCAGAAAAAAATTACGCGATAAAGTGTTTGAATATTGGAAGTTAGACATCTTTAAATATTAAATATTGAATTTTTTTTATTTAAAATTTAACAAGCATTACATTCTTTATAATGAAATCATTAATCGTATCAAAAGAAATTGTGGACAAGAATTCCGACGTATGGGCGAAAGATTTGCCTCATCCAGCAAAGAAACTAAATCTAAGAATCGACATTGTCATTTTACAATAGAGCTTTGGTGAATTTGTTAGACTTCCTTTGGTGAAGGATGTTTTTGGAAAAATAGTGGTTTTTAATGAAGTAAAAAATGAAAGACACTCAAGTCTACGTAAAGTATCTTAGGGATTACAGTGATTGTGGAGTAATTTCAATTTTCCCTTGGTCAGTAAGTAAGGTGAAAAGCTTCAAATAAAAATACACAAAGAGGGAATATTCAATGTTTGATGAGGAATTGGCAACAGTATTTGACATCGATGATTGGCTTGGCAGAGAAGACCGAGAATTATACACGACGCAATTAAAAACAAGGGTTAATATTGGCTACCGGACAGACAAAATTTATCCATCCTTCCAAGCGAATAAATCAACAATTGAATGGTGAAGCAGCTTATAGCAAAGACTTTTGCGCGTGAATAACAGCTCAAGCAATGACGAAAGTGAGCAAACTGATGCATAAAATATCTCCAAATTTTTCATTTGAAATCTCTTTAAAACGCGGCAAGCAATATTATCATCCAATTTGGATTGTCTACACAAAAGGTGTCAGTAGTTTGAGCTTGTTTAGCGTTTAGTGAGACCCAAGTGATGACTCTAGTCAGTCTGGAAATTGGCGGCTTGTTGTCAGGGAAGGAAGTTTACTGCAAGAAAGAGTTAAGATAATTTTTTTCACAGGAAAAGAATTACTGTTTGTATTTCAATGAAAAATTCGTAAATGGAAAAGAGTATCGATTTGTGATAGACCAAAGCCTTTTAAATGGAAATAAAACTTGGAATCTTTTAATGTCAAAGTCGATCTTTACAGCACATCTTCAACAAGATTATATCCGTGATTGACAGTTATGATTCTTGGTCAAGCATTCAAATGATTGTTTCCGACACCGCAGCTGTTAATACTGTCCACAAAAATCGGGTTGTGAAAAAATTTCAAGTGGAAGTTAATGGAGGAATTTAAAGATACTTGCAAACATTATATATATTTCAATCTGAAATTTGATGGTACAATCAATTTGAAATCTGAAAATCTTGATATGATTCTTAATTTTTACTTGCTAATAATTCAATTAAGCAAAAAAATATTGTACATGCAACCTTTTTTCAATATTTAATTTTGAAACCGTGAAATTCCTGTAGCAAATGATAAAGCAGGCAGATTAAAAAATTTCAAAACATCGCTTTGACATTAAATTGCACCCTTGAATTATTAAAATTATTTTTAAGGTAAGAATTATTTTTGTTTATGTAAAATTTTAATAAAAATTAATTTAAAGATAAATTTTATTACGATTTTTTAATGAATTTTACAAATTCTGGATTTATACAAAAACAATTTATTTATTTAAATATAAAATATAAAATATGTTTCTTCTTTTATTAGGCATTTTGTGAATAATCTTTTCATATGATTGTAAAACTTTCTTTAATTTCCATATTTGGACCTGTAGAGATATTCATCAGCTTTTTGACAGAATATTGAGTCGAATATTGAAGAGAGGGGACTTTTATTTTTGTTCCATTTTTGATTTTGCCAAAAACACTTTCAATTTTACATTTTTATCGACAGTAGATATTCTGTAATAATTTCTATAAGTTAACCAAATTTTGAAAACAAATTTACACAGTTCAATGTGTTCTCTGTGTATGATAGTTAATGCGTTGCGAATCATTAGGAATGGCTTTTTTTATTTTTTAAATTTAAAAATTTTGGGTGCAATTTATCGTCCATGTGTGGAATTTATTATCTAAGTATTGGTATTTTTACTATAGAAATTTTGTGAATCTAGATTTTGTGCAGGTATATTTTTTCTTCTCTCATGAAATTTTTCTATCTTTCTATAGTATACACCAAGAGTCAATAAATCGAACCATTGAGAATTTTTTAAGTTTTTAAAATTTTCTTTGTTTAACTTGAAATATTGTTTATCTTAGTTCAACTTTTAAAAAATCACAATTTATACATGAATTTTGTGATTTTTTATTTGAATTTTGGAATTATTCATAAAAAGTTAAGTCATTTATTTGTTAATTTATAATCCAAAAATTTTCAGTTTACCCAAAATCACTTCGTTCTTTAGACATTTTGGAAAAAATCTCCTAATGTAATGGTAATAATTTGGATTTTATTCATAAAAATCAGTCGATCTTTCATAACTTCTATAATTCTTTTTATTGGCATTTGATATTCTGTGATGATTTTTATAAGTTAATCCAATTTTAAATACAAACTTATATTTCAATGTGCTAGATAGTTAATGGCGTTGAAGTATCACTAGATATTATGTAAAAAATCTTTAAAAAATAAAAATTTTGATAGGTATAATAACATATTTTGGTTTTGTTGCCTGTACGCAATTGTTGATGCCGTTGAAGCATTGGAAATATCTTCGAGAAAATCGTTATTTTTAAAATAAAGTATAAAAATAGCGACAATTAGTAAGTATTTTTATTATAGACATATTCTGAACCAAGATTGTATTTTTTTACTTCTCTTATGAAATTTCTTTGCCCTCCTATAATATAAGCTCCTACCTAATGACGCAGCTCTTACCAACATTCTAATTTAGGTATGGCACACACACATTTATTCATTGGTTAGATTTTTGATTGATTATATAAAATTCATTAGCTCTAATTTAATGCACTTTGGTGTATAAGGTCTTATCCAATGTCACAGGTCTTATTTAATTTCATTTTTGACTATTACACACACACCCTTATTAAAAGTCTATTCGGGTCCAATTTAATGTCCCTTGGTGTAAATAAGTTTATTAATTATTAGATTAAAATTTAACGCATGGGTAAGTTTGTAAGATTATATTAATAACTGAATGAGTGTTTTGAGTATAACATACACTATATGATAATTTACATTTACTAACATGAATAATTGAAATCAGAATTCGAGAACAAAAATATCTGGATAAGAATTCTACGATAATGTTTGTATATTGTGATTGGTTTGATTAGTAGCAGAATCCCGAATAGTTGTGGTAAGCGAGCGGAGATCCACATTGGCGAAGGCATTGGTTGAAATAAGAGTTCTGAGATCCAGCGTATTTGTTCAACGAATAAATGATATTTGCCTCTATAGAAGGTCTCCGAATTCACTGTGTGTCATCTTGATTAAACAAGTATCTGAACGAATAGCTGAACAATAACTTTGAAAATGATCAGTAATGAATTATCTGGTCACCCACAGTCAGAGGCGTAACTAGGGTATGGCAGGCATGACACGTGCCATGGGCGCGAAAAAGCGCCTAACGTATAAATACGCAAATGAAAATAGAAAAATATTTTTATAGACAAAAATTCTATTGCCAGTTATGAAAGATCATTTAGCAAATTAAAATTGATACCTTCATATTTGAGAACCTCGATGGGCCAATGTCGATTATGTGATCTTAATTTACTTAGCATTGAACGAGAAATGATCGAAGAAATTGATTTGATAATATAATTAAACAATTGGCGTCAGCTAAAGCAAGAAAGATAAATTTGCAATAAAGTGTTAATAGATTTAACTTCTGTGATTTTTTTACCGAATTCTAAAGTATTTTTTTAGAAAATAAAACGTAAGTAACCTATCGTCGGAGAGGGGCGTAAGATCGGTGTTTACCATTGGCGCCATTTACACTAGGTACGATACTGCCCACAGTCATTGCAATCAGAAACCGATAGTAGTTATCAAACAGGCTTTGAACAGATCAGTCATCCAAATTAATGAGTGTAATGCAATTATTTTCAAAAAATGTGCCATTAAATAACTGCTATATTATCAAATAGAAATTTTACTTTCATTACGATTTACTATCATTATTTGTTAACTATTATTAATTCATATTAATTATTCTTTGGCTATTATCATTATATATAAATTATTTGATCACCCTCGGGTAATAAAAATATCATATCCCACAAAATTTAGGTACCAGTGGAAAGGTAATTAGAAATGGAAAGTAAAGCTTTAAGGGCCATATATGACTTCACGCCGATGTTGGGTGATTTTTTACCCCCTCTCTTCTTCTCGTCACAAAACGTTAGACCCCTTCAAATATGGCGTCACAAATCTTTGCCCCCCACTAAAAAGCCGTATTTCATACTTGAAAATGTTTCCAATCGCTTTATTGTCATATTAGTATGTATTTAGTGTAATGCTGCTCTAATATCGTATAAGAAAACATGTATTAAAAATGAAGCTCTGAAAAGTTGAAATTATTATAAAGTTCTGCTGAAAAAATACAAAATTTAAGATGTGACACCACAGTGCTTAAACACCTCCTACTCCTCGTTACCCATAGTCACAAATGTTTGACCCCCTCCTCCCTATGTACGTAATGTCATTTATGGACGGCCCCTTAGTTATATTTTTATTAAATTATTCATGAGTTGTTTATAGATAAATTATATTGGTTGTCTAATATTAACACATTGTGATCGGGCAGTTTTCGCCGCTTACTAGTGATGGTAACGGGTGATTTTTCGCGTAATTTCGCCCTAACGTAAACCTCTAGAAAAATTGCGATAACTTCAAAAATATTGGAACCCGCATTTTAACGTGACCCGCGCTCCACTAACAATCTATCAAAAACGTATAAATACGTGATACGTTCTCTAGAATTAATTTGCTAAACACGTATTAATACGTGATCCGATTACAATGTGTTAATCAAATAAAACTATTGAATTAGTATTTTGAATTTAGCATTTATTGAATTAGTACCCCCCCATATTTCTACATGTTTGAAAATATTTTTTAAATCTACCTGCTTCGGTTTCTTCCTCGTAATGAAGTTGCAGCGTTTGAAAATAGATGAAAAATGTTATCAGATCTACGAGTGGATTGAATAGGCTTTCAGTTTTAAATATAACTCCGTAATCACCAAATTATTGATATTTTCTACAATAATTCATTATTTCGTAAATACTACGATCAACGGTGACCAAAAGTGATTTAGAAACATGACTTAACAAACCGTCTTGTAAGGATGAAGACAGCTGGTTTTCAGCAAAATTGAAAATCGCAATAAGCTCGAGATTTTGAAAGAAAAATGTTGGGTTATTATTACTGAAAGTCGGTTCCCTCTGACTCCTCGTCTCCTTTTCGAATCAAATAAGCAAACCCAACACAGAATAATTTTATTTGCACTTTATCACAGTTACGACTCAATCCGATTTATTTCAATGTTTTGTAATCACAATTTCACTAATTTATTTGGACCCTTCAACCACCGTATAAATTTGATTTTCTTAGGGTAGGTTATACAATGGATAATCACCCTTTCTGATAGATAACTTTGACTCTACTTGGGTTTAGATTCTTCTACTGACCTGGCTACACTACTCGTTTGCTTCAACCACTGGCCATTTCGTGATTTTCCCTTTTCCTTTTATACTCCTGCTCAGACTGTTTTTCAGACGATTGACAACAACATTTGCTACATTATTGAATTATTAAAAATAATTACTTCCCACAGACCACCTTAGCCGACATTTGTCAACAACGTTTTCTCCATTACTAAATTAAAAATTAGGAAATAACTACCTCTCCATAGATCAGTGGAGCTCATTTAATATTGTTTAGGCCAATTTATCCTTTTATATTATTCCGTCTACACGCCGGGTTTTCCTCATCTCTCGGGTTTCCCATTGCCTCGGTCTTTCCATTGACTCGGGCTTCCCATTAGTAATTAATTTTTTAATTAATTTCTTTTTTTGTCTTATATTATTTTCCAGGGACCCCTCACCAAATTTTTATTATTATTTCTGGACTCATCTCTCAATTTGGTGTTCAACCATACCAATTTCCCCCGATCAATACTACTTTCGAATTTTTGTAAATTTTTTAATTAATGTTGCACTTTTATCATTTCTGTGTTTTATTGATTTTACTGTGCTTTTTTCGCAATACCCCAACAAAAATATTTTCAAAAATAATTTCAAAGAATAACACTCTCGAAAAAGATTTTTTCAGAAAAAGTATTCTCACCAAACGACTCGGTTTCTTATACAATTTGCTTTGTTTCTCTGACTTTTCATGTTCTTAATTTGATACGAAATACCCAACACAATAACTTTTATTTAAAATAAACACAATTAATATACTTGTCAATATAATCCTTTCTATCTGCATTTTCTACTTTAAGGGGTATCTCTACTAACGATTGTTTAATATTTGGTTTACAAAATACTAAATATTTGATTAATGTATCTAATTTTACACTTAAATGAAGCAGCCATTTTGGAACTGGTCGTTTTGTTTTTATACTAATTTCGATTTGCGTAAACAAAATAAATTAAGTTAGATTCCATTAAAAAATGAGCCATTAAGACCCGGAGCCATAATTTAGCCATAATCATCATCAAAACTAATTTTGTTATTGATTTCTAAGATCTTAATAATCGCATTAATCTCTCGGATTTCCCTATAGCTCAGGTTTTCCATATGGCTCGGGTTTTTTACATAACAACTAAATTTTTAATTAATTTTTAATAAATCTTTATTTATTGAAAATTTTTATCTTTTCCTAGGGACCTTAATTAATGCTATATTAGTATATTTGTATTAATCTCCTCATTTGCAATCCGTATATACCTGTTTTTTCCGCAATATGTTAATTTTTTAATTAATCTTTTGCATTTTATATTAGTTGTAATATTTCAATTTTTACCCTTTTTATTGATTCGCTTTCCATTCTCCGTTCACTATCTCCTGTTGCACAACTCTACATAATTCCAACACAATCATCAATATATAATTATCAACTCAATTTCAACTGATTTCTTATTATTAGTCAGAAATTTTACATGAACTTTCAAAATTGATTTTCATGGCCTTTCTGGAAAGAGTAAGGAAAGACTGTTTTCAGCAAAAACATAAATGTAAACATTTTTTTCATCCTTTTCTAAAGTAAATTTTTCAAAAATCTCATAGAAATTTGACAATAGTCAGAATTTTCACAGCTTTGCACAATGTTCCATTGGAAAATCAAGTTCATCTTTTTTGCATTGTCAAAAATATAAAGTTAAAAAAATTGGCTGTTTCCATGTAAAATCAAATATTTTTGGAACGAAAAAAGTAGCAGAGCAAATTTGAAAAGATTTGAAATAATTTGAAAAGATTCTAAGAGAGGGGCTGAAAGTTGGTTTGAAGCTCGCCTCCTACTATTGTGTGAAATTCTTGACGAAAAATGTATTAAATCAGACCATTTTATTCTTTTTAAGATTCTTATTTGAAAAGTTACACAATACATAAAACAAAACTCGAATATACTGTATATTAGCATGAAGTGTCAACTACATCCTTATAGGTGGTGATTTATGCGTGAATAATGTGCGTATGTTGTGAGTAAATACTTCATGTAGCTCCATAGGCTTTCTATCACATGCATAATTTTTTGATTTTCTTCAACCATTTTTAAGGCAGAGAAAAGTAGAAGGTACCGATACATATCATTACATAGGTGTTACAATCTTGATAGACTTGTGAATTGTAGCAATTCTGATGTACTTTCCCGTTATGTACACAACAAACTTTAACAATGTTAGTTACTGAAAATATTTCAAAATGTAGCTTGAATATTTTTTACTTTTCTGTGGCAATTTACTTGTCATTGCCTTAAAAAGGGTTAAACGTCTCTAATAAACATTGGATAATAAATGTACATTATCTATCTCTACAAAACACATAGGCGTGGGCTGCTGAAGCTTATTAAGCGTATTCAAATGTGACCGTTAGATTCCAGAGAAATTATACATTTAGAAAATTTAACCGGTCCGAAAAAAGTGAAAATAATATGGATTTGAATAATCTATAAAATAAACAAAAATTATCTCATTTACTGAATCCGATCATTAAAACTTTTACTATTTATCTAATATTCGCCCAGTTCAAATAAATTTGTACAAAATTTCACTAAATAAGTAAAATAAAAACGAAATTTCACGATTTCTTTATATAAATTTACATTAACTATCTCAATTCCTTACATGCAACAATCGAAAGGAGCGAAGCTTTTGTGTGAATTAATTTCTTTCAGTCCGATCAAACTGTGAATTCCGATCAGTGTAATTGCAGAGGTGTAGAAAACCGTCATCAGCACATTTTTGTACATCACATTATTTGCCTCCAATCCATTTTCTGTACAATCTAGCACTGTGATAACTGCACTGATTAAAACAATGATGAGCACACTTATTTCTAAATTAATTATGATTTTTTTAATTGACAACTTTTCGGTTTTTAAATGGTAAAAAATCATTCCACTTAATATCCAAAGGAGAGGTGCACAAATGAAACCAGAGTGAAACTTGCTAATGATGGAAATTGTGAACACGGTTTCCCATATCAATATCAAAGCTCCGAGTGCTATAAAAATTGAAGCATAAATTTTTTGACGAGTTTCAGAGTTCTCATTTTCGATGAATCCATAGGAAGAAGCTGTCACCAGAATTGGCTCTATGCGACTGGAACTTTTATTAAATTTCATTTCGACTGAATTTGTCGAAAAACCTGATATGCTAGTTTTAACTGATCCCAAATTATTTATCGGGAACTGGTTATTTTCTGTGAGTTTCTTCGGAACAGGATTTGGGGATTGCATTACTTTATATTAGAAATGCACTTACTTCTTCAAATGACGGTATTTGTAAAATATAATTGCCGCACACGATTCAGGATGTTACATCATCTTTGATAAAATTATAACATGATTAATATAATTCAAATTTAATAATCATTTTTCCTGGTAAGAATAATTATACAATATTTCTATTTATCACTTTTTTATTAAAATATATTTTATCTATTATTCAACTAGTTAAATCTTGTATCGAAATGTATAATTATCATTCTGATACGGTTTGAAAATTATTATTATTATTATTATTATTATTATTATTATTATTATTATTATTATTATTATTATTATTATTATTATTATTATTATTATTATTATTATTATTATTATTATTATTATTATTATTATTATTATTATTATTATTATTATTATTATTATTATTATTATTATTATTATTATTTTATATTAATATATTAAATATAAAATTTATCCTAAATCAAACAAAACTAATACTGTAAATATTTAACTTTGTCATCATACTGTCATCACAAAATAATAAGATGATTTTAAATAAATATAAATATATTACCAATTCAGTTAAACATAATATTCATAATATATGATATTTATTTTATTTGTTATAATTAGAGGTTTTGATTGCTTTTTTAAAGAAGAGAATCTATCGACATCCAAACCTACAAAAGATTATAAAAATGAAACTTGGACCAATTTAACGGTTGATGGGAATTTGACTTCATGGTAAAATATTTGTTTCATATTTGTTATGTTGATATTTTTGGGAAATTTTCTCGTAGTTGGACATTGGATATTGGAGATTTTTGGGTCGTTGATATGGAAATCAACGTTCTAATCAGTGAGTTTGAAATAATTTACAATGGGTCCCAATTGGGGTTGTCAGTAAATCTGGAGAATGATGTTGTTGTTTACAGAGATGTATATTATTTAAACAAAACCTCTTTAAATGGAACCATTGGTCGATTCTTTAGTATTTTTGGTTGGAAAACTCCAGTGCTGCTTTGTGAAGTTATAATAATTGGAGGTAATTGCTAAAATTATAATGAGTAAATAAAGGTGATAGCTAGGGATAAGATTTTATCAAAACTTATCTAAATTTTTAATCTAATAAAATCCTTTAAATATATCAGGAGGTTGTAATTCTTTTTAAAATCGTCAATGCTACTTTTCTACTAAATTTTGTTCACACTTCGCTTTGGAGTTACTTTTATATAACTTCTAAGACATAATATAAAACTAGGATGAGCTAATTTTCTTAAGCTATTTTTTTTCATTGACCTTTCAGTGACCTAGGTATTATAAGATAGGGTAAGTCATATATAGTTACAGGAAATGATACACTTGCTTTCATAGGATTTGATAATTTCTTTGATATTTGTTGTTGTGTGGAATTCATTTCCTTTTATAAAATATTGTTACAAATCTTGAATAGACTATTATTATACATTTACATAATTTTATTCTTCTCACAGTCGTTCTTTATGGTGTATATAATGTAAATTGTCTGATGAATTGGTATCATTAGTAGCTTGACTTGGGAATTGAATAATTAAAGAGCTATCCTTGTGTTCTTATAGAGGGGGAGGGTATATATTTGACAAATAATAAGGAATTGAATGAATAAGGTAAAGGAAATTTAAAATTTAATATTTTCGGAAGCAAATTCAGCTAGATAAAATAAAAATGCAAAAGAAAAAAATTGTAATCTCATTTAAATAGAGCTATGAAAATATGCTCAGCATATTGGACATTAAAAAATCGGTTAAAATTACGCAATGGAATTTTCAACAGAACTTGGATTTTACTGCTAGGAAATAAGTTGAAGAAAAGCAGTTAAGATATCATTATAAAAACCTTCAATAATACTTTTTCCAATTCTTTTTGAAACTGAAATATTTCGTGTCCAAATCAAAGGAAGAAACATCTTGGATGAAGCTGAAAAAAGGAAAATATTGAAAGCAAAACTGATCTCAAAACATTAAAAATTACTTCAAAACAAAATGAAAAATAAAAATTTATTAATTGGAAAAATTTAAATTGGTGATTATAATTAGAGCTTGACCGATTGCATTATTCTCTGATTGTCCCGATTTCCGATTATGCATATTGTGAGAAGTACAAATTGTAATTCCGATACCGATTGTGTAGAAATTTTAATTTTTGTTAACTATTCGACTTTTAAACTCGACTTGTTATAATTGGATTTTTTACTTGGTTCTTCTAAATACGCTTAATGTTTGCATTGGGTATTATAATATAATTAAGTGATGCACGTCTTGTTTCGTCGCTAATCTATATTTATCCAGAAAAGTTTGTTTTTTTTGTAAGTCAGAGTAATTCCCCGTTATCTGTGAATTAATAATTTATCTTGAACAATTGGCTCTGGATAGGAAACCGATTTCCGATTGTAACGATTGCGACATGTTGTTCCTATAATCGGCCCGATTGTGAATATTACCGATTAATCAGTCGAGCTCTAATTATAATATAATAAATAATATGAAAAAGCCATTCCAACGGCATGTTTTATTTAAAACGTTTTAATTCTTCAAAAGAAAAGTGATAAACAATTGATATAATTAAAAATATAGATAGTGGGGGAAAATTGGGACACAAAAAGATTTGTAATTATTAGTAGGACAAAAACGGCTGGAATTGATAAAAAGGCAAAGAATTCAGAAAATATTAAATTAAAGTTCAAAGAAATGTTTATGGTGTGACAAATTTAGCCAAATAGAAAGAATTATGGGTTATTGGGTGATGAATCTGGTGAGATTGCAGCTGAAACCCTTCCTGTAAGTATGGAAATAATCCAAAACTGAAAAGCTAAAAAACTGTTATTTTCAGATCAATAATGAGATTTACTTAATATCTAAGTAAAATACAATATTCTAATTTCATTTTATATTCACACATTTATTAAATGTTTCACCTGTAATGGTTTCATGAAATTTATTCAGGGACAGATAATCACAATGACAAATAATCACATTGACAGATAATCACAAAAGCAGATTAGGAATTTCATTACTGTGAATTATTTTATTATAGGCACTGAACAACGATACGTTAAAAAAGATCGTTAATTATGGAATAAATGTGCGGGACATAGACCGCTAAATACAGGCAGACAGTAAGAGCTTTAAGCAAATTTAGTTCATGACACTATTTCCCCAGGAGCTGATCGATTCCTATTAAACCTTGTAGAAATGTTGATTTTGGTTTCGGTATATCCCTAGCAATGTTATCTTTAAAAGTCCAGTATGTAAGATGATGGAATAAAGCTTGTAACTCATTGTGCCATCCTTCGACTATTTTGGTCGTCCAAGCAGTTCCGTCGGCTGCAGCCTGGTTTTAAAAATAAATTTTCGATTATATATACTTCTTTTTAATACTTTTATAAAAAGCCATATTTGTTTGTCATTACCTGTTCCTGATTACGTATCATAAGATTAAATGTCGGCAAACCTCTAGATCAGTGGTTCCCAACCTGTGGGTCGTGACGCCGACGGATTTCCTTGACAATTTGCCAGTGGTTGCCTGAGGTCTTCTGAAAATATTTGCTTACGCTAGTCAGTGGTTTCTTACTATCTTTTTAAATTCAGGGCTTAAATTTATAGTATACTTTATTATATAAATTGCAAAATATAAATAAAATCTGATATTTGGAAGTCAAAAACATAATAGTTAGGTTAAAAATACAGTGACTGAGGAGCAACCCTATTTATTTTATTGTTTGGGTCGCCACAGCTTGGCCTATGTTCATCAAGGGGTCGCGGCACCTGAAAGCTGGGCAATCGCTGCACTAGCTCTAATTTCTGGCTGAAATATAATGAAGATAACCCATTTTACGTGCGCAGCAACAGTTAATTCAAAATTGGATTTTGGAACGTGGAAGATCACGAACAAAAAACCATTGATCAACCAATAATGTATAAATTAAAGTCATATTGCATACTAAAAATGTCATGTTTCATACTAGTTGAATTAGAATGAAATCATTAATTTTAATATCTAAATTAAATTCCGATTAGCATCATTTGTAAAATTGAGAGTCTAATGAATAGAGCAAAGAGACAGACCTAACAATTGGGAAATGCGTTTCCACTCTGTCATCGTTAGACCACGCCTCTTGATGAAGAGCAATCAAAAATAGCTTACCGACCTTATTTATATTCTAACTTATTCTTACTTAATTTAAAACATTCAATCTTCAAAACCTTTGAAAAGCTATTGGAGCAAGTAATCATGCAAAATAATTGTTTTTAAAACGGTTCATTCTAGATCTACAGATGTCGCTGTTAATAAATAATTTGATTTATTTTTCTTTCATTTAGAATTAAAGACATTTCAAACTAATCAATATTTTTAGTACTACAGTAAAATATAAAATAAATGATCGATAGTTTAAAAAATAAAAATAAAGGAATAAAATTCAAAAAAATCAGTGAAAATAAAAAATTATAAAACTAATTTTTATTGAAGAATTATTTATAAATTTAATTTTTTAATGTTCAATGAAATTTGTATTCAATTATAATGTTTCCACAATTTTATATCGATAATACTTTCAATACATTAATTTAATAATAAATATTACAATTGTTTGAATATGTTGAATGCAAATACAAAAATATCGTCAAAATTTAAATTGCGGTAGGCAAAAATACTAAGATTCATTTTATGATGAGATAAATTTATGTTATATATTCAGAATATCATTTTTATTAGTATTAATGTGATAGACTTGAATTTAAATAGCAACTCTTTCAAACAAGAAAATTTTAGAAAAATCTTATTTTTATTAATTTTTGAATCTATCATATTTTATATTTTTAAAATTAATAAAACATTTGATATTTAATTTTGGTTCCTTAAAGGATTTTTAAAATTTTATTTGTCTATTTTAGTAAAATTATTTTATTTGGGTTCGTCGCAGCTTATTTCATTAAACGAAATGGTATTTTCTTCGTTTAAAAGTGATTATACTTTGTTGATAACAAGTGGGAATCATTTAGGAAAATGGTATTATTTTTTAATATTTCAAGTTAAAGTTATTCTGCTATTGCAGTTTATCCATCAACGCTTTCCATAGAGTTAAAATTAGTTTGAGTGATAATCAAACTTTTTCATTAATTTTAATTGTATTTGAAACTGTAGAAGATTTGGAATACGATTTGCAAGTGATTTCAGAAACCGGGGAGGTTTTTGATAGGCTTATTAAATTGAATACATTCATGTGGAAAAATAAGACTTTTTTTGTTTATAATGCAAGTGGAAGTATTGGTGAACATGTACAGATAAATAGTCACAATGGAACATTGAATCTATGCCAGATTTCGCTTTTCAAAGGTAATAATATCCATATTATATTCATTCTTTAATAATAATTCTTACAATACTAAAATTTATCATCCTATCGATTTATAATAAATTTTAGTTATTGATTTGAGCATTTTTAAAAATACTTAATGCATATTATTAACGGATGAGTTAAATTTGACACTGATGTGAAAAATAATTTGATATCTATTGTTTTTGCTATATCTATTATTTATTTCCATTTATAGAAGGCTAGTATGTTTGTTAAAGTGTGACATGCATACTGAGTATTTTAACGTTTACACTTATAATTTTATATACTCGATAATTTCTGTAATTTTTAATTTTTATTTATAAAAATCGTATTATTGGGGTTTTTCATAGCTTAATCTTTTGCAGCATCTCCAATCAATTGTTTTAAATCTGTAAATGGAACATAACTGGGCGTTGTGTGGGTTTCCTTGTTTATTTGCAATAAATTCAGCTTTTCATGTTGAAATACTCCAACACATGAATAGGTAGTACTAAAATCATTACAGATATCATTAGAAAACATTTAAATAAGTGATTGTAAAATTAAAAATAAAAGGAAGGATTAAATGTCAAAACGTTATTAGCTCCAAATATAAATATCCAAAGAGTTACCAGCTCCAAAAAGAGTCCAAATTCATAATAAACATCTAAGTTAGTTACAAATACACAAATTCATAGAATTCAAATTAAACATAAAAATCCATAATAAACATCAGCAATATTCATATAATTGATTCGAATAAACAAATTATCAAGAAACTACAATCGTACACACAGACGCGCGAAACGAAATTGACCATATACATTTGATATTATATCTTGTTTTCTTTGTTATACAAATTACAAGAAATAAAATATAAAATTTCAGGATAATGGTTTGCCGGGAATTAGGCTATTTGGCAATAAATATCCACCCGGCTTAGAAAGGTTCTTTGCCCCCTAAAACATAACCAATAGGCGAGGAATTGCTAAAAAAGCCGAAGACAGCGCTAGTTAGTCGAAATGGAGTTTTAAAATTAAAAGTGTATAGAGGAGAGCAAAGCAATATTAAAAGAAAGAAAATTAGATTGTGTTTTGATTTTACTATTAACGGTGATACCCATCGGATGTCTAGCCTGTTTTTGAATGTTTGAATTGATTTTGGAAATAAAAATTTTGTTGGGATTTGTTTTGTTATTTTGATTTCCGAACACGAGGAATCGGATCGAGTTTCAGTTTCATCAACAAACTTTTTACTATCCCAACAATGATTGATTGTAATACATAAAAATTTATTTTCGTGTTCCAAGGACTGTTTTTTCTCAAATGTCCGAATAAATAATAAATTTCTATTTAAGTCAAACAAAGTTATTCGAATTCCACCCTCAGCCAATGAAATTACCTTTCGTACATCAATGTATCTATTTCGAACAATAAAATTATATCATCAACACTGATAATGAATTTACGTGTATTACACTATTCGTGACTATCATTATTGTAACAATATTTGTGGTGATTCGCATTATCATTGTGCTATATAAATCTAGACTACTGTTTAAGTTTTCTACGAATCAATCCATGAACTCCGATACCTTGGATTGGCTATGAAAATACATTTATGTAGTAAGACATAACTATTCTGCATGCAATTTGATAAAGTAGCAATAATATAATAGTAGTGACATTGATTTTGTGTGAATCTATACTTTTCCATATTGTTGAGGTTGTTATAATAATTATGGAAATAAAATGAGTGCACTCGAAAAATCGAAGGTGAACAAAATAACACCAAAAATCATTAAAGTGCAAATTAGTTAAAAATTTATAAATTAATATTGATCTGTGGAAATTGGTATGGTTGAACACCAAATCGTCCTAAAGATTTGGGACAATAATTGTATAATTATAGATAATTATTCTCAGTATAAAAATAGCGCGAGTTAGATGAGTTGCCAGTAGGTCGAAGAAGTTGGAAAATAGAATTTGATATTAAGAAAACCCGAGAAGGTCAGAAACTGAAAATAAGCAAATTTAAATCAATGATAATTAAATTTATGTGCAGATGAGGCGATATTCCATTGGAACATCTGCCTCCACGTTTAGAATCGAATACTGATAAAAGAGTGCAAATATTGTAATAAATTGTAAATTTTGTGATCGAGATTAATAAACGTATTCTGTTTTTGGTTTTGGTTATTTGATATAATAAAAGGAGCACGAGGAGTCAGAAAGTTGACCGACTTAAAATAAAAAAACCAACAATATGATACGAGAAAACTAAATTTAATTGACTGACGCTGAATAGTGGGGTAAGGAAAAAATGCTGAAAATCTAACAAAAGTATATAAGGCAGGGGTAAATTCATTTAACTAAATAAATATTTTTCAATTTTTAAAAAATATTTAAAATTGGTAAATTTTTATTGTTATTATCACCTTATTATCAAGAAAATGGAGCAAATACCATGGGCGAGATCCACTTATGACATTTATACAAGGATACAGAAAAATCATACTGTACAGCAAATTTACAGAATCAATAACAACTTACAAATCCCAAATTATTTAAGGATCGACGACAGAAGAATGAAAATTCAAATATTTACGATAAGCCGCAAGTCAAAATTAAATTGGCTATGGATGAGGAATATTATCTTCACATAATCAAAGAGACACTCGAAATAATGAATGCAAATAATCAAGTGTGGTGAGAGCTCAAAACATTTACACCGTGGAAATTGCAGAAAGAAGCTGTTTCAAAAATAATACGTGCAGCAAACGAGGAAGCGGTCATAGTACTAGAGATAAGAACAAAGATCGAAGTGAATGAAGTATCCAAAGCACATCCAATTGGAAAGAAATTCAATATTGTTGCCAATTTCGGAAGACATGTTGAAGAAGAAAATGTCTTTGATAGGAAAGGAAATGGATCTTTAAGAAATCCCTGACAGAATATTATTTTTCGATGCCGAATATGGTGCGTCAGAAACTGGAAGGATAATACCATTGGCAGTTGCCATCATGAATTACCATGGAAAAGCAGTAATGAATGCCTATATAATTTCGAGAGGAAGAATCCGACATTTCAATTTAAGGATTCACGGGATTATGGAGGTATCCACCAGTAATTTAAAAGATCAACACGAAGAGATGGCAGATATCCAGAAAGATACTAGTAAGTCACGACCTACATGCAGAACTCCAATACCTGGGAATTTGGATTGACTACATGGAATACGTGATCTTGCAGCAGCACAAGTACACCATAACATGAGAGTAACCAGGAAAGGTTATTGGTTCAATTTGCAAACGGTTGTGAGAGAAATATGTGGTGAAGAAACTCAAATCTGGATCCACTCTGCGCTGGATGTCAAACGTATTTGCAATGTATATCAGACAGTAGAAAATCAATGGGTAGATGACATACCAATGCCCAAAAGGCAGTCAACGAATAAATACTCGTTAAGCAAATATAGAAAGTTTCGAGGGATGGAATCGATATCAACGACAACACCAGAAATGTGACCACAATTTTCTGAAGAGATTTCGATGGCAGAAATTGATCTGACAACGGAGGAAAATATAACAATGCCGGTTTAGAATTTATCCACTTATTTAAAATGGGCAATTGAAGCATTTCTTTAAATATCGGAAGAAAATATAATTTCAATGGACAATGTTACGATGAAGAGAATCCAACCAACATTGGAATACGGACCAATGCTAAAGTGCCGGCCAAGTCGGAAACGGAAAGCCTCGTTGGACATGAATGTTGGAGAAGATAATGTCACTATAAGTGGAGTTATGTATGAAAAGGAAGAATCAATTCACATCTATAAACATGGGTCCGAGTGAGTGGGGATAAAAATGAATCCTAAATTTATATAAAATATTTATAATTTATTAAGAATCAATAATAAATGATTTGGTTTCGTTTTTTTGCTTTAAATTTTGGCATGCTGAATCCTGGGAAAAAAAATATAAATCAAATTTAGTAATAAATATTTATAGTATTACTATCGATATTATTATTATTTATAATGTTGTGTATATTATTATTTATATTATTGATATTATTGTAATTGAATAATAACTCCTTTGACTCGCAGATCCGGAACTTCTAGATCGAAGATTAAAAGAACCCGAAAATCGACCACCCACAGCACTGGCGTAACCAGTGGTTGGGTTGAGGAAAATTAATTAAATCTATAAGCACAAGGTATTAGCATTAAAATAGAAGTCTAAAATAGTATTAAATACAATTCTGAATTAATATATTTATAAAATCATCATCGTATTCTTTCACGAATCGAAACTAGTTATACATAAATTTCATTGATCCAGTGTTTTGTTCCTGACTATTAAAATGATCTATCATACACCACAGTAGTTTTCATTTCTACCGCAGTATTCCCAGGTGAAAATTCGGTTAATCCAAAGTATCCTACATTCTTAACGAGTCGATATTTAAAGAGGAGGATAATAAGGTCTTACTGTTCGAAAATATTTTACTGTTGCATAGCTTCAGCAACTTATTTCGGCAATCATTCAATATAATTTATATTATTCAACAATTTTATATAAATTAAATAAATAACTAAATTCTTTATAAAAATGTGTAATAAATAAACAAATTCAACCGTCCCAACCAAAGCGCAACTGATAAGAACTCAAACGACAATAAATTAGATCTTCAATAATAAAAATAAAATTAACCCATATTAAAAATATTTGTCATTGGCAAAATGGACATTGAATTACAGTCATAATATTAAATAAGAGTTTATAATATAGACGAATACGAAAAATTCATTGGAGTAGAGAAATAAATAAGTACAAATAAATTTAAATAAGTTTAAAAAATTTTTATTAAAAAATCATACAAAACTGGATTTTCTAAAATTGGTATAAACTTAATAATTACATCGAATTTTTTATAATTATATAATAATAAAATCAATAAAAATAAAATGAAAATCAGATCAATAACATGTCTATTCAATAAAAATGTATATTTCAACTGAATAAAATATATCAGGTTGACTGCTTGAAATTACAATTGAGAAATAGTTAATCGAATTAAAGAGGTTCTCATTTGAAATTGAATTTTCATAGTTTAAAAATGATTAGATTTTGATTAAGATAATTTAATAAGATCGGATAATTTATTCTGATAGGCTTTGTGAGAGATAGATAGATTAAATAAATACATAATACACTTATTTTTCAATTTGAAATCCGGCACAATTCATTATTGAAAAAAATTTTAATTAGAAAAGAATTCACTAAACATATTAAAATCCTTTTATTCGTTGTGCGATTAACTAAATTGATTGATTAAAATGCAAAAAATTATGATTTCATAAAAAAGTGAAAACCGTAAAAATAGAGATTTAAGAATCTAATTTTAATAATTATTATATGGGGTTTTTGACCAATGATTATTTGCAAAAGGATTACTTTCTTCATTGCATCAGGATATTTACCATAACCAAGGCTGTTAAAATATGTCATGTAGATCTCACTAGATACCTTTTCCAAAGCAATGTTAGTTCCTTTGAATCATTTTACAATTTAAATGTTTAATTTGGTCACATTGGATTGTTAATCAATAACCAATTTTCTTTAATATGGCAAAATATTGATAATATATTTATATTCATGTTTTGCACCTAATTTCAGTGCTTTCATTTATGATCTTAAACAGGTTTTGATAGAAGTATTCGATGATATTCTGATTGATGTTTCTTAGTTAAAATTTTTTGTATTTTAATAAATATTTTGAATTTTGTTTCTTTTGTGTTTACTGTTTGATTATCTTGTATACATCAAAGCACATAAATTACTCGACATTTAGCTCTAAATTAAAGTCTACTATAATATATAACTTATTTATACGTATGGAAATAAACACACCTACTTAAAATAAATATAAAATTGTGGGTGGTCGGCATAATAAATTAAGTTCATTTATTACACTAAGGGACAATAAATTAGAGGTAAATGGATATTATATTGTACCTTAAATAATAAATCAACAACTAACCTACAATAAATGTCAGATAAAATCTGGGACAATTTTTTAATTTTAAAATTATTATTTTAAGTACAATTAAGATTGATAGACTTCACAGAACGGAGATAAAATTAATATAATCGCAAATAAAATCCAGAAATTATTAGTGAATTTTAGCATGTTATAATAGCTTTAAAAATTTGTATTTAAATAAAAACTTAATAAAGCTTACATTATAATCATATAGTTTGGTGACAGTTTGAATTTTGACTTAAAACATAAGATTAATTTAACCCTTCAGATTCGAGAATCTCATATCAAGATGTATGTAAATCTGAATTATTTATGTTTTTTACTTTTTTCTCATTCTATCCCTTTTTACTTTTATGAATTTAATTCTGGAGGTGAATAAAGATGCAGGAGAAATGATTATAACCATCAAGAAATAACAATTGACACATTTACTGACTTTTTAGGAAATTTAACACTAGAACTACCAAGCCCGTCAAAATGTCGGTTTTTGATATGGTAGAACTATGTATATCAAATATCATGGTAAATCTAGTGCTAGTTCCGCAATTAAAGAGTTAACTACGATTACATTTAATGTCAACTCACTGTTGATCTATTAATAGAATTTCCATATAATACAACTGATATGTGAATTCAATTTCTAGGTCTTATAGAAATTAGAAAAATCGGCAAAAGATTAAGTTCACGCGTACCAATTAAATTTACAATTCCGATATCCAAAGCTTTTTGAAGACAATGCACGCTGGTGAATAATTTAGTAAAAATGTTCAAAATAATTGATACAGCATTATTTGCATATTTCTTAGTTTTGCAACAACTCCATCACTTGCAAAACAAACTCTTGTATTTATTATTAACCTTCAAAGTGCATCCAAACGGTCACCTCCGGCGGTTTTATCGCAATTAGAAAAGATTTCCAAAAGTTCATCAAATAGTTTTAGGTTGACATCGAATCCGTTAATACACAACTGCTACATGAACGATATTTCGTATATCTGTACTTGCATTAATTGCAATAAAATAGGCGTCAAACGTTTATATCGTTGAATTTAAATAGTGGCTCAATTTTGCAGTAATTTCACTGATTTTTCTAACTATGATATGTGCTATGACCACCGATGGGTCCCACTGTAATTGTATGACTCCGTGCACATTATTACAATAATAACCTTTGTTGGGCCAGAACACAAACGGCCTTGAAAAATGTTTAAATGGATCGGTAACACACATACAAACATAACATGCAAATTCAAAATAAACCTATTGAAACACCAATTAATCCCACCAAAATATGAGAGGAAAAACAATGAAATATAAAATAATAAACATAAAAATAAATTAAAATAATAACAAAAATGCAACAAGATTCGCACGATACAAATACAAATATAACATGAAAACCCAACAAATTCGACCGAAAATTAATAAATCAATAAAAGTTCATGAAAATGAAACTTAAATCAAAAAATTTGAATTAGAAATAATTCAATAAAAATTCTAAATAAAAAATTATTTAAAATAAATTAAAAAATAATAAAAATAAAGAATAGAATACACTAGAAAAATAACAAGGTCGAATTTTGTTTCACCACATCAAAATTAACATGCGAGGTTAAGGACAGAAAATAGGTATAAATACCGATGCATTTTCACATCAAGTTAACCATTTTTTGAACCGAAATTTTGCGAATTTTAAAAATCTACGTCAAATCAATTTTAGGTGAGAAGTAGTTTTATTTGGAACTCTCTCCACGTCACATCCTCGCAACCTCGGTAGAGCTCTGCTTGGATGTCGGCGTGGGGGGAGATACATTTTATGAATTTTATTTATGGAATGGATTGTATGGTAACTTTATGTTTTACTTGTTATATACTTTAATAAATATTTATAATATTTAAAATTGTTTTATGCATTTAATAAAATTAATCTGTCGAAATTTTTCCGGCCCACAGCCAACACCTATCGCAAGTCAGTAAAATCAACATATAACTTAGACTCGTGTAAGCGCGTGGAAAATCGCCAATGATCTGTGCCCGTGAAGACCCGGCGTGCGGAACGCAGGGTCGGAACGTCAATATTACCCCGTATAGAAGAAACGAGGAATAAGGAAGAAGTCTTTTGGCTGCTTCCTCGTTGCTCATTTCTGTAAAATCGACCTAAATTATTTGACACACGGCTCAAAATCATCACACCGAGTAGTCCAGTGGGCACTCATTAACTGTAACATAAACATAAACTGCGTCTAAAGCTTATTAAAGGGAAAGGGTACGGGGAATAAATTAACGTGAAATCGTTGATATGGAGAAATTAATTCGTTATTATAAAATAAATCAAATTGGTGATATAAATTTGCTTAATAAATTTAATTTGACTATAAGGTTTTAGTTGCAGATCGCTATGGTGTAAACTGCTGATAAAACCCCAAAAATAATCCTAAACCTGAGATTCAACGCGACTATTGCCCTATAAAATCGACGCAAAATCAAAAGAAATGACCATAAATTTATATTAATATTACATAAATCAATTAAAACATACAAGAGTAGGCTTACTACCGATGTTAAATTTGAACAACTCCAGCTTATAATACACTCCCCAGGTATAGTAAGTACATTTCAAACACATTTTTCAGCAGATGGCCGATTAATAATTAACCATTGCGAAATCCCAAGAGTATGAATGTAATGAAAATCCGATGTTGAAATCGCGAGAACCCTTCGAGAAAATTATATTCCAAAAAGTCATCGGTAGAGTTTCCAAGCATTCCTAGCATTTCGGTAAAAATCATGTGAAGTAATTAAAACGCTAACCTGCTAAAAACAAAAACTGATCGCAAATTCCATAGCATAAATATGAACCCCGATCAAATCGCCCATTCAGAATAATGTTCCGATTCATAAACCCCGAATTTCGTCAAAAACTTCATAATACGCCAAATTCGACCCAAATCTCATAATTCTCTAAAATAGACTGGGATGATACAAATAAGGAAAATGAACCTACCTGAATTTATCATCGCCCCGCTCATTCCGTACCTGTAGAGAATTTCGTAAAATCGGGTAACATACTAAAATAAAATTAGAAATATTAATTATCGACAAATAAAAATTAAAAACCAACCTGGAAAATCGATAAAAGTCACCGGAAATCATGAATTATTTTGATCGTCGAAATTTGATTTATGATAAACAAGTTTCGTCCACGATTACACTATACATCAACGGAAGTACACGCACTTAATTTATATCGAGATTCCGTCCAAACATTTATTGATTGTGAAAATTATTATCACCTTGAAACATGGATCGTACAGTAGGAGGGAATTTACCAGAAGAATCAAACTTGCCAACTCAAGGTATCTTTGTAAAATTTCTCTTAAATAATTTAATTTTCCTAATGTCATAAATTTTTATTTAAACGGGTAATGACCATTCTAGTTGTCTCTCATAAATTAATCCCTAAATTAAAATTAACTATTTAATAACGGTTATCTACAATATTACTATAGCACCAAATTCAGGTACCCGATTCTCCAAAACGCTAAAATACTAATTAGTTTTGCTCCCCGCGAATCCTCAAGATAGCAAATCAGGAACATCCAGAAATATTGAAATCAAGGATTATATTATTTCATCAGGAGCGGTCTTCATTTGTTTTGCGCCCTGACTGTATCTTGTCGACTAGATTTACTGAAAGGCAATTCGACTGCAAATTACCCATATTGTCCAATCATAATCCAAGAAAAAATACAAAACCTTTAAATTATAAATAAATTTATATTAAAAATTTTTTTAGTTTTCCATAAATCAACCAGCTGTAATAATGATGTATCGCATTATTTCGAAAACTATTATAACGATTATAAAAGAAATACAGGAGGATTATATTTTGTGAGCTAGAACAATTACATAAATGCATCTGCATTGTACATTTTATAAACAACCAGTCGCATTTCGTCATTCGAAATATACTTCAATAATTAAAGATTAACTATATCCAATCTAAGTTTGATATTTTAAATTGCAATATTACGTTTATTGTTTAATCCATTAACCCAAATATTAACATAGAGTATATGTTGAAAACATATAAGTAAAATGTGTAAATACCGCGTAGATTTCAGGGTGTTAATGGTCATAGGACAAAACTTTTTATTGTTGTTTCAGTAAAGTTTTCGATCCGCGATTACGACAGTTTTCTGAGTGACCGGTGACAGTTGTTCTAGTATCCACGAATTTCAATAGATGCTTCCACTCATCAAATTTTAAATAAGGAATTATTTGCATTGCAAGAGCATAAAATGTATTTAGTGCAAATTTTTGGAAGAGAGCGCGACTGTCAACAACCCTCGAGGAGCCTCATTCCAAAAGGCCATACCCGACCACCTGGCAGATACTGGGCCTGAAAAATGACCCTCGCAGGCCGATTAAGCAGCAGTATCCTGCCGAAGAAATCCGCGACCACGCGCGGAACCTCCTCGCTCAGTGGGAGAGGATACAGGAACAAGTCGATCTCAACGTGGTCAAAGCTCGGATGTACCTCACCAATGTCGTAGAGGACATCCTCGTCGGGCGCATTGCGGAGACCTACCGGACTCGACTGGCCCGCAATACCCGGCGACCGGTAGCCATCATTCCAGGTTTCTCCCCACAGAAAGGGGTTAAAAAATTCTTCGAGGAACCCTGATTCCTCGGGCAAAGGACATAGACCATAATTTGTGTTGTTAATGTTATTGAATTTTAAAATTTTAAATGGCGTTCGTTTTAATTCTCTCCGTGAATAGATTCATTCTTATAACTATGTTTGTAGTAAACAGAATTTTTATTTATTTAAGTCCATAAAGCAATCTAAAGATTTTTTTTTATTGTAGCAATGGCAACTACTCAATTATTACAAACCGAATTAGACCACACTAGAAGTGCAAACGCGAATCTACTTAGCCAGATAGTCCAACTAACTCGGGAAGCGCAGCAAATCAAGGCAACCTGGTCGGACCCGAAAAGGACGAAGGCTTTCTATCTCAGGCTCACGGCAGCTCAAAAGGGTTGGGCGGAGGAGCGGCAACTCAATCAGAGCCTCCGCACACAAATCAGGGGACTAGAGGTCGCCTTGGCAGTCTGTCGTGAGGGGGAAGCGGTAACGTATCCGCTTGTCTTCGCCCCGTCACAGTTGCCGTATCGAGATCCCCACAATAATGCCACGCAATTTACCAATCCGTCCACCGTTCCCTCAAGCAATCGTCGGCCGGGACGCAAGGAGCGTGCCCGACGCCGAGCCGCACGACCGCCAGGTCAATCACATTAACTTAGGGATGTTGTGTACATTTTTATTCCGGGCTTGAATAAATAAATTCATATTCATCGTTAATTTATTTCCAAGTAATCGGCTACAAGTCATGATTTGCATGAGATCATCACCATGAGTACTCGCGCCGCATCCTGGAACCATCGTTCTATTTCAACCGGTCAACATAAATCTGATTTTGAATTTTCTTACACAAGGGACAGAGCAAAGCGAGCAGAGGTCTTCTATCGACGGCTCGTTGAACCCGAGGGTTGTCCGAGCAATTACAGTATTAGTGATAATGCTCACTTTTTGCAGACAATCCACCCACTCGAACACATTTCCAACGTTGCCTAGCAACGGGTGCCGAGTGGTAGCTAGAAAACATTTTGTATGGCGTTACTGGGGCAACAATAAGACGATTTAAATAAATAACGAAACCCTGTAACCCACCACCTTCAATAATCTGATCCTGCATTGGCTCTAACTACTTGTCGAATTCTTCTTAAGGTTTATGATGTCTTACTTCCAATAATTTTTATTTATCCCCGAATTCTATTCTCGATTTCTTCATCCCTACCTGTGTCAAATAGCCGGTGGTTTCTAATTTTGACTTGTCTTATATAGTTGTATAATCAATTTGATTAATGAACCTAAACCCAAATACATCATCTGTGACTTTCTTTCATAAAATCGTAGTATAACAATATAATTAATTACCCTACAATAGGCTTTCCTTATAATAATATTTTACACACCTTCCAATTATTCATGCTGTACTGATAATAGTTTTTTGAATTCCATTTCGTTTGCTTTTCTTGTTTTTTACCAAACTCATATTTTCTTTAAAATATTAATTAATTAACGATTTCCAGTGTATTGAAAGATATTCTGTTAAATTTTTTTGGTTTAATTCATACCTCAAAATTTTGTCTACTAACCTATCTATGATTGTAAAATAGTTATCGGGTTCCTCCTCGTTTGCTTATAGGACAGAGCTGGTTGTAAATCCTTTTCCAAAGTTGTTTTCCTGATTTATCGACCATTACCTCATGTCTTGAAACTGTCATTTGTATCATGTTGAAATATTTTTCACAATCTATAATCCATTTTTCGATATCATCTCTTCTATGAAAATCACCCTGGAATATCTTTGTTATGAAAGATTCCATAGACGTGGTCACCACGAGAAAATCATCTAAATTATTTTCAAAATAATTTTCAGAAGAATAAGTCATAATCAAAAAATTTATAGCATGCATTAGAGGGCTATTGAATGTTATTAATAATGCCATTAGTATGACTATAGTCATCGGCATCATCATTAACATCCTCATTACCTCCTGAATTTAGAAATTATTCAGTATTCGAAGTTGAAATAAATACTTTGTGAAAAAATTGAATACCTAAAGAAATGACAATATGTAAGATTCCTGTTTTCGACATCCACCACTGACCTTGTGCATAATGAACTTGTGTGAATAAAATTATTGAAGAATGATTTATCAGTCTCAACGAGAAGCGAAATACAGACAGCGATGATTAGAAAAGATATACTTCTGTGGAATAAAAAGGAGTATCCTCTTTATATTGTTAATTTTTTAATTTGTCATCTAATGTGTATTAATTTGAACAATTTTTTTTGTTTGAATAATTTAATTGTAAATTAAAATGTTTAAAAAACTATTATGTAATATGGAATAAATATAAATTTTGAAAGTCGAATTGCTGATTATAGAACATTATTTCAAATTTAAAAATAAATTAAGAGTAATTCTATCGAGATCAGATATTTATTATGTAGATTTTATCAACTGAAGAAAACGTCGAATTGAATTTTTTAATATATAATATGGAGATAATTGACAAATGTTTAAAGCTCGATCTTCATTTTGGACTGTAAACGAGGATAATTTATCAAAATATTTTGCTCATTGGAAAAAAATGAATGAAGATGATTGATATTTCAATACTTACGTTCTTGCCTTTTTCGCTGCCAGTAATGGGATTTTATATGAAAATCTAGCCGAAAGATTCATTCTGAAAGTCAATATTCCTGAATCTGAGGTATTTTACAATTTTTTTACAATTGATGTAGAAAACATGCATTCAGAAATGTTTTCGCTATTTTATCTGGCTGAAACTTATGTAGCAACATTTTTCCGGCACACAGCCATTACATACCGCAAGATATGACGAGGATAAACGATAATAACGAAATTTAATAGAAAGATAAGTCGTTCTAATAGGCCTGTCATAAGGAGTTAGTTCGCGACAAAGGAACGGGTAGATATTGAATATAATGGAACATTAAAATCAAAATCGAGCGCAAGCCTTCTATCGGCAACTCGTTGGACTCATCACGTTCAGTCAATTATAGCATTAGCAATAACAAACAATTTTAGTGGACGATCCACCACTCGGACACAGTTCCAAAGTTACTTAGTAAGGTGGTATCGAGTGGCAAGCAAAAATATTTGTACGAGAATGTCTGGGTAACACATAGTTTCCGAAAATTCCAACACACAGAAAACCACCACTTTTCTTGTACAAACACTTTGTGATACTCATCTTTGTTTTTCTGACACATTTAAATACAGTTATTTCCGGTTATAGTAAAACACCATCTGCCACGAAAAAAATTACTAAAATCGATAAAATTTATATAGTACAATATATGCAAGGCGCTATTGTCACAAAAATTAAATAAACGTTTTTACTATAGCCGACTTTACTTTATCTGGAATATATTGTAGTTTTCTTTTTCATCCACGATAAAATTCATCTCCTATATTCTCAATTTGGAATGTGGGGTTAATGGTGTTTATAACCTTGACCCCATTCATACAATCCTATGTGTCTGCCACTGGTTACCCGTCGCTAAGCAACGTTGGTATTGTAACCAATGGTTCTGAAACCGTCAAAGGTGAGCTTTGCTTCCAAAACTGCTAAGACCCGGTCTGCAGCTGGTTCAGCGAGCTACCGATAGAAGGTATGTGCTCGTCTTTGCTTATTTAGGTCACTTACTTTCTTCATGTCTTTCTTATTCAATTCATAACTCACGTTTTACGTCTCGCACACCTTAGATAATAACCAAATTAAAATACCAAATCCTTTATTTATAAAACAGGACAAACTTCATTTACACTACGAATATTACTCAAATATCCTAAAGTTCGTTCAATGTCCTTGCTTCTGACGTTTCCTGCGTTCACTTTCGGCTTTTCCCGGCCTGGTATGTGATTTCGACTTGCCTGACAGATTCTTTGGGCCTCTCTTATCTTGATAGGCGACTTGTGCCGGGGCGAATACCAGAGGGTAAGTGACTGCACTCCCCTCTTGGCTTGTCGCTACAGTAACCTCGAGTCCACGGATTTGAATCCTTTGAGCCTGCTTTAAGGCTTTCTCCTGCCATCCTCTCTGAGTCGCATTTATTTTTTGGTACAGCTTCTTTACTGGAGACGGCTCTATCCACGTAGCCTTGATCCGCTGGAGTTCGCGGTTGAGTTGGATACACTGCTGGTGTACACTGCCATTCACTCGACGAAGTTTCTTCAGCTCTGATCCAATTTCTTTGATCGCGTCCATGGCTGAAATTATCGGCAGCATTAATATATTGAATTAAATACGATATTACGACAGAAATGGAATATTTTGGGGCAAAATAAGTTCAATTTTGATTTAACGTGGGTAAAATTATTATTTGTGGCTTTGACTAGCTGCTTTAGGTTACTGTATCATTACAATTTATAGTTACGATAGAATTTTTAATAAAACTAAATCACTCTTCAACGAAACCAAATTAATGACCAAGAAAAAACATTTATTTTATTTCTATTACAGGTTCAGTCTCCGCGAGGTATGTTACGCGTTAATTGCCGATTTGAATAGGCATATTCTCCCTTTCCTCTGTCGTTCAATACATATCGAATATCTGGTTGTAACAGGCATTTTGGAACCACCAGATGTACTGGCGCATCGAGCTCGAGAAAGGCCGGATCCTTTGGGTCATAGGCTACATGATTGTCAGGTAGGTAGCCGTCGGAGCTCAGGATGCGTCCATTGGAGATGTTTTTATTGATGTTTGCCAACCGCCGGCGCTGCTGGTTGGCTAAGCATCTATATCTTTGCTCCAATTGCTCGTATTTATGGAGTGCCCCTTCAGCTTCTTGGCGGATCTCCCGAGCTGTGTCTTTTCCCGTCTCTCTCTTGATCACAAGGCTAGGTAATTCTACATCTTCACCCGGTCTACCTTGGTTCCGATTTGGCCATTCGGGAGTGCCATATGTGGATATGGAATATCCCCGATCCCATAAGGCCTGGCGATATAGTCCCGTAAATTTGCTGGAAACCGTTAATGTCGTCCGTTCGACATCTATCCATTGCGCGTTGGAGTTTCCTATTATCGAAATTATCAATCCTTCTCACAACATCTCATCAGCCTCCAAATTTTATTGACCATGTAATTTAACGTATTATAATTAACGTATTATAATAATAATGTGGTAGGGTCGGTGAAATATAACTTTAGTACCTTATTTCAATTAATAAGAGGGAAAATTCTTTAAAACAGTTCAATTAAATACCAGCCACGTACGGCCGTCTCGTCTATGACGATGTAAACTATGGATACCTATAGCACTATACGCCAACACTTATTTTTAGGTTTTCGAAATTTCAACTATCGTAACTACTGATGCAAATGTAACCTCCAACACACCTTTATCATCAACTAAATACAAATTAATTCTCCCACTAAAATTCTATAAGGAACATAATGCAAAATCTATGTAGAACCAATGATCGCGTTTGAGATGGCCTATTCTCTTATAATTCAAAGCGATTACCTTTATCTCCGAGATCTACAATTTTAAATTTTAAACCTAAACTACTCTGTTTACCGATTATAATATTAGTCCCTATCTGCCTGGCCTTCCTAGTACAACCAGTAAAATTAAGGAATGAATACTATATTCTACATATATTAATTGTTACGTTAATTAAACCAAAGATTCGTCCAACATCATTCATCTCATTATAAAGTCAATAAACAAACTTCCAAGTCAAAGGTGTATTAATTATTAAAAATAAACTAAGATAATGTAAGCATGGATTTGCCTTACCCGATGCATGATCCTCATAATAAAAATCCCTCCGTCTTTGTGGTTTCCTTGACACGGACTCCCATCTGGTACTGATGTAGCGGACTGTTAGAAGAGGTGGCCTTTGGTTTCGCTCTTTGACTTAGCTTGTGGACATTAATATCATGTTTCTTAAAATCACTGCTGTTCGACATTAGCTTGACTGGAAATAATGGAGTCCTTTGCTTGTTACTAGATATTTATAACAGAAGATGACTCACATCATACGTGAGCGGGTAAGCGATTTCATCTGGTGGCGTTCACTCATTGGTTCATTTGTTACTCTAGTGAATTTTCATAGGTTTAGATTTTCTGATATCTGGATTGTTTAGCGGGTGTGATTTTCTCGAATGTACTGCATACCAGTTTTGTCAGTATTGGGTGTGGTTTGATGACGTTCGGAAAGTCATTGATGTGGGATTACCTCCTCTTTTTGCTCTGTAAATTTTCTACCTCTGAATCGCATTCAGAATTCTATTATTTTCCTAGTAAGTGAAAAATTTTTCAGTTTTTGTCGATCCGTTACATTATTCAAATTTTGATATTTATCTATAGATTATAATAACTGATGATATCGCTGGACAAGACTTATCTGAATTGCTTGCACTTCTATGTTGCATTAGGGTAAGGTGGGTACCTTTTATTTCATTATGTTTATAATTTTACTCTGAAGGAGTAGTGTTTGCTGCAGGGGCTTTAATTACCTGATTTCGTTGGATTCAGATTACTATATGCTTTTTATTTCGACGACACGGGTGGGATTACTCCTTGTCCTATACCGTTGGTCTAGGCAAAGGTAAAATCCGTTTTTATATATAGAAATTATTTAGTAGCAAAATAAAAAATTAGTTTGAGGGTTGATTTTTTAATTTAACTCACACAAATCTCTGGATCCGCTTTTTCGTGACCATTATACCAACTTCATAGTAGCCGACTCTTGCTCTCATACGTATTCTAATAGTTATTATTTCAATCAATTATTATGGCTATTAGATTTGACATTCGTCCTTGTATTCTAAATCACTAAACGTATTATAGTTAAATTACTATGCTCATCCTTATTGGTTATGTGATTTCAAGAATTTATTCTAGTTTCTATTTCAGGTACTACGGCGGTTTAGTCTTGACCTATGGATTGCCGATTTGTTAATAAACTAAATTTTAATTTGTCCTTTTATTTATGGAATGCCTGTTGTATTTTGGTGTCTCGAACTAATAAGTTTAATTTATCATATAAGGGTATTTTCGTGTAATGGTAGAGTTGATGTACGATTAATATGTGGGTTGTTCTCTGGTTATTTAACTTTAGTAATCTGACGGATAACTTTCATTACCAGTGTGGCCATGCGCTTTATTTTACTTTAACTTTAAGGATTGCTTCGAGGATCTATTCTTATTTTCATTCATATTATTACTCGAAGGGTTTTGCCTTCAGACGCTTTAGTAGGTATTCTTTTATTTTATTTACCAAATCATCATTTAATCCTTATCTATGTCAGTAAAATATCATCAGTAGTGGGAAAGTGGCTCGCTAGCTCACCAACCCGCTGGCTCACATACCTCCCCTCCACCGGCAAAATTTTTTTTTCTCTAAGTTTAAAAGTAGAAATTTTTTGTAGAACAAAGACAATGAGTCATCAAAAATTTCCAAGGTAATTTAAAAAAAGACCATGACTCATTCAAGGTCTTTGGGTGACTCATCAGAATTTCTCAAGGTCATTTAAACAAATACCACGACTCATTCAAGGGCAATGGGGTAACTCATCATAATTTCTCAAGGTCATTTAAATGAAGACCATGACTCATTCTAGGTCATTGGATGACTCATCATATTTTTTCAAGGTCATTCAAAAGTAGGTCAAGGTCATTGGATGAGTCATCATATTTTTTTCAATGCCATTCAAATTTTCTCAAGGTCATAGTATTTTTAAACATTTTTTAAATTTAATTTACTACTTATTTTTATAAGTAGTATATATTTTTTAAATTTATTACTTATCATTATTAATATTATTTTTATTATTAATATTATTATTAATATGATTATTATTATTACTTTTTATTATTATTATTATTTTTATTATTTTAATTATTATTATTAATATATAATGAAAACCAAGACATGTACAACAAAATTTTTATTATAAAGAAATAATTCTACTATAGTAATAAGAGCTTTATTCAAAGCCCATTCCACATACTTTCGATATCGGGCAGTGCAGCAATGACATCCATCACCACATGGATATTCAGGTTCCATATCTTTTGACAAATTGTTTTGTTCGATATCCCATAGGAATTCATCGATTACAGTAAATATCCATATTGATGTATGATTGAATATCAAGTCTGGAATTATTGATGCTGGCTTATCCATAATTTCATGTATTTCTGGATAATAGAATTCCAGACGTTCTTTAATAACTTTAAAATAATCATCTAGAAATCAAGTAATAATAATAGTAATAATAAATTACCATAATGTTTAATTTCATTCATAGCTTGAACTGCGCTCAGTTTATCCATTATAATGATAAAAATTGAAATAACAATTACTTTTATACTAATTTAAACCAATGAGAAGTTAAACACACACACAAATCTTTAGCTATAAACAATAATTATTAATTTATACAGATTTGAAAATGATTAAAGAAATTTTAATAATAATATTAGTTTTTAATATGGTCAACTCAATTGTTGTAACCGTTCAAGGTAAAAATTCAACAAGATGTGTATGTCCTGATACAGCAGTATTGATGGATATTTTGTATATGATAGATAGGCCTAGATATTTGAAAACTCCAGTCAAAAGATTATCTGAAAGAATTAGTAATTTAGAATTCCGATTTGAACACACATATGAGACTTTAAAAAGAGCTAAAAACGAATTATATGATGATATTATATATCTAAATAAGACCATTGGTATTATCAAAAAATGAATTAAGAAAATCAATATTAGAATTGAAAGAAAATCGTAAACTTAATGAAAAAATGATGAATCAAGTTCAATATAGTATAAAATTTTATTCTAATAAAACAACTGATCAATTCAATCGTATAATGAAATTACAACAACCGGTTACCAAAGAAGTTAATGTTAACAGTGCCAACAAATCATTATTGCCATTTCCATTATATATTTTTACATATTTTCTTAGTATTGCATGATTCTGATTGGTCGAATATAGTATAAATAAGCTTACACTTCCAAATATTTTTGTAAAACTAAATTTTTTATAACTTTGTTGAATGAGCTAGTTTCTAATAATAAAGAAGAAGATGATATCATTAAAAACATAAAATTCATGGTAAACCGTACCGAGAAAATCGTTGAAGACATCCCATTTGATTATGAAAAAATTCTCAATTTGCAAACATTGGAGAGAAAGAATGCATTCCAATCAATATTTAGTTACATGTTTGATGAAAATAATAAATGGATGCGAATAATAGTGGGATTAATGTATATGAAACACATGATATTAAAATCTGGATCCTTCTATGACAATTATTTCCAATGGTCTATAGAGGTATATTACTTTATATTGTTATTAATTTATCATTATTTAGGTAATAGAAACAAAAATTGATCCGTGGGTAGAAACAAACGGTGGATGGTCAGCGATTATTCAAGTTGCCGCAGAAGCCAAACGTTCAGATATTTATATCGCAAATTGCAAATTTTTATTAAAACTATTAACTGGAGCATCGGTTTTATATTTATGTAATAAAGTTTATCATAGATTTTAATAAATATTTCTTTGTTATTATTATTATTAAAAAACTACATTTTTAAAGATTTATTGATTATTATATGTACATTCTTTATCACCACAATATTCTGTCATTATATTTTCTATAACATGGTTAACACAAGTCTTAAATTCGGTAGGCTCAACTTCATCGTTAATAATTTCGGTATTAATTTCAATATCATTATTAATTTCAGTATCTTCAATATCTTCAGTATCATTAATAATTTCAGTATCATTATTAATTTCATTATCAATTTCTCCATCGTCACTCTGACATTCAGAATAACAACATGAATCTTCTTTACTCAATGCTTCAACTAGAGTCAACATACCTCTAATTTTTACACCGGTTATTTCTTCGAGTTTATCAAACAAAAAGTTTATTAAATATTCTAAACAAAAATTAATTAATTATTTTATATTTTATATTTTACCCTTTTCAGACATCATTTTTTAAATTATTTTAAAACTAATTATAATTTTGTTTATAGAATAACAAAGAAACATTAATACATTTATTAAACACTAAACATTAAAATATACATTAAAATAATTGTGAAAGTCTAGCAGTAACAATTTTCCAGATTGGAGAAAGCACATCATTTTGATCAGCTTTATATCCTTGAATTGCTATTGTTAAATACCAGTTTTCCTGTTCTTTGAAACCTATTTCTGTAAATGCATCATAATATCTGGTATATTGACTGGTGAAGAAAGCATTCTCATTGCATTTTAAATTGGAATTGATCTTTTTGAACATATTATCAATATCCTTGATATCTATCATTGAAAGAGTCCCAGCGAGAGATTGAAATTGAGTTTTATTGAGTTTGACTGGATTTGTCAATTGCATATTGATAGGTTCCTTTAAAAAATACATTTTATAATTGTGGAACATCTGAACTGGTTGGACATTGATAGCATTTATTTTCTTGGTCATGTTTGATTTATGATCTATATAAGGTGGCGACGAGCTTTTATATCCTTGACAGATACTGATTAACCAATCAGAATCATGCATATTTCTATTATTAATTATAACAAAGACAGTACATGATAAGTGCATGATAAGTGCGTGACTGCATAAATATACAAAACTGTATGTGAATTACAAAGAAAACATTGAGTTTGTATATGATTTTACATACATCAAAATTTCTCATCTATATAAATTTCTTTATATTATTAATATCATGTGTTTCATATGATTATTACGAGTTATTTTAATTATTGTTATTATTATTAACAAGTGTTGGGCTCAGAGCCACAATTTAAACGAAAATAAAAGTAAAAAGTTGTGAAAGGAATCACTGCACATAAACATGCACCGCACCAAGATATTAAAAATTAATGAAAAACATATTAATTAAAACAAAATAAATAAAAACAAATAATTAATAAAAATCATGAAAAAGCAAGACAGCTACAGAAGGAAACATATTAGAAATAAAATAAACTGCCAAAACCTTGCAAAATAAGGTTTAGAAAAAACATAGGCAGAAGTGGCGACCAGAAAACAAATAAAAAGGGGCAAAAATAATATTATCAAAAAAATAACAGTAAAAATAAAATACGAACATAAACCGAATTATATATTAAAAAATAAAGAAAAAATATAAAAAAATAATAAAAATAATTTTTAAGTAATAAAATGATTAAAAAGCCCTTAAAATGGCGAAAAATCGCCTATTGGTCGCACACACGCATACAAATAGTATAAATACAGTGATGAATTTCATAATTTAACACACTCAAAACTGAACTTCAAAAATTTTGATAAAACCTTTATGCCATTCGATTTTTACAGCTTTTGATCAGAAAACAGTATTCAAGCGTAAAGGATTTGATTTTTTATAAACTATATTGTAATTTTTATATGTTTTCCTTATGATGTAAATAAATGTCTCATTCTACGATAATTCATTATATTTTTATCTATTGTCCGATCCTTTAAAATCTATATATATACCGTATGGCAATAGATGGTCCATGGGACGGATCTCGGGCTGGCTAGTGGGTGAAAACCCTTAGTTGGGCTCGTGGGTCATGCCTCGTGGACCCCTCGGCAGTCCGCAATCGGTTCTGGTGATAATGCACAGGACCGCTACGCAGGGCGCCGTTGCATACTCGGGGCGGCTTCTGAAATATGTGGCCGGAACGAGTCGAATTAAAATCAGGGAAGATGCGCCAGCAGAGTTAAGGGGGAATTTAGGCAGGATCGCAAATCGATCATACCGAATTTTTTATTATCGGACAAATTTGTAAGGAAATGGGTAGCAGGGTTAGGTGTAGAGATAGACGAATGGAAAATGAAAAAGATTCCAGGGAAATAGAAGTATGTAAAGCAATTGAACCGTACGAACTGTCACGGGAGGTGAACTATGGAAAATAGCCATGGGAGTGACTGCACTTGCAACCGCCACAATTCCGAACCGCAGATTTAACAGATGGCCCGAGAATCAAGGAATGATTACACAACAGAAAGCATAAACATTACGAATCTAAAAGTGATTTTAAGCAAATCGATAACATTAGCTCCATACACTTTAATGACAGTCACGCCTAAGTACACATTAGGTATTTGAGTAGTGATTTAGAATAATCAATTTATCTGAAATAAGTTAAGGTCCTGATAAATATGTTCTTTACACCAAGGGACAGCTCTCTAACTATTTGGGTAATCTTAGTAAATAGTAATGGTTCTCAGCATAAGGACTCCTAGGTTTATACGTAAATAATTCGTCCCAACAATAAACTACCTGAAGATAGCAACATTTCCATTAATAATATCTAGTAGTTAAATCGCGGTAAAATAAATCAACTTAATGAAAATTAAATTAACTACAATTAACAATCGAAATACACGAAATTACATAAAATGAGCATTAATTTTATTTTAAACAAATAATAGTAAATAGTCTAATCCTGATAAGATGAATGAATCTCGTAGTAGTCGCTTTAACAACAATAGGTGGGCGGAAATATAATAAGCTACGTATAGATACTCTCAACCACCCATTAGGGACACAAGGAATGCCGCCAGCACACGGGCACGTCGGCGGCCGAATCGAAATCGGCGACGTTGCGAGCGACGCCGTCGAGTGGAAGAGGTTCTCACCGAATCGGAACCCCCTGAGGCCTCCGGTCCGATCAACGGTCCGCCTCCACCTTACCAGGAGTTTGAATTCCCGGAATTTGATCCGGATATTCTCTACGCTCCAGATGTAACGTTCCGATCACCCGCCCGGTCCATTCACATTAATTTGATCGACGAGGATCCGGAATCTTTCCCGGTCACCCACATCCTTGATAGACTTGGGCTCGGAACTGAAGATATCGCCGTTCTCACGGGCGAAGTGCCTAACTCTATCGCGGCACAAGAGATCGCGGGCACCTCGACTCAAAGAGAAGAAATTCAATCCTCGAACCCTCCGCCATACAGGCCAATGAAGCGAAAATACTTCCCAACAGACATTGACGAAGACGACTAATGAAAAATCGAAACGGTTTTCGGCGTAAATAGAACACTTGAGTGGAACTTACTTCCCTTGATCACTTAGCATGACTAAATTGAAATGATACTTCGCTTTGTTATTTTGACAAATCCAATTGTTAATAATATGACGTTTTCTTCTCATTTCATTTTTCTTTGTGTTGAGATTGGCTAAGTAAATCGATTTGTGCGAGGCGTAGCGGGAATAAGAGGGATAAACCATGGCGAACTTAGGTCAGGGCTAGATGATCATACGTAATTTTCTCTCCAAGGGTGGTCACGAATTGAAAAACAGGGCATGAAAGCGTAAGTCCTTCTAGCGGCAGCAAGCAACTCGGGAAAGACGAAGGTTCTTCGAGGAGTAGTGCTAGAAATGGCGCTCACCTGCTCGAACGGCATTCGGCCATTATGTACGGTACCAACGTGATTTCGGTCACGGGTACATGATGGTTACTAAAATCATGCGGCGCATCCGGAGATTTCCCCTAGTCATTAATGATGAAAGTCCCATCAGTATAACGAGCGAAGTAATGAAATTTAACAACTCCTGTGCGTCCAACACAAGTTATTATTATTATTATTGTTACCACCACCAAATAAAACTATAATTTATTACTAACAAAACAAAAAACAAAACAAAATCAAATTCTTAACATTTATTTCCTAAAAAGTTGAAATTCAGAAGAATTCCTAACAGATTTCGCAAGGCACCATTCGACATATCGCTGGTACCGAAAATCGCAGCAACTGCAACATAGAATACAGGGGTATTCAGGCTCCATCTCCTTCGGTCTTCGGTCAAGCTTTATATCCCATAGAGCTTGATCTATGATATTGAAGATCTATATATTTGTTTCTGTGTATACCAGATCTGGAATAATTGATTCTGGCTGGTCTTTCAGTATTGCTCGTAGTTGAGGGTAGAAGAAGAACAAACGTCCTAAAATTACGGCCTG
Source organism: Schmidtea mediterranea (assembly GCA_022537955.1). Classification (NCBI taxonomy): domain Eukaryota; kingdom Metazoa; phylum Platyhelminthes; order Tricladida; family Dugesiidae; genus Schmidtea; species Schmidtea mediterranea. Next base: position 85,777,102 of record CM039679.1, read on the forward strand.
ATATTTATCTGGAAACAATGATAATAATATTAATAAATATTAAATAATAAATTTACAAAGAAATTATCTTTTATTTCCCCTTCTTTTTCGAATTGTATGAGAGCTGTAAACTGGACTTTTACAGATCCCATTTTCTTTATTTCAGTTTTTAATTTATTTATAAGTTTATCTGTTAGGGCGATTTGAACAAGGTTATGATTTTCTAAATCAAATCGAATATTTTTACGAGAACCCCTTAAGTCAACCTCTATTTCAGGTTCATCGTTTACATTTATTTCATTATTTACCGAACCCCCTATTTGATATCATGGGCGGTATCGCATTTAGGGCAAATAAAAAAGTCGATGCCATAGAATCTATGACCATAGTAACATTTCATAGTCGTATGGCATTTCGAGTTATGCCCAATTGCAGATTGGCAATAGTTTTTATACAATCGACCTGAGAAATATGTAATTATTATCAAATGTTTATTATTATTTAAATCATATATGAATCAAATAATAATATATAAATGATGATAATTATTAACTATGTCAATATTTTAATAGAAATTAATATTTCAATTTATAAAGCATATTATAAAATAATTAATTAAAATCCGATATTTCAATTTAATAAACATTTCGTAAAATAATTTATAAAATAAATCAATAAATCAGATATTTCGATTCAATAAACATTTCGTAAAATTATGTATAAAAATAAATCAATAATCACATATTTAAATAATAATAATAAACATTTTGTGAAATAATTTATAAAAATAATTCGATAGATTTCTTCAAATAATGCAATTCGATAGATTTCTTCAAATAAATCAATAAATCAGATATTTCAATTCTATAAACATTTCCTAAAATAATGTATAAAAATAAATCAATAATCACATATTTAAATAATAATAAGCATTTAAATGATCTTGAAAAAATATGATGAGTCATCTAATGACCTTGAATGAGTCATGGTCTTTGTTTAAAACCGTTTCTGGGGAAGATGCCCACATTTCTATGGATGCCCCCGTTTCTGGGGAAGATGCCCACATTTCTGGGACTGATGCCCACATTTCTGTGGATGCCACCGTTTCTGGGGAAGATGAGATTTCTTATGAAAAATGTAAGATTTTCATTATTTTTAAATATTTTTAATATGAAAAATGTAAATAATAATAATATGTAAAGTATTATAATATAATTAATTTATAATAAGAATATAAATATTTTTAATGAGTAAGATATAAGTTAATAATATGTAAAGTATTATAATATAATACTTTAAATATCATTAATTTATAATAAGAATAGAAACATGATTTGAAATATTTGATTTATAATAAGAATAGAAATATCTGATTTTTTGAATTATAATAATATCGAATTTTAATTAATTATTTTATACATTATTTTACAAAATGTTTTGTGATTTGAAATATCTGTATTATTGATTTATTTTTATAAATGTTTTATGATTTGAAATATCTGATTTATTGAATTATTTGAAGAAATCTATCGAATTATTTTACGAATTATTTTTATAAATTATTTTACGAAATGTTTATTATTATTTAAATATGTGATTATTGATTTATTTTTATACATTATTTTACGAAATGTTTATTGAATTGAAATATCTGATTTATTGATTTATTTGAAGAAATCTACTGAATTGCATTATTTGAAGAAATCTATCGAATTATTTTACGAATTATTTTTATAAATTATTTCACAAAATGTTTATTATTATTATTTAAATATGTGATTATTGATTTATTTTTATACATAATTTTACGAAATGTTTATTGAATCGAAATATCTGATTTATTGATTTATTTTATAAATTATTTTACGAAATGTTTATTAAATTGAAATATCGGATTTTAATTAATTATTTTATAATATGCTTTATAAATTGAAATATTAATTTCTATTAAAATATTGACATAGTTAATAATTATCATCATTTATATATTATTATTTGATTCATATATGATTTAAATAATAATAAACATTTGATAATAATTACATATTTCTCAGGTCGATTGTATAAAAACTATTGCCAATCTGCAATTGGGCATAACTCGAAATGCCATACGACTATGAAACGTTACTATGGTCATAGATTCAATGGCATTGACTTTTTTATTTGCCCCAAATGCGATACCGCCCATAATATTGAATATCTAGAGTTTTATAAGGAACACTCTACCCATTTAAATCAATTTAAAATCAATAAAAAGACATTATTTCAAATGGTTAATGCGAAAAAGGTTAATAATAATAATAATAATAATAATAATAACACGAATAATACAAATGTTACTAAAAACATATACAATAATAATAATAATGTTACTAAAAATACTAAAAAATCAAAAAGACCTGCTGATAAAATCATGCCGTGTATCTCTGCTAAAATTAAAAAAATAGAAATCATCATTAGTGATGACGAAACTGAAAATATTCAAATAGGGGGTTCGGTAAATAATGAAATAAATGTAAACGATGAACCTGAAATAGAGGTTGACTTAAGGGGTTCTCGTAAAAATATTCGATTTGATTTAGAAAATCATAACCTTGTTCAAATCGCCCTAACAGATAAACTTATAAATAAATTAAGAAATGAAATAAAGAAAATGAGATTTGTAAAAGTCCAGTTTACAGCTCTTATACAATTCGAAAAAGAAGGGGAAATAAAAGATAATTTCTTTTTTAATAGCGCGAGTGTCTCCTCCGATAGTTTTCTTGATGATGGGGTCAGTCGATTAAATGAGAAAATCGAAAAATTCACATATTTAGGAAGTGGGTGGCGCGTAGTTAAGATTCGTGAAATCGATTTTATTTTAACAACATATTATCTGATAAGTCGATTAGCTGGACATAGTTTTATCCCTACACATGAATTTCTAGTAGGTAAAAAGCCTATTGTAAACGTTAAAAACATAGATCATTCGTGTTTTATATATAGTGTTTTAGCGCTTTTAAAGCGTGATATAGTTTTAATGCATAGGGAGCGTGTTTCTTCTTACACTACTTTTATAGATGAATTGAATTACGATCCAATTACAGATTGTCCAATGAGACTCTGTAGCATCCCAAAATTTGAGAGAAACGATAGTGATTTAAATTTGGTAATCAATGTCTTTGAATATAAAACCACCTCTTCTAAACAATTGAATGATATTGATTACGTACTTTACCATCCTCACCTCGTCTTAATTCATCGAACAAAGGTTATCGGCGGTAACCAAATTAATCTTTTATTATTACAAGACGGTGATAATTATCATTATACCGCCATTTTTAATTTAAATAAACTGATGAATTGTCATTCAAGTAGTGCATGTAGCACCAGAATTTGCGTAAAATGGTGTCCCCATTGTTTAAACGGTTTTTGGTATGATAAAATCTTTAAGGCACATGTTGATTTGTGCGCTAAAAATCAAATAGGAACAACCCTATACACGCTCCCAGAAAATAAAAACTTGATATTTAAAAACTATTCTAAAATGATTACCCAACCATTCGTAATTTATGCGGATTTTGAGGCTGTTTTGCCTAAAGATATAAAACATCACGAAATACACATGCCGATATCAGCAGGCTTATTATTAATAAATAATTATACAAACACAATACAATATTTTAATTTTATAGGCTTGGAATGTGTTTTGGAATTTTTAAAGAAAGTAGAGGAAATTGCTGTCACAATTGTCCTACCGTATTATGAAAAGCATGGTAAAAAACCTATGAATAATCTTACTTCTAATGAGGAACAGTAGTTCATCGCATGTAGAACTTGCTATCTTTGTAAAAAACTTATTAGAAATAAGGTTAAGGACCATGATCATTTTACAGGTCAGTATCTTGGTGCTGCCTGTCGTAACTGTAATATTAATAGGAAAATAAGTAAATAGTTACCCATTGTCTTTCATAATTTGAGAGGGTATGACCTTCATCACATTTTAAATTATGGTTTGAATGAATTTCCATCTTGGAAATTAAATATCATTCCTACCACCACTGAAAAATTCATATCATTAATTGTAAATATAAAGAAATTGGCTGTTAGATTTATAGATAGTATGCAATTTGTAAATTGCTCTTTAGCTAAGGATGTGAAAACTCTAACTGATCTACCTCTAACTCTTTCTGCTTTTGATGGACTTATAGTTAAGGCAAAGGGTTTCTTTCCTTATGATTTTGCAATATCACTAGAGGTCCTTGAATCGACTTACGAACTACCTCCAAAATGGGATTCTGTATCTGATGATGAATATGCTACCGCCCAACTAATTTGGACACAGCAAAATTGCACTACAATGTTAGACTATATGTTAACTTACCTAAAAATTAGACGTATTCCTCCTTGCAGACTATTTTCAGCAATTTCGCGCAAAGGCTATTGCTTACAATGGTTTAGAATCTCTGAATTTTTATGGAATTCCTGGTATGTCATGGGCGTCCGCTCTCATGACATTAAAGGAACCCATAGAACTTCTGCAGGACATGGAAATGTTTAATTTCTATGAGGGTGGAATACGGGGTGGGTTAACATTTGTTAACAAACATTATGTTGCGAGTTCTGAAGATACAGAACTCTTGTATATTGACATTAATAATTTATATGGTTGGGCACTTAGCCAAAGCCTTCCGTATGGTGATTTTGTTTTGGTGCATGATAATCTGAATGATGTGCTGAGTGAATGTGTGAATGCGAATATTGAATTCCTTCCGTATGGCTATACAATGGAAGTTGACATCAATATCCCTGAGCGTGTGCATCAGTATTTGAATGATTTTCCGCTTGCTCCTGAAAAAATGTGTCTACTCAATTCAAAAGTTGAGAAGTTAATGCTCATGTATTACAGTAAGAAGAACCACGTTCTTCACTGGAGACTTCTCAAGCTGTATATAGAATTAGGTGCGGAAGTTGAGTGTATTCATAGAGCAATTAAATTTAAGTAATCACCTATTTTTAGAGATTATATACAGAGAAACAGATTTATGCTCAAACTCAAAGAACGAGCTTCATAGAAATTTATATAAATTATTTAATAATAGTCTGTATGGGAAGTCCGTTGAGAAATTGAAAAAACGGATGAATTTGAGGCTATGGAATTCAGCTGATAAGATGATTGTATATGCTTCAAAACCGACTTTCAAAAAGTCCATTAAAATAGTGGATGAATTGATTGCTGCTCATCTGAACAAAGACTCTATATGTTTAGACAGGCCTAGCTACATCGGCCAATCAGTGCTAGACCTGTCTAATCTGCGGATGTATCAATTACAATATAATGAATTGGTAAAATATAGATCAGAATTTAGCTGTGATGTTAATATCGTTGCCGGCGACACTGATTCGTTTTTCCTTGAGGTTAAGCACTGTAAGCTTGGCATTCTTTTGCCGGCAATGATAAGAGACAACCTTTTAGATAACTCAAATTATGACCCGGCACATCCCTTATACTCAAGGAAACTAGATTCAGTTATAGGAAAATTTAAAGATGAAAGTAAAGGTCACGGGTATAAGGAGTGGGTTTTCTTAAGACCCAAGTGATATAGTTTATTAGGTAAATCAGACACAATGAGGGCTAAAGGGGTGAAGTTGTTGGAGACTGACATCAAACATCAGTCGTATTTGGATTGCTACAATAAGAACGTAGTATTCAAAGTACCTCAAAGTAGGATAGGGACGCGGAACTACCAGCTGTATACATTTAGAAACAGTAAAATCGCTTTGAGTAATAACGATGATAAGCGATTATGGGTGGGAAAAAATACTAGTATCGCATTTGGGCATTATTTTGGGGTTGATGCTATAGATAGTGACCAAGTAATAGTTAATTTCTTGGATGTGTCGATTTTCGGTGGTTCGAGCCCCAGTTTTGATGACTCTACAGAAATCAGCGATAATGAAGATTATGGGCAGCTTTTCGATGGTTTAACTTTTAACGAAGGTAACAATGATATTGATGACGTGTTGTTATCCGATTAAATTAATAAATATTTTTAAAAATCAGTTTTTTGTTAAGTTATTTATTAGGAAAACTTGTAATAGTTTTCATTTTTTTATTATGAAAATTTTAGATGAAATTTTTTATAATTTATTTGTAATAATTTTTATAATATTGTTATAATTTATTTGTTATAATTTTCATTTTTATAATATTTTTTATTATATTTTCATGCCAAAGTCCCAGCGTGAAGAAATATATATATTAATATTATTATTATTATTTATAAAAATTAATAATAATAAAATAATAAAAAGTAATAATAATAATAATAGAAATAATAATATAAATAATAAGTAATAATAATATTAATAATAAAAATAATATTAATAATAATAAGTAATAATAACATTAATAAGTAATAATAAAAAGTAATAATAATAATAATAATAATAATAATAATAATAATAATAATAATAATAAAAGTTTTTATAAGTAATAATAATAGAATAATAAAAAGTAATAATAAAAATAATATTAATAATAATAAGTAATAAAATTAAAAAATATATTCTACTTATAAAGATAATTAGTAAATTAAAATTTTAAAATGTTTAAAAATACTATGACCTTGAGAAATTATGATGAGCCATCCAATGACCTTGACCTACTTTTAAATGACCTTGATAAGTTATGATGAGTCATCCAATGACTTTGAATGAGTCGTGGTTTTTATTTAAATGACCTTGAGAAATTATGGTGAGTCATCCAATGACCTTGAACTAGTCACGGTCTTTGTTTAAATGACCTTGAAGAAATGATGAGTCATCCAATGACCTTGAATTAGTCATGGTCTTTGTTTTAATTACCTTGGAAAATGATGAGTCATCCAATGACCTTGAATGAGTCATGGTCTTTGTTTTAATGACCTTGGGAAAATGATGAGTCACCAAATGACCTTGAATGAATCATGGTCTGTGTTTAAATTACCTTGAGAAATTATGATGCGTCATCCAATGACCTTGAATGAGTCATGGTCTTTGTTTAAATGACCTTGAGAAATTATTATGAGTCACCCAATGATATTGAATTAGCCGTGTTCTTTGTTTAAATGACCTTGAAAAATTGTGATGACTCATTGTCTTTGTTCTACAAAAAATTTGTACTTTTAAATTTAGGAAAAAAGTTGTTGGTGGGGTGTGTGGGGGTATGCCAGCCAGCGGGCCGCTATCCCACTACTATCATCTCGGGGGAATTTGTTAAACCTTTATTTTTATCTTTTTATTAGTCACTCAATTCGTACCTACACTAACCAGATTCTAGTTATTAGTTTTCAACATGATCGTTACATCAATTTCCGTAAGCCCCCTTCCTTTTAACCACAAGTTGATCATACGGTATTCGTATGTTCATATTGGATTTTAAGAGTGACAACTGGACTACTCTGTGTGATAAGTTTAGCCGATAAGTATAATAATTTTAGGTCGATTTTTCGGGAGTGAGTGGAAAAGGAGTCAGCCAAAAGAGTGATTCCCGATCTCCCCACTGCCCCTATAAAGGCAAATGATTTGACGTTCGAGCCCTTCGTTACTCATGGCGAGATCTCTTATGGGCACGAGCTATTGGCGGATGAACCGCACTTACACCACTCAATAGGGATGTATGATTTTAATAACTTGCTGGTGTGTGGCTGTGGGCCGGAAAAATTTCGATAGTAAAAATAAATTCGTCTTTTCGTATCATATAATTTTCCTTACTAAAATTTTTACATGGATTCATCATTCATATGGCATAGTCAAATAGTTCGTGCTCACTTCAATAGTTTTTCAATTTCTCCGATTTCTCCGTTCTCGAGTACTGCTTCCAGAAGGTTGTGATTCAATACTAGTTTTCCTGCTAAAAAACGTAAGATTTTTTAAGAGAAAATGTGATCTCTCACAAGTGATTAAATTTATGCGAAAATGAATTGGTATTTATACCTATTCTGTGACCCTAACCATGCGTGTTAAATTTGATGCGATAAAACAAAATTTGGCCTAGATATTATTTGTCTAATCTAATTCTAATTTTTCATTAAATTTTTATTTAAATTATTTCTAATCAAAATTATTTTACTTTGCTTCGACTTTTTCGTTAATTATCTGCTTTTACGTAAATTGTCAATTTTTCGGCCAACTTTTATGTTATTTTTATGTCGTTTCGTGCGAATCTTGGTGCATTTTGTTATTACTTTAATTTGTTTTTATGTTTTTCGATTTTATGTTTTTCATTATGTCTTTCTCGCATTTTAAGGTGTTTACTTGATGTTTTATGGGTCAGCTTTTAAAATCTGCGTGCTATTTCCAATTCATTTAAACAAAACTTAGTGCTAGCCGAACAGGAATTTTACTTTATTAATCCAATTTTTCAGGTTTTTGACAATTAAATTAGTATGTAGTTAGTAACTCACTGGAAACTAATTCCCCCCCCCACTTTGCGACGGAATAATTAAGTAATTACGTAATTAATCTCTGATTATCTTGATTACATAATTATGTGATTAATATATTTAATTTTGTGTGCGCACAATTTTTTTTTGAATTTTTGACGCATTTTTTTATTCAAATTTTTGGTGTATTTTTAAATAGAATTTAAAACATAATTTGTTAGATAAATTTTTACAATAAGTTTTTTTTACATATTGATAACGATCAAATTTTCAAAGAAATTTAGGGTCAACAAAATAATAATAATAATAATAATAATAATAATAATAATAATAATAATAATAATAATAATAATAATAATTATAATAATAATAATAATAATAATAATAATAATTCAACCAATTAAAAACTTAATAATAAACTAATTCTCAACACATAAACACATAAAATAAACAGGTAAAAAAATCAAAAATTTATTTAATTTACATCGACACAAATCAGCTTATAATAAGTTCTTCTTAGTTCTGCCAACAAAATATGGACAACTTCTTTCTTCTTGTAGTCCCTGCAGCATCTGCATCTAAATGGACAAGTAAACGTTGAGGGATCTGCACAAACAATGCAGTCATCTAAACATTTCAAACCAAATCCTTTAATCGATTCGTAATGCATCTGTACAATTTCCTTAATGTTGATTCCTGTCATTTGATAGATCCGTGTAGCCAAATATTCAGGAGCACAATACGAAAGCTTGTTCTTCATATTCGGAAAGAGTTCTTCCATCTTCATCAGAATTTTTTCGAAAAAGTATGCTTCTTGCTCGTCGATCATTTTTAATTTTACAATCGTCAGAATTCAATCTATTTAAACACAATCAGTGCTTAATAAATAATCTAGTATTTCTTCATCGGTATTAGGATTATTAATTTTAAGTTTTATAAAATTAAATATTTCTTGTACTAGACAGTTGAATTCCAGTGTTTTTATCCCCATGACAACAACTTTTCCGCTTGCAAATACATTCACACAAAGCGGATTATACTTGACAAGTCTTAATGCTGGAAACAGTTCCGGTTCGTAAATGTTTTCTGTTTTGGTAGACAATTCGTACAAGTTGATTCGACAACCCATGTCAATGTTCAAAGATAATGATTGAATTTATAAATTTTGAATCTGATATTTGAGATCCCCTTCCTGTAATAGTCTCTTGCAACCCATTATCCTGTATTTTCCACTCTTGAAGAATAAGATTGGATATTTTCCGCTTCTATCCACTACATGTTGAGGTTTCCGGTTTGGAACTTCATTCCGGTTACTGTATACATATTAGGTAACCGATAACTAACAAAGCTTTAAATAAAAATAAATCAATAACAAGAAATACAAGTAAAAATACAAATTTATTTATAAAATCTTCTTCACTCTCTTTCACATCATTAATGCCTCTATATCTGTAAATCACTTGGTTTAGTTACTGAGTAGTTAGCAAGGAAAATTATCTTTTCTGAATAAAAATTTGTATTTGATTATTGTATTTTATTGAAATCATTGAAATTATTTTGTAAAAATCAATACTTTTTGTCAAACACTTTTCAACTATTTTTTAAAAAAATTTATCCAATGTTGAACAATTATTCTTCTATTACATGTTATTTTTCATAAAAATATTCATTTAGATAGTATTTACCCTTTAAATAACAATATTCAACAGACTCAACCTCTTAAAAATATCAATAAACTTGTTTCTCATTGATAATTTCCCCTTAAAATACATGGTTATTTACTATAAACCCAATATGTTATAAATAACTAGTTACTGAACCAATAAATATTAATGATAGGTTACTGACCAACAAATTTTGAAATAAATCACATAAAATGTTGAACAAAAGAACTACAAGTTGAAATTTTATTAACTTCTTTACTCTTTTATCGATCATTGATGTCTCCAAATTGGTAAATTTTTTGGTTGCTTAGTTACCTTGTTGTTATCAAGCGATAATTAATCAAATTCATTGAAACCAAATAAATTGTTATATTTACTTTGTATCAACTTCTGAATACTGATAGCCCATACACAATGAATAATTCATTGATTAATAACTGAACAAAAATCACTAGGTACTGTATACAGATAACTGAGTACTGTACAACTCACTATATACATACTAAGCATTGAATAATTTACTTATTCATTAAAATTCCCTATTTAAATATTATTTACTCTTTGAACACCGATATTCAACCAACTTAACCCACTTAATATTTAAAATTATCTCTCAATCATTTCCCCTTAAAATACTTGGTTATTCACACACTCACAATATGTTATCAATAACTAGTTACTGAACAAATCAATATCAAAAATTGTTGACTAACCAAGAAATCTTTAAATAAAAGCACATAAAAATTTTAACAATCAAAAGAAATACAATTTCAATTATAAATTTTATTAACTTCATGACTCTTTTATCGATCCTTGATGTCCCAAAATTGTTTGGTTGCGTAGTTACCTGGTTGCTATCAAGAAACTATTAATCATTGAAGCATAATCAGCTGTAATATTTCTCTGAATAAAAATTTATTGCTTTACAGTCGTGTATTTGATTTATTGAAATTATTTTGTAAAACTTAATAGTTATGTTTAAAAACTTTGAAATTTTTCTACTATATTTGTAATATTTTTTAATTGCATCCAACAATGAACAATTATTAAAAGTTATTTTTAAAAATGAATGTCAACCTTTTCATTTAATTTTCACATGCCCCTAAATAAATTAATTGTTGACAGCTCAAAAAATTACTTAAATTTATTTTTACACATTTTCTATTCACTCTAGCTCTTGTTGTTTACTAAATGAAAGATTTATTAGTAAGTATAAGTGGTTGTAATTGATAGTAAAAAGAAACTTGATTAGAAAAATATTCTTAAATTAATTACACAAAATATACATTACTTTCACAGTTCTTGAAATAAATTTTCATATATTTATTGAAAATTATTAGACTTTTAAGTTTCTAAACATCATTGAATAAAGTTAATAGATAAAATAATTATCATCTACTACACGGAACAGGTACTGATAGATACAGATAAAATATACTAAAATCCCAAATATGTATGTTTAATTTTTGTAAAATATTTTTTTTGTAAAAATAAGACTTATCCTTAAATTATGATTATCATGTGATTAGAATTTGATTAAAGTTGTTAAATTTGAAATAAAACTGATAAATTTGTAAATAATGTTATTACTTTGAAGACATTTTAAAATAAGACCTTCAGCAAATTGGTAAGAAATGAGTAGTTATTGAGTAATACTTATTAAAATTTCCACAGTTTTATAATTTTTGACAAGTCTTGATAGATCTTTAATAAAATTTGTTAGTACTTTGAATAAAAATTTTTTAAAAAAAGTTTAAACACAGTAGCAAATTGTAAAGAAAATAATACTTATCAATTAATTAAATTAACTAAGTTGTAAAATAATTGAAAAAATTTGTTAGATTTTTTAAAATTTTAAGATTGTTAGGAAATTGTTCTAGGTACTTGTTGAATGAAAATTAATGTATGTTATTGACTGCTCATGGTATTTAATCGTACAATTTCTCTTCATTCCTGGAAATAATCATAAATATTTAAATTATTCAGAAAATTGTCTATAACAACATTAATAAAGGTAACATAAATTTTTTAAATACTAGTCGATTTTAATTAAATTACAAATATAATAATAAAATCAAATAAATACTTGAATACATGAATCGAAAAATTTCTTAGAACTGAACACGAATCGTATATTTTATTCAGATTTCAATAATATCATTAAAAATTAACCAAAATCGTATTGTTATATTTTAATAACACTTAAATCTGTTGGGCCAGTACAAGATTTTGTTTAAATGGATTGGAAACACCACGCAAACACAACATGCAAAATTTAAAATCGGACCCATGAACATCAATTAACCACCTAAAAATTCGAGAAAACACATAATTTAACATATAAAATAGAAAACATTAAATTAAATTAAAATATTAATAAACGCACCAAGATATGCACGAATTGACATAGAAATAACACGATAACAAAAGATTTGACCAAAGAAGTGACAATTTACGAAAAATTAAAAGAGTTCATGAATAAATTGAACAAAAATAAAATAATTCGAGTCAGAAATGATTAAAATTATTTGTTAATGATTAAATTGTCAAATAAATCGAAAAAATAATAAAAAATTAGAAATAAATTAGACACATAATGGCAAGGTCAAATTTTGTTTTAACGCATAAAAATTAACACGCAAGGTTAGGGTTACAGAACAGGTATAAATACCAATCCATTTTCACAAAGTTATAATCACTTTTTCACTCAGTGAATAGATTACTTTTCCCCAGAGCAATTTTATTCAAGGAGCAACTCTCGATAATTGTTCTCATACTGCGAAATCAAGTAACTTAATGTAAGCTCTACTTGCTCGTATGTACGAGGACCTCTTGTCGTATGTTGATATGTATGAATCGAACTATGATGAAATTATTTCAACAAATATATCTATTATGAAAAACGAATCTTCAGTTTTGTGTCGAAATTTTTCTGGCCCACAGCCACACATCACACAAGAAAGTAAAATCATAACACAACTAGTCACACTGTGTAAGTGCGGTTTCTCCGCCTATAGTGTGTGCCCGTGAGAGCTCTGTTGTGCGTAACGACGGATCTCGAACGTAAATATTTTATCCATTATAGGGGCGGTGGGAAGATTGAGAACTAGTCTTTTGGCTGGCTCTCTTTCACCCATCTCCCATAAAATCGACCTAAATATCAAATTACAAATCGGCTAAAACAATAACACCGAGTAGTCCAGTGGGCACTCGAAAAATCTAATATAAACACAAAAACCTTAGGACTAAATTCAGGCTTGTGTAGTGGGGATTTGAAACCGATGCGATGCAAATAAAATTTGCTAACTAAATTGTGATTAATTTGATTTAAAGTAATCAAATTCATAACTTAAACTCGACGCGACGTAAAGAAATTAATCTAATTAAAATGACGAAAGATAATTAAGTTCATGATAATCAAATTCCTGACTAAAATATTAATGCAATGAGAAGTAATAATTTTTCCATAACATAATAGTAATGCAATTGACCGATTAATCGAGATAAAATCATAGTTAAACTACTCTTGTAAGGCGATGCACTTAAATTAAATTGTGGTCAATGATTGAATTATCCTTTAACCCATCCGAATTAATAAAATTCACCAGAAAACCAGCTTACAGAAATTGAATCTTACCAAATGATGAACGACTAAATGATGGACGATGGGGTAGAAGTAGTAAATTCCAAGAGAAGAGTAGCGATGTGGGATAGATTGAACTGACGTCTTGAAAATGATTAGTAATTAGACTGACAAATAGGAAACTAAATGAATAATTGAATCGGATTCTTAACCCATTAAGGATTAGAGATGTGATTGATCGAAATCAGGATAATTCAATGATTGAATGAGTTAATTGACGCAATTAAACTATCGGAAATAACGAAAAGACTACAAAATAATAATAATAAATCGAACCCGACGTAAATATATTAACTAATTTATGAAAAGATCAAATAATAATCATCGTGATACAAATAATTGTCCAAAGGCAGTCAATAATAATCGAGCACCATAATAGGGATAAGCGACTAAACCGCAATAAATTAACACGAATCCACCTGATAACGCAGTTCACGACTAACGACACTAGGATTGATCGTCACGAACCGACTAGCAGAATAGCCTATACCAATGAATAGAGGTCAGATATTATGCACTGACGAGGCGCGATAAAATACATTACAAAACTGTTAAAAGATAAAACAAGTTACTTAAATTAGCGGGAATGATTAATTAACAGCAAGCAACATAGTGCATAAAAATTCAAACGTTGAAAGTCATCGCATCACCCGTAGATTCTTCGTGAAAATAGGCACATCAAGTCATCTGGTATAATGGTTTTCCTCGATAAGCAGGCATAGTCAGATAATCCGTCGGGAATATCATTCCCAAAACACATGAGCTCGATCCGAATAGAGTAGATTCCGAAATAGTTGATCGTAATTGAGAAAAATTCGTCCAGCGTTGAAGTAGTAGAAGAATCCATTTCACGATTTGAATGCAAAGTTAATACATTAATCCACCTTGAAAATCAACGACAAGCTAATATGATGAAATGCTGACATCGGTAAACAACACGTGAACCGATCATCCATCAAATTATTGACCAAGTAAGCAGAAGGTGAATGGTGACTTGTGAACTTTGACCAAAATTTAGACTGCAAGTATTAAATAAATAAAAAAAGAACACAAATTGCTTACTCACCAGTAGATTAAGCCAGGACCATAATTGAAATATGAAATCATCGACGATCTGAAACGAATTAATTAAATACCAATAATAAAGTGTAAATAAATAACAGATAATTTTCATGAAATTTTGACTTGAACACGTCACCGTAAACATAAAAGTCTTGAAAATGCAGAAAAGAATACAATAAAATATTAAATGGTGTCTATTATTAATAATGCAATTGTTACAATGCTTTACTTACTGTAATAACTAGCGAAAATTCCTATCCATAAATTGCAATTATAAATATCTACGTAAATTTAAATCTTTAAAAAGGAAACTAAACAAAGAATTTATTTTAAGTGATATCTAAAATGATATCTAAGTGATATATAAAATAGGAAACGAAGATGACGGGTAGATCACAGGCTATCGCGACCTAGAAAAAGCCCAATCAACTAACAAGAAACCCCGATCGCACGATCGACCCGGTCGAACTGAACGGTTGCGACGACGCGCCCAAGGAGTAGCCAAATGAAATAACAAGCCCATGCTGGATGATATTTTAATTCATTTGATAATAAATAAAATCGTTTTTAGTTTATTATGTTATCACTTGTAAGAAATGTAGGAAAGAGATATAATAGAGAGAGTAATAAAGGGACCTGAAATAGAAGACGGGCATAGGCCTTCTAACGGCAGTCCGCTGAACCCGACATAGGACTAACCCTTAGCAGTTCTGATATCGGAACTCACCTTTGGACGTCCTGTGACCAGTGGTTACAGTAACAACGTTGCCTAGCAACGGGTAACCATTGGCGGGAGCAAAACTATTTTGTATGTTTAGGGTGAAGGTCATCCACACCACTAACCCCACAAATCAATGAAAATGTATCGATTTTACTAAGTATCCATCTTTTAACATCGATATTCAACCGTATAAACCCACCTAAAAATATCACAAATTCCCCCTCTTAACCTATCGTTTACCCCTAAAATAATATAAAATTTATTCTTAACCAATCATTTCTCTTTAAATGGCAATAATCCCAGCTATATTCATTATTTTCATAAAAATCACCGACATCGATATTCAACCGAATAAATTTCTTGAAATCCCTTTAAAATAAAATTCATCTTTTGACCAATCAAATTCCCTTAAAAATTTCATAAATTTTCTCTTAACAAATCATTTCTCTTTAAATGACAATATTTCCACTCTCAAAAGGTTTACACACACATTGATATCTATCTGAACAAATCTCCCTAAAAATATTATTAATTCCTCCACTATATTCTCCATTTAGAACCCTTTGAACTCAGATATTCAACCAACTCAACCCCCTTAAAAATGACAACAAACTTGTTCTTAATCGATTATTTCCGCTTAAAATATCATAAAAATTACTTTTAACCAATCATTTCCATTGAAATAACATTGTCCTCCTCTGCACCAACAATATACATATTTTTTGTAAAATCCTACAAGGTAAAATTTCTTAAGAAATCTATATTTAACCGACTCTAATCCCTTAAAATCCATCATTCGAATCATATTTACTATGTATTAAACCAATCAAATTCCCTTAAAATTATCATAAAAAACGGAATTTTACCAATAAAAATAAATTTTGTTTAAAGTATTACAAAATTGTTATCGATACCCAACATTTTTCTATTAAACTGATTTTCAACAGTTAACATTGACAATTCTGAAATTTCAATTAGTAAATTACGTAGCCTTAAGGTAACAAACTTGTCTTTCGAATACATAAAAACAATATTTTCCATTTATTTAAATTCTTTAAATTCAGGAAGAATAATGATTTTTTACCGACTTTCTTCAACTCCAAAGCAGTTTAATAAAAAAGTTATTTTTATAACTTAGCCGACATTAAATTGCGCACACATAATTAAATCACAATTCCAGTTGGAAGAAAATTTCATTAATTC
This sequence comes from Schmidtea mediterranea, assembly GCA_022537955.1. NCBI lineage: Eukaryota > Metazoa > Platyhelminthes > Tricladida > Dugesiidae > Schmidtea > Schmidtea mediterranea. The sequence continues at coordinate 85,793,779 of CM039679.1, forward strand.
TAATGCCATTTGCAACTTAATTGAAAAAATTTAGATAATAAAATTTTCACATCATAATAAACTAGAATGAAATTTATTCTTTACTTACAAAAAGCTAATAATTTCTTACTTCTTTGTTTCACAATAGATTTAGAATTTCCTTTAATTAATTATCGGTATTACTCACTGGCTCTGTTATCTGCAATCACGTGACAACCAGAATCACACAACGAAAATTCTGCAGTTTCAATGCCACACTTTGTGACTCAGGTATTATTGGTAAAGCAAAACAAATTCGTTATTTATTTCAGAAAATCTGATAAAGCTTATTTGATACTCCAGGAATTTGTTGCTAATTATTTTTAATAGTAATTATTTTATTTGGAGAAAAATATTTACACCATTTTTATTTTGTTTAATAATAATAGTACATGTGCAACGAATTTACAGTTAGTTTTCATATCTTTTTAAAGATGGCGCTAGATAAATTCTTGAATAAAAGTTATCAATTGAAAAATTGTTAACAAATTTTTTCTCAGAAGAAAAATTAAATTTCAATTTTTAATAAATTTCAAAGTGTATCTGAAATAATATTATTAGTAATAATTTGTCATCTTTTATGATTACGAAAATAATTTTATAAATATAGTAAACTCTAATGCATCTTTAGCATCATTTTTTTTGCTTAGATTTTTTGAAAAATAAATCACAATAATTTAAGTTCATTTTTTTACATAGAATAAAATATTGTGTATGTGGCTTTTTTTTTCATGTTTTCAAAAAATTCAAATTTTCAATTTCAAAATATTGTCCATATAGTATTCATTATTGTACAAAATATACGGTACGTATTTATTTTTTTATAAATTGATAAATAAATATGTTGCCTTAAAATTTTCTTCAGAGGTATTTTAAGTCGATTCATAGAAGCTTCCAACTGTTAAACCCTGTTTAAAAAGATGTTTTGAATTTTAGAGCACCATAGTGGCAAATCCATTTAAACGAGTTTATACTCTCATTATACCTTAATAGTTTTGCAAAATTGTCACATTTTGGACATATAACCGTAATTTGTATTAAATTCTAATCCATAAAACACAATGATGTAGCTTTATCGTCATTCAAAAAAAGTAGATAAATCGAGAAAGTTCATAATTAATTAATTGATTTATTTATTTAATTATAAATAAATAAATAATTAAGTTCTTTGAAATTGGTTGTAATGATTTTAATTTAAGAAATTATTATTGTCTTTATTGTCTTCGTTATTAAAGAATATAACTTATAGTTAGTAAAGGAAATATTAAAGTGAAAACAATTATTGAACAATAAAAAATTCACCGAAAATCAATATTTCTTAAGTGGAGTTTAAAAAATAATTACAAATATAATAATTGAATAACAAAAGAAAAACAGCAAAAACAAGATGTACTGTCTTAAAAATGTTATTTTCTAAAAGCTACGGAAAAGCTAATTTTGTTTAATCGAATTTGATGTAATTGGACATTGCGAATAAAATATGTTTGTTATAAAGTTTCCATCAAAAGAAAACTCAAAAGTGAAAAGAAAATAATTTGTTAAAATTTCAGAAAAGATTCAAAAGTTTTTGAAAAACTTGACCATTTAATATTTTAAAATCAAGCTACAAACAGTTATTTAAAAACTTGGTTGCTGTATAAATATTTAAAAATTAAATTTATAAAACAATATTATAAGAACTTTTTTTGTTTTTCATCTCTGATTTCTTTATAAGTGACATAATATTTTCTACAAATCCTGATTCATAGTCAAATTTTGTAGAAAATATTAGGAAAACAATAATAATTAAAAAAATAAAACATTTTCGTATATCTTAGACCAAGGGTCTCCAAACTACGGCCCGAGGGCCACATCCGGCCAGCGGACAGATTTTGTCCGGCCCGCGGAGAGCTAGCATACTTGAAAACTTCTTTTAGAGAACATATTTTTTATAGCAAATTAAATTTAGTTTACTGAAGTATTCTAATTTTATGTTGAATAATTATTAATATGACATCTACATTGATATGTTCATGGGCTAACTACTCATAACATTGTTATAGGCTTATTGTTATTGTTTTTGTAATAAGTTGGATAAAGAAACACAGAATTGTAATGAGTAAAGACATGTATAATATGCAGGAAATTTAATATCAGTATATAATAACTAACAAATTATTGAAATGAATCCAACTAACATTTTATACATTTTAAATAAAAACATAACTTATAACAAGCATAATGACATGATATACTAATGAGATTTATGTAATTGAGATTTTCCACTGACAATAGTTTGTAGTTGTGGACTAATTTGACTTGTACCAATTATTAAAAGAGATTTAAGATGCTCATCAGTTAATTTAGATCTGTAAACATTTTTTGTGTATATTAGGAGGTTCATCCTGTAAAACATTAAAATCAGTTTTTGTTTCCATAAATTTTATTTCAATAAATATCAAACTCAACAAATGTCTGCTTTAATCTTTCTTATTTAAACAAATGTTCTACGAAGATATTTTTAATTAAAATATCTTCTTATTTTGTTTTTTTTAAAAATTAATCTAAACTTTTTAATTTTTAAAATTTTCAATTTAAAAATTTCTTCATCATAAAACTTCCTCATATCCCCCTTCTTAAGAAATTTTTAAGTTTTTCCACATTTCTTTCGATCCTTTTTCCATCTTCATTTCTTAAGATGTATCGTCTGTCATGCACTTTCTCTATCACTTTGTACGGACCTTCATACCTGTCCTGGCCTTTGTGCGTGTTTCTACTTTACTAATACTTCTTCTCCTACATTGAATTTTCTCCTTGTTTGTTCTTCTAGTTCTTCCTTTATCGGTATTTCTTTGGACCCGTACCATTTTTCCCTGTTAATCTTTTTTCCAAAAACTATCTCTGCCGGGCTTTTCCCTGTCGTTTTTTGTTTGGTTGCATTTAAAGTGAATTCGACTTCTGGTAATATCTCTGCCCAATCCGTCTTCTTTCTATCCTGTAAAGTAGCATTTATCAAATCCCGTATTGTCCTGAATTGTCTTTCTATCTGACCGTTTGTTTGGTGATGGTATGACTCGAAAAACATAATTTAATATCTAACATCTTTGTGAATTCTCTCATCATTCCTGATTCAAACGCCTTTCCGCAATCAACTCTTATCTCTTTTGGGCATCCAAATCTTAAAATCCACTTTTCTAAAATCGTTTTCTTTATTGTTTCTTCGTCTTGTTTTGTTATCGCTGTCAAGACTTGATACTTACTATACTGATCTATTATGCCCAATATATACTTCTTACGTCCTTTTGTTTCTGCCAACGGTCCACATATATCTACGAATATAATTTCGAACATTTCCTTCGAATCTTGTCTTTTTACTGGTTCTTTCGTTGTTATTGTTAAAGCCTTGGTTTTTGACAAATCTCACAACTTCGAACAATCTCCTGAATCTTACTCCACAGGTGTTTTCCAACATATCTATCTTTCATATAATCGGCTATCTTCTCGACTCCAGCATGACACAATAGTCTATGTATTTCCTTTATTGTTTCTTGTAACTCATTTTCAGGTATCATCGTTTTCTTTCGTACTTCTTCTACAATTCCATGTTGGATGTTGCTTCTTCCCTCTTCTCTGATCGAGTCTAGTAATCTTGTTTTTATCTTTCCTTTCTTAGCTTCTTCGTGGGCCATTTGACATTGAACACACGTGTCACATTTAGTTCTCGACACCATGTCTGCATTTTGGTGATTAATACCCTTTCTGTATTCTACTCTTATATCTAAACTGCTCAAATAATTGATCCATGTTTGGAATTGTGAAGTAATCGGCTTCTTGGTTGTCATCATAAACGTGATTGCCTTGTGGTCTGTCCTGAGCGTGAATCTTCTTCCGTAGAGATAGTGCTTAAAATGAATGCAAAAATAATATACCGCCAATAGTTCCTTTCTTGTAATACAATATCCTTTCTCGTGGCTCGTCATCGAGTGTGATCCATACGCAATTACTCTTTCCTTTCCATCTTTATCTCTTTGTGAAAGTACTGCTCCAATGGTATCGAAACTAGCGTCGGTATCTAAAATGAACTCTTTTTTCAGATCCGGAAAACATAAGATTGGCGCCGTCGTGAGTGCTAGTTTCAATCCCTCAAACACGCTATTCGTTCCTTCACTCCATTCTAATTTTTTGTTCCTTGGTCCGCTACATAATTGTTCTAACATCCTTGCCTTCTTTGCATAATCACTGATGAATCTTCTATAATAATTGCAAATACCTAAAAAGCTTCGGAGTTTCTTTACGCAGTTAGGCTTCCCAAAGTTCTGTATGGCCTGAATTTTAGATGGATCTGTCTGTACTCCTTCCTTGCTGATTATGTGTCCTAAGAATCTGATTTCTTCCTTTATTATTTGGCATTTTTCTGGATTAATCCTTAGGCCTGCTTCCTCAATCGTCTTTAACACTTCTCCGAGTATTGTATAGTGTTTCTCTTTACTGCTTGAATAAATCAAGATGTCGTCCAAATACACCATTGCTCCCTTTATTTTGCCTAATACTTTTGTCATCATTTCTTGGAACGTACCTGGTGCTGCTGCAATTCCAAACGGCATTCTGTTGAAACAATATTGTCCGTTCTTTGTTGAGAAAGCTGTTTTCTCCTGTGATTCTTCTTCTAGTTCCACTTGGTAATATGCATTACCTAGATCCATTGAGCTGAAAAAGACGGATCCTCCTAACAAATCCAACATCTCGTCTATGTTTGGCATTGGAAATGCCTGCCTCTCTGTTACCGCGTTCAGCTGTCTAAAGTCCAAGCATAGTCTAATATCCTTTTTCTCTTTTTCCATACACATATTAGCGGTGTATTCCATGGAGAGTTACATTTCCGTATAATTCCATTTTCGTACAAATTTTGTATTGCTTCTTCAATCTTTGATTCCAAATTTAGTGGTTGGCGATATGGTTTTATGTTTATCGGCTCACCTCTTGTAACTATCTTGTGTTTTACCAAATGTGTGCGACCCACATCCCATTTATCTGCCATAAACACGTTTCCACTGTTTGTTATAATTTCCTTTAATTTGCTATCTTCATTGATCTTTAACTGCTCCAACGCTCGTATCAATCGTTCTTCATCCTTTATTTTTCTGCCAAATTTTGCTTCAATGTTACAAATATAGTTCTTGTCTTTTCACTAGCCTCGATATCTTTAATTTTTAACAGTCTAAATCCAAATGTTTCTTGTAATTCGATTCCTCCAATCACGTCTGGTGTCACTTTCTCCGCCACAATGAATATAACTTCCTTCGAAACATTTCCAATGGTTACTTGCACCTTCGTTTTTCCTATTGTCTCGATCGTACTCTCGTTTGCGCATCGTAAATTATCGTCACTTTTCGTCAATTGTTGTCCTCGTAGCTTGTTAAAACAGTTCACACTCATTACATTGATTCTTGCCCCAGTGTCTAATAAACAGTCGAAATTTTCCCCATTCATCCTTACTGTTATACTAGGCCTTCCTTGCATTCTGTTATACAAAATTTCAACAACCTGCTCCGTTTCGATGGTTCCAATTCTCTCCACTTCCTCTTCAAACATTTCTCTCTTTAGGAACCTGTATACTTTCTCGCTTACCCTTCCAACATTCTCCCACTTTTCTGCCCCTTGAGGATATCCCATCAAATTTTCTGTTAGAATATGGCTCCAACCAACTCCTCTACTGGTGGAGCCCTGTTGTTTGGGTACGTCTTCCTAAAATTATCTTCATTTGTCTCTACACACGATTCCCTTTCTTCTTCTTCCTCGATACCATTTATTCGACTGTATCTGTTTCCCGTGAATCTTTGTCTCTCCGTCGCTTGCCCGTACCTCATCTTTGTATAACACTCCTCGGATCTATGACCATTTCTGCTACATCTTTCACAGCGTATTTCCTGACACAATCTTCTTATATGACCTTCTTTCCCACACCCAAAACATCTTGGAGCTTTTTTATCTGGACAGTTTCTACTTATATGTCCGCTTCTATGACATGTCCAGCATTCTATTTTACCTTTTATTGGACAATCAATTTTCGTGTGTCCTATTTTGTGGCATAACCAGCATTCTGGCATTTCTCTTCGGATACTTTCTTCTCTCTGTTCTTTCTTCTTGTATTGTACTCTTCCCTGTGGTTCCTGATAGACCACTCTGGCGTAACTTTTCATACTGTTTATCTGTTCTCTTTGCTTTTCTACTTTGTCCATCAGAGTTAGTGTTTCCTTTATTTCTTCTGTGCTTTTTATCTTCCGTAGTATCACTTCTTTCTCAACTTCTTTATTCTCCGCACATACTATTAACATCCTTGCTGTTAATTTCTCTTTGGTAAATTCTTTATTTTCGAACAACCTATCAACAAGGTCCTCCACCTTTTTAAAATACGTTTCTATTTCTTCACCCTTCCGCTTGTAATTCAACAAGTTTTGTAGATCCTTTAAAACATCTCTTTCACGATCGAATGCCAATCGCAACCTAGCCTGGAATCCTTCGGCTTTTTTCAGTGTTTTGGCGTACACTTCCAGGAGATCCTCATCAATCATGCAAGATGTTAATCTTTCCTGGTCTTTCTTCTGCGTGATTCCCCTTGGCGTCGAAATAAATTTCGCATCTTTTAATGAACTTTTCCAAATAGTCCCCTTGGCAGAATACCTTTGGTAGCAATCTTTCGGTGATTGCATCCGTGTTTACCGCTGCCACCATATTACGAGGTTCATCATGTAAAACATTAAAATCAGTTTTTGTTTCCATAAATTTTATTTCAATAAATATCAAACTCAACAAATGTCTGCTTTAATCTTTCTTATTTAAACAAATGTTCTACGAAGATATTTTTAATTAAAATATCTTCTTATTTTGTTTTTTTTAAAAATTAATCTAAACTTTTTAATTTTTAAAATTTTTCAATTTAAAAATTTCTTCATCATAAAACTTCCTCATAGTGTACTTCATTTTGGAGAAGGTCTTCTCACACAAATAAGTAGAGCCAAAAACAGAAAACAGCCCACGGGCAAATTTATGCAAATTATTAAATTGTGTCAGTGGAAGACCCTTATAAAATTCCAACAAGGATGAGTTTTGATATTTGTTCTTAATTATATCACTGCACTGTATATCAATCATTTCCATTTGAAGTTCCGGGGCTAGGGTTTCAATGTTAGTATTAAAAGGATTCTGAAAATTCTTAATTTGATTCACAATGGCATCAAAGTCCGAGAAACGAGTATCAAAATTTATTTTCAAAGCACTCAAAGTTTTGATTGCAAAATTGATAGGAAACTCAGTTTCGGTGGTGTGGCTGAATATTTCACATGTTTTAAAATCTGAAAAACATTTACTTCGTAGTTGTGATTGAAACAGTATCAATTTCTTCTGGAATGATTTGATATTAGTGTATAAATCAGGAAGATGCTGGTTTTCTCCTTGCAATCTCAAATTCAATTCGTTCACATGTTTTGTCAAATCAACATAGAATGCTAACTTCCACAGCCATGCGTTGTTTTGTAATTCAGTAAGAGGGCGATGCTTTTCATTCAAAAAAATTTCGATCACTGCTCGAAGTTCAAAAAAGCGCTGAAGGACTTTTCCACAACTAAGCCAACGTACGGCAGTATGATAAGGTAAGTCATTTTCTCCAATCTCTTCAAAAAATTGTCGGAATTGTCGGTGATTCAGCCCAAAACATCTGATAAAATTAACAGTTGATATGAATGGTTTCAGAACTTCAGATATATCCAAACATTTTCCGCACAAAGACTATTGATGAATGATACAATGTAAGACTAATGGTTTTGAACCACCGTCATTTTCTACAGCCTTTGACGCAAGAGCGACCACTCCTTTATCTTTCCCACTCATGTTTTTGCCTCCATCAGTTGTAATACATTTCAAGTTTTTTCATCGAAGGTTCTTTTGATTAATGGCCATTTCAACTCCTTTAAAAATATCTGTACCAGTAGTTGTGCCATGAATACTATACATATCAAGAATTTCTTCATGCACTTCATAGCTTTTATCTACTTCTCGAATGTAAATCAACACCTGAGCAGTATCTGACACATCCGTTGACTCATCCAAGGCCAAAGAAAAAACTCAACATGTCCATTTTTGTCGAACAGTTGAGAGGATATATTTTCAGTGATGTTTTCTACCCTTCGAGCCACAGTGTTTGCTGACATACTGACAGTTTTTAATAAATTTACCCTTTCAGGGCACATTTCTTTGGCTACTGCAATTATGCATTCTTTGATCATTTCTCCATCGGTGAATGGTTTTCCACGTTTTGCAATTTCAAGAGCCACACGAAAGCTGGCACGAGTTGCAGCCTCTTGTTCAGTTTTGAGTTTTGTAAATGAAGATTGCTGGGATTTCAATCCGCGCTTCATAGCTTCGAATTTTTCTGTCCGCAAACTTCCTGTATATTTTGAGTAATTTTGAAAATGTTTTGTTTCATAATGACGTTTAATGTTATATTCCTTGAGAACGGCTATGCTATCATTGCAAATCAAACATAGCGCCTTGTTACTGGACTCAATTACGAAATACTGAATGTTCCACTGATCTTTGAATTTTCTGAATTCACTATCAATTTTTAGCTTCTTTTCCATACTACTAAATCACACACAAATGCAACTTTTTAAATCAAAATACTGTTACAAAGATGTCTTAAACTTAAACACGCACAAACACGTTTAAATTATTTTTTGTTTTTTTCTATCTGTCCTGACACCATGTTTGCTTCGATTAATTTTCATTAATTTTAATTGGATTTTACTGTGCAAATTAATTAATTTTAATGATAATTCCTAATTTTAATGATAATTAATTAATTTTAATGATAAATAACTGATTTTAATGTTAATTAATATTTACCGATTACAGATAATGACAGGAAAATTAATAATATGCAGTGTTGCCGTTTTGCGGACTTTAGTCAGATTTGCAGCCTTTTTTATACGTTGCGTATTTTTTCAGACTTTTTTTAATATCAGTGGACTATTTCACTTTTTACCACCGGCAACAATGATAATATGGTTTTGGCCCTCGGAACTTACTGGAGTAATCAGTATGGCCCTAAGGCTGGGAAGTTTGGAGACCCCTGTCTTAGACGAACATTTTCATAACTTAAAAATAATATTTCATAATATTTAACAAACTATTAGATACAATATGATTGAGTAACTTTTGTTTGATCGAATAAACTTGCTAAGTTTATTAGAATATTTAAAAAACCTATTTATTTTGTTTTTATGAATATATTTTTAAACGTTTTAATATTTTAAATTATAATTACGAATTCGATTAATACTCAAAATTGTTACTTTAAATACATATTAAATCAATTTATTTCATTATCAAATGACTAAGACTTCAATGTATGATGATCAGGGCGGCGCAAACTGCTTTGGTGCCCCTATGCAAACCTAAATTATGCGCCCCTTCAAAGTAAGGTATGCCTTTCGTAACAACAAACATTACATGTAATATATAATTTTAAATCAAGTTATTATTAATAGCAATTATATTTATAACATTAATCGTAATATAATTTCATCCTAAGTGAAAATAAAGGTAATAAAAACTTAGTCTATGTAAAGTTTAACTAAAAAATCAAGCAAATGTAAAATTTTATTTCTATACATTAATTTTATATCTATGCAATATTCCTTAAAGCTTCCCTCTACGTGCTTTTGCTGCTACAAAATCGTTAATTATTTTGTTGATATTCGTTTTGTTTTTGTTTTTCATGTTCAAGTTTTTTATTAATAATAATTTTTGAAATTCGTCTCAACGTTGGCGTTCATCCTAGTATGTGCCCGGATGCGATGCTTAATATACTTACCGCTTTGTGCCGCCCCTGAGGATGATCGATGATGGAATATTAATAATTAAATTTGTATGTAATTGAATTAATTGAATTAATAGTACCATTTAAAATTAAAATAATTTATTTCCATATTTTGCTTATGCAAAGTACTATAAAAAGTATTTTAATTGAGTATAAGGTTTTAGGTTGAAAGTTTAGTTTATAAATATTTCAATAAAAAGAGGCGTTTGGAAAATTTTGTGGTTATTGATTATTTAATGCCATGTAATCTCTGTCTTATTTTTGTTAAATAAATTCCATTTAAAATTTTAGTATTTATTCCAAACTTTTATACGAAAATCTCTCTAGTTTATTAAAACAATGCAGTTATTTACTTTGGTGCATTCATTACATTTTGTTAAAGCTACACTTTCAAACTAAGGTATTGTCAGAAAGCCTATTTATAGTCAATTTAAATTACTTAACTTTTAAATAAAATTATTTAAAAAGCAATTTTGTTTAAATTATACATTCGTAATTCAGTACGTAATCCAATAATCATTATGCGCTAAGACTCGCATTTGATGCTCTACACCCGGCTTATCAAACTCAACCCATGCCTTGGGCTGCATTTCACATTTTTAGACTTGTGAAGGATCACACAAAAGTTACTAACTTTAAAGTCATTACTATTAAAACAAAAGATAAAATATCGTATTTTATAAGTTAAAAGAATGTAAGTTCTGTCAATAAATAACAAAATCAGGTACTATTTTACATTCTACCAATCTATAATTCTATAAATGTAAAAATTTATGTGAGCATTGCCAAATTAATTGAAATACATATACATGTTGTGATCAATCTTTGCTTTTTGTTGTTGTTATGAATGAATGTTAAATATTTTAGACATAAATAATTATATGGGTTTAAATATATGTATAGAAAAAATTTCCTTCTTAAATTCTATTGAACATTTCTTTTGAATTTTAGTTTTTACTCAATATTTCAATAATCATTACACATAAAAAAACTTTGTTGAGGATCACACGCGGGCCGCGAGTTTGAAATGCTTACTCGACACATAATTGAAAGTCTTTTTTAAATTTTTTTGGTACTAGGATTTTAAAAAAATTAAATAATTCTAGTTGGTTTAAAGGTTGTATTCCAAATAATTATTTTGGAAATTAAATGTATATCTTAAACTAAATATTTTAAAATTCGCTTTGTTATTCTAATAGATACTGCGAGCCATAAGTTCTTGAATAAAAAATAATTCAATGTTTTTGCTATTAATTAGAAAATAAGATTTCAAAGATATGCGATAAAATATTTAGTAGTATTTTAGTGATAAAAACATTTCCATTTATCTACTATTTTTTCAATAATACAACACACTTTACTACAATACAGTAGTAACTTATATTTGGAAAATCAATAATTACTGGATGACTTGCTTACTCATTATGTACTTAACCCACCAAGAACCTTTGGAGATGCTATAACACAACGTTCAAACCGGGAGACATACCTATATCGTTAATATGACCTCATACCTATATCATATAGAAATGGACTAATATCGTAATCCTTATTTAATCTTTGTATCGTAAAATAGAAAAAAATGGTTAAAATGATTAAAAATAAAAAAATTTGATCTATTTTTCAAACATTCAATAATTAAAAATACAGGTTTAATGATAAGGTCAAAGTTTTCACTACAAGATAGAAATACAGAGTTGTCTGATCTTTTACTCTAGAAACACATTAGATACAAAAGTACATGTGTCAATATAGCACAAAAAGAGCATTCTTTGGTTCAATTTCAGAAATATGACAATTTTGTTGATTTATAATTGGTTCATTCAATTGCTCTTCTGGCTCATTTACTCGTTTAATTTGGACTGCAGCATATTAATTAACATTGATTGTAATGATACACAATTTTCACGATGTTTTTTACGTTTTTAACAATACTAGTATAGCGGCACTCTTGCAAACACAAATATCCAGTAATATTAAATTTCATTGTAACTGATAAAATATTAAGCATTTTAAAATTAAATTTTAACAATTATCAATATATTAAATTATCAACATATTGTTTTCATTTAATTATTATTCGGAATGACCAACAGAGATTTTCATTAAAAATTCATATGTTCTCAGTAACATTAAATTATTTCCATTATTTTGTAATTTTTTTAAAATTTAATCTATAATTAACAACGGTAAAAAAGACAAAAATTCAAAAGTAAAAGCACAAATATGTATATATTTTATTCTAACAAATGTCAACAATTCTCATTTCTCAAATACACCTCATCATCATCTAAACTTTTACAAGCCGGATAGCGGGTTAATTATCAATACACAAACGCACGCACGCACGCACTCACAAAACAACCACATGTAATTAACAAGGTCACCAATTACAATTGCTGATATTCGGTTGAGAATCAAGCATGTTGTTGTCATTCATTCCTGATTGGCTATTGATTCCACTGAACCCGCCAATTAAACCCGGTGACGAAGACTGACCTGTAGAAAACACAGTATTGATCGTGGACGAAACAACCGATTGTTGGGATATATACTCACCAGACTGCTGTTGCTGTTGTGACTGTTGCTGACCGTTACTTGTGATGCAGTTGTTGGAATTTTTTGGCCCCCCACAAGAGGCCATCATAGAACTATAAAGAGATGTCGATAGCATAGAACTATTGCTATTCGGATAGAAATTCATTTCATCCATTAAAGGTGATGATGATGGAGTCATAGATGGAGTCTGGCGATGTAACTGCTGATGATGATAAGGTGACTGATGATTTGTGAGATATTCTGGTACCCCATTAATATTTAATTGAAGAATCTGGTAGTCCTTTTGTGTCAATTGTTCTAAGGTAAATAAGCACTTTACAAATAATCGATTTTTATAAATGATCAAATATTTTTACAACGACCTTAAAATCCTTAAAATTTATTTTCTACAAAATTTGGTTAGCCAAGTGATCACTTGAAAAAGGCTGCGCCGAAAATTCGTGAATACCATAAATAAATCTGATTCATAGTCAAATTGTGTAGAAAATATTATATCACTTATAAAGAAATCGGAGGTGAAACACAAAAAAAGTCCTTATTGTCTTAAAATTTAGTTTAAACCAAATGCAATTAAGATTTAAATGATTTAAAAATTGGGAAAAGTATGAGTGAATAGCAAACGAAAAGGGAAATAAGAATATAAAATAACAAGTTAATTTTAAAACGCATGTAATTGAAAATTATAAGAACTTCTTTTGATTTTCATTTTATTTTGCAATGACATTAAAAATTCTATTTTATTTTTTTTAGACTATGAATCAGTAAATATATCGATGTTTTTTTTAATATTCGGCACTTGAAAAAGGATGTCCCGAAAATTTATGATATCTTTACTGATTTATAATCAAAGAGTTTTTAAAAAAGAATTTTTTAATGTAATTGGAAAATTAAAAATTGATTTAATGGAACTAAGGATGTTCAAATTCCAAATTTAATTTTCTAATTAGATTTCAGAATCGGAATTTGAGATCGTATCTGAAATTAGACTTTTCTATTTTCAATTAAAAGTTCCACAAGCTTATCAATTTGAATTCACAAAATAGTGTAGGACAAAGAAAAGCAATACTACTGGGATTCAAATTGGTGGAAAGAAATTTCCACGATTTTGTTTAGGGTAATTTGAAGTTATAGTGAAATTTTCATTCATAGATCATTATTTTGGTTTCGATTTTCCGTTTGCGTTCATTTGTCAAAGATGTGAATTAATTTTTCAATTTGTATTGCATTTCTAGTCGGATTTCTTTTTGAGCTTGTACCATTAAAAGTTTTTGCCTTATTTTTAAATTAAATAAAACCAAGAAACGAAAATGGGCTACTATTCAATATATTTAAAGTTCCAATTCCAAATCGAAGTGAAATTTTACAGGAAGAGCCCCAACGAATATAACTGATTGCATCAAAGTGTATAAAGCAAAAGGTTGATTAACTTTTACTTATTTATAGGTATGGAAATAATTTTAAGTGGTTTCCTTTTGGGTTCCATGCCTATTAGATTTGAGTTTAAATCATTGTTAATTTAGATTAAGCAATTGTTATATTATTGACAAGCCTATTTGTGTTGGGTTTTGTTGTAAGAAACGCATCATTTTAGATTAGGTTAACCCTTAAATGCATCGTGTTGCCATTTGGCAACATACCAATATTGAAGTTCATACATTGCACAGAAATAAAATATTGATGCAATACATGTTACAGTGGACAGGCTACACAGTTCTGCGCATGCGCATGATGTGACCAGCGTGAATATAGCAGCTATAGGTAGTTACTTTATTACAAAGCGTCAAATTAAAAAAAACGAAAAAAATTAAGTCATGCATTTAAGGGTTAAAATAAAATTTTAAGGGACATTTATTTTATATTAGTTTTTAATCATAAAATAAGAGATTTTATAAATATTTTTTATGAAAATAAACATTTCACTTTATAATCAAATTTCTATGAATGTATTTTTAACGTATAAAATTCATTATTATCCTAAAACATGAACGTAAAAAATGTAAGCGCTTAAATTTTTCTTACATACACATTTAAACATTTTTCTACCTGTATCACTATCAATTTGCATTATTTTCATTTCATATTATAGATCAGTGGTTCCCAAACTTTTTTTAACTACAGCCCACTAATCAATACAAAATTCTTTACAAAACCCCTTCATTATAACAGTTTCCCCAGTGCAAGCTATCTGATGTTTTCGACCTTGATATTTAGCACCTGTGATACATTACTCAGCATTGCACAAATTCCTACAAACCCCTATAGTCATCTCAAAACTATCCGGATTGAATAAGTTACTTAATAATTGACTCATTTGCACTACAAATGTAATAAGACTTCTAATTATTTCGATTGAAAAATCACAAAAAAATATTAATTTTAAAGTTTTTGCTATTAATTTCTTCTATGATTGGTCACCTGCCCCAAGACCGGATGATGTATGGTGTTTAGTTTTAACTTCTGCGTTTATCTCCACAAAATAATGATCTTTAGAAGGATATAATAAAAATTAGTGGCTTTCAAAAAGGACACTTTCTTTTTTCGCTGTTTGATGCATTTATTTATCATTACTGAAAGGTAGTTCAAATAAATCAGTAAACGTGATGAATGATTTTAATACCTAATTCGATATAATCTCACAAGTATGCTTTGTACTAAACTATCATTTCATTCCCGATTTGTATTAACTTTGATCATGACGAATATATACACAAAACCACTAAAGATGTTAACAATATTTTATAAGTTTTGGATAACAGATTGGAAATTTGTACATTTTAACAAACAAGGAAGGAAAAGATCTTAAGTTTTATAAAATTATAAAAACCAATTTGAAAATAAAAATATCCTCCAAGAAAACAAAACCTACGATAAATTGAAATTATTTTCCAACAAACCTTAATTCAACTATTGAAAATAAAAAATACAGTTTTAGAAATTTAGAATAAATAGTGTCAGAATTCAATTTGATCAAACTACATTTGATCAGCACAATTTATGATATAATATAACAGCGATCATTGATTTTAATCATTGAGCATTTTGACAGTAGACTATTAATAACAAATTGAAAACAATTCAAACGCTTAGCACATTTGATATTTAAAACTCGAAGATTTAAATTCAAAATTTAAAATAGTGATCTACTTTGAAATGAAAAGTGAGGGATTTTATATATTTACAATGAGCGTGAATACTTTTAGCGATTGTCTCTTACTAATTCTGATTTATAGGAAACAAACTATTATTAAAGAATCGAGTTATCTTAACGAAATTTTAAGAAAAATTTTAGCGTATTAACTAATGGATTTATTTAAATTAAAATACACAATATTTTGTCAAATGTTTATAAAAATAGTGGCAAAAATCTAAACAATATTTGACACAAACAAATTTGATATGGAGATGTAAATAATTCACGTTCAGAATTTTTGATTTAAAATTGCCCAACCAAAGAAAGCGAAATTAATACGCGATTGTTATAATAATTTTTTTGCAATCACTCGTATCGCCGTTTTGTAAAGAATTAACACGATAGGAAAGGACATTTTTAAATCACATAAAATCATGAAAAATTCAACTGATGAAATTAAAAACGTTTATGTTTAATGATAAAAAATGCACATTTGAAACAAGACATTTAAAGATATCTAAGATTCCTTGTATTTTAATGAATAAATTCAAAACTTAGTGCTTAATTTCACAGTTTGAATGCTTAAAAGATGTCCTAGAGAGGACAAAAAAGTCAATACCAATTACTCCAAATTTAATGATCAACAAAAAACATGATATCTCAGCAGTTGCTTAGAAATTTACCGTGCATACTTCAAAAATGGTGTCTCATAATTTGATTTGTCATAATTGTTTTTTCATGGATTTTTCTCAAATATTTTAATAATGATAATGCAGTTTTAACCGCTCTTGTTACTGAGAGGTGTGGTTAATGTCTAAGTGTCACATTATAATTGAAATTTTGTAGTGATAATTTCTTGCTGCATGAAAATAATGGAATATTAACTTATGGGTGACGATTTAATAATAACGATATAATGCATTATTACATTTTGAATTTTATGCAAGTGTTAATATTTTACTGGAAAATTCATTATTTTCATGTAGCAAGAAATTATCCCTTCAGAAGTTAATACACATTTTATAATTTAATCAATTCTGTAAGAAACTGAAGAGAATTATTTAATAATCGAAACTTTTTCAACAATATAATTATTACTTCACAGCAAGAGCGATATTCTGTTAATTTTATCAAATGATATTGCTTTTCAATTATATTCATTTGTCTGTTATTTTATTTATCTAACTCGAATTTTTGGCAGTTTTCAAGTATTTGAAAAGTCATATTAAACAAATAAAAGTTTTGACTAATAATCCGAAATAAAAAATCATTAAAAATTAAAATAATCGATCAGTTATGAAAAGCATAAAAGATTGTACTGATAAAAATAATACATTAATAGATAATTAAATTATAAGAAATAAAATTTATTGTGATTTATTATATAGTTAAATATTTCACATTCTCGATAATAAAAACATATGCACAAGAAGGTATTGAGTGTTTCAAGGACCTATTTCATTAAAACAGAAACTAAGTCATTTTTTGTGTATAAATTTCAGTTAAATGCTACAAAAAGATCTTTGAAATCATAAAATTGAAACTACACAATTAAACTAAAGAATGTGCAAATTTAATAAACTGTAATAATAAAACTTAATTTTTCTGATATGATCTACATAAAATACTGATAAGATTACAGGATTTCTTTGAAATTTTGTTGGTGATTGATTAAATTAAAATTATTTAATCAATTATATTAATTTACTTTCAAACAATAGATCAATATTTTTATTTATTTAACAGATTTTTAACTGAAAATTTTTCAAAAACGTACAAAATTGTCTGAAAAAAAAATGAAAATTCAAAGTTGAAAATGATAAAAATTTTTACGGATAAACATTGTTTTTTTGCTTTAATCAAAAGAAAAAAGGGTTCTGGGACAATAATTAATTCAATAATTTTTATGGAATTTTTTTTTGATATTCACGAATTTTTGGAACAGCCTTTTTCAAGTGATAAATAAATTCAAATAAAAGCAGCACAGGATCAGCGCCGCAATCAACTTCATTGCAATCAACAGGAGCTCAGAACAACAACTGGAAAAAAGAAGAATGAATACATTCGCATCAATGAAGCACTCACACCATTGTCGTCAATTACAACAACCGAGATCCGGTTACATATTTAGGAGATATTGCACGAGTGCTCAATATAAATGTCATCTAACTTTTTCAACAGTTCATAAGTATATGACTAGTCAGTCTTAGATTTTTGTCAATAATTTTTATAATTAATTCATTGTCATTCATATACTTTTATTTTAGGAGTCTAGATTTTTGTATTGATTTTTTATTACTGTCAAGTTAATTATTAAGTTTTTTTTGTCTGTATACCATTTTGTTCGTACCTTTGTGTCCGGTCACCGAAAAAGGATGCTAAAGTTTTCGTGTTTTTCAAGAAACTAGTTTAAACGATTCAAAAGTGTTGATTTTGATGTCAATGACAAATAACGTTATGGTCAACCAAAAAATATTCAATGTTGAAGAATGGGAAGCATTATTGAAGGAAAACTCAACTCAAATAAAAAAGAACTTGCCAAATAGATAAATGTCACTACTCAAGCAGTCATAAGCAAACATTTACATGTCATGAAAATGATTCAAATGGAATGAAAATGATTCAAATGTAATGAAAATGGATAACAAATGAATTAAAACCAACATTGAAAATCGTTTAATGGTTTGTAATTCTTTGATTACAAGACACCGAAGGAATTTTTTTGCATTAAATTGTGAATGGTGATGAAAAATGAATTTACAACGATAACCTTAACCGCAAAAATCATGGGTTCATCAAGCAAATCATCCACATCAACAGCAAAACATTCATGGAAGTAAGGTTATGTTGTACATTTGTGGGATCAGAAAAGAATGATGTACTATGAGCTGCTTAAACCAACGAAACTATTACTTCTGAAGGTTACCAACAATAATTGATAGATTTGAACCATGTATTGAACGAAAAACGTCCTATTCTAGCCAACAAACAGGGTAAAGTGATTTTGCTACACGACAGTGCTTGACTGCATGTCACAAAACAAGTAAAAAATACGTTTGAAGCATTTATGCTTTCTATTCACCAGGTTGTGCCTCATCAGATTACTACTTATTCCGATCAATGCAAAGCGCTCTTCAAGACCAGAAACATCAGAAACCACGAATAAATCAACTTTTTTTCGATTTAATATACAAATTGCCAGAAAGCCAGTTTGAAAGTAATAGTTAACTGTGGAAAGTATTATGATTTAAATAAAATTTACCGTTTCTTAGAAATAAACGTGTTTTTTTGCAAAAAATCCAACTAATCGATTTATGTACAATTTACAAATAGAATTAAAAAATAGTCAAATAAAACGATTGCCAAGTATTGCTAAGGGTAAAATTTTAGAATTTATTTATTTATTGTGACTAAAATTCATATAGAAATAAATTTGTGAAAGACAATACCGATTGAATATTGATTTGTAAGCGGGTAGTGGGAGATATTAATAAATTAAAAATAATAATAAAAAATTATGATAAATAAAATTATTATTAAATTATTAAAAATTTTCAATTGAAAAACTACTAATAATATAATCTAACCGTTCAGCGCATTAACCTCCTTCAAGGAGTTGTGATAGGCAGTAATTAGATTCTGTTTGATTTTGTTTTCATCACTGAGAGTGCGAACTAAATGCTCTTTTTCGTCACGAAGATTTGAGATGTTTATTGACATTTGTTGATACTCTTCAGCTAGTTTTCTCAGTCTTGGCAACTCTGATAATTGCTGTTCTAAATTTCTAATTTGATCTTCACGACTTTGTTTCTCTTTTTTAATCAGTTTTAGATCATTTTCTAGCTGTCTTCTCTTGGATTTACACGATTCTGTACATTCTGATGACCTGTAAAATCACAAATAGATCATATATATATTTTAAAACTTATATAAATGCACAATTCTTTCATTGGCTATTTTGACTGACAAATCACAACGCACACATTTCTCTGGATTTAATATAAAATAAATATATTTCTAAAAATATTGATTAAACCTTAAAGTCCTGGACTATGTTTTCCTCAAATAGAGCTATTTTAATATTACCAATATATAGAATACAGGAAAAATCATCATTTATTGAGTATCCTTGATTTGAATACATATATTTAGGGCCTGAGGATTGTTTATCGTATTTAAATTTCACTTTAGCTGTGACCATTAATAAAACATGTGATTTTGAATTGTGTAACATCGCGTGTCAACTGGTGGACAAGTGAGGCTAAATGTGTCAAGGGCCTATCAAATTTATTGAAAAATAAAATATTTATTATTTTGACTATATATCTATATTCAAACGCACACCCGAGGAAAAATCAAAGTCTAAGACGAGTTCAAACTTATGCCCATTTCCAGGAAGCATTAGGCGAATGCAGCAGGAATATATACTCTAATATAAGATATTTGTCACTCTACCCGTGACATCGTGAGTAATTGAAACATTTGTTTACAAGGTAACGAAGGCTGAAAAACCTAAATGGTTTAGCTTTGTAAAATGTGCATTGAAATATTGAAATTGGCATGAACGGTGTCATCAATGAGCTAACTAAAGGAAAAGATTGAATTTTAATTTATAATTTGCTATTGTAAATTTTTGTTTTTGTAATTAAATTTTTATATTTTGTGCAGTACTTCTTAGTTTTGATGTTCACCTTTCATGTATTTGAACATAGTCAGTAAATATTATTAATTAAATTGGAATTTCGACTTCAGATACAGATTATCAGTGTTTTTTGTTTAATTTCATTTTAAGGATTCATTGAAATTTTTTGGTTAGTGTTATTTGAATAAAGAAAACAGCTAATTACAATTTATCAAGTATTTTCTGAAACTAAGCCCCAAGAATTCCAAATACATTCGCAAATTTACATAACCCGAAATAATCCGTTGATTGTATTAATAATATTAATAATAATAATAATAATAATAATAATAATAATAATAATAATAATAATACTTTCTCTTTATAAGCCTTACAAGGTTATTAACACAATTAAGACAGTAGCATTACAAATGAAAGATTTTGAAATATTTCAAATTAAAATAAACCGAACCATTTCTCAAATGGTTAATTTACACTTTCAAAAAGTTCAGAGATCATTTTCTAAAATATATTAGTGAAATATTTCTTTTCGGAATCAGCATGAACAATAATTTAGTTCAATACCAAACTATTTATTAAACAAAATCATAATCCTAAATATAATTTAATTGTTTATAAATTAAATATGATAAACGAGTCATTTAACTAATAAATTTAAAGTAGCCAGTGAAAAATCCAAATAATGGATAAAGAAATGAATCAACAAAGGATAAAAAAATATGTCAATTAACAGGACAAAAGCCATGCAAATCTATTTTAATTATTAACATAAAATGTAATTTTAAGCCGCGTTGATTAGTCAGTATCACCGAAAGAAATATTTTTTGGCAATAAATTAAAATTAGGACCGGAAGTTGGCAAAATATTTGTATTGTGGGCAGCCGTCTACGTGTTAAAATTCCCCATTATCTTTGAATTGCGATATGACTCAAAAATCTAATCTCATTAACTAATAATAAAAGAAAGCAAATTTAACTATTATAAATAGAAATTAAAATTAATTAATTTTTGACATGAAAATAAATGGGGTCAAAATAAATAATACAGATCAAAGGTGATCATAGAAATAACAAATTTTACTGATAGTAATTTCATACCTCTAATTACCCAGTATTTTATTTTATATTAACACATTTGTTTCAGATATTGAAGAAATACAAATTATCAATAAGTAGAAAAAATTTCATTTTTTTTCAAGCTTCGATGAAAGTTTTCTTATAAAAAACCTAATTAATTGCCTTATAGATTACACGAAACTATCAATCCGTTAAATATTATGTATATTTCCACTTGGGTAGCCCCACATAATATAGCAAATAACTGAAAAATTTATAATTAAATCAAACGATGGAATTTGTTTAAATAGAAATAGTTTCCTTGAAATATTTAGTGTTGACATTATGTTGTCGATTGGATCTGGTAGGAGGAATTCAGCATAAATTGTTGACAATTTTTAATTATTGTTCAATATTGAAAATGTACCCTAAATTTTTGAATAATCAATTTGAAATTTACACTCTGCTCATTGAGGAAGGGGGAATAAACGATAATTAATGAGTTACAAGATAGCGGCAAAAGTTAGAGTAATGCAAATAGTAATAGCGATGCGATTGCTACCAGTCCAGCCTAATACCGACACTGAATTGTAGCACCATATTATATTAGTCTATATGATTCATTTTGTCATTGATCTGATCTGACCTGAGAGACAGAAACAGCTTCAATAATTACATACATCGATACCATCCCATTAATAGATAGATAAAGCAAAGCGTTATTTTTAGGAAATCAAGAAAATATTCTAATTTTTGGTAACAAATGTCAAAATACCAAGAGACTAATTTCTGTAACGCTTAAAAAACGTTTCAATAACATTAGCAGTTGTCAGGGAAAACACCGAAAGTTTTATTTCTGATGAATTATTAATTGGAAAACTCGCATAATCGATATTCAAGGATATTTCCAGAGTACCCAATAGACAAATTCAGGCATAGTTTACCCATAGCCTCATTGTGTTTATTAATTATTTGTAAACATTTATCAGGCTTTACATAATGATATTTATCTCATATAATTATAAATTACGATATAAAATATAAATAAAATTTATCAGTAAAAATAAATTGAATTTTGATAGTTTTCTACTATTATTAATATACGAGATTGGAACTCAATTATGTTTACATTTTTTTTATCAATATTCGTTTGTTTATTCAATTTCAGTGTACTATATATATATATATATATATATGTATGTTTTAATTACGATGCTGTTTTATTAATACTAAATTCAATCTAGACATTCTTTGACTAAATTTTAATGCATTTCAGTTTCAGTCAGCAAATAATCTATTAACAGCTGACAAATTTCGTCAATGAATTACTATTACAATAAATATTATAATACTCGGCATTTTATTACACAGGTATAACAAGGTTTATCACAAGTGACATTTTAACGTTTCTGTGAAAAACTTAAGATTTTTAAACTAAATATAAAATATTTTAGAAATTTATCATGTAACTTTTGAGATAGCACCATTTTGAAATTTTATGCTAAAAAATTAAACTTTAAGAAAAATCTTGTCAGTAAGCGAGGTAAAGACGTTATTACTTCTTTTCCAAATCTAATGACTTCACTTTTTGAAATAATATTGAAAACTTGATGTCAATAACACAAGTAGTGATTGGTGCCGTTTATTGATTCTTCTACAAGTCTTAAAGCTTTCATTCGTACAATGAGAATTAAGTGAGCAAACGTTAAGGAGGATCAGTATTTTATTAAAAAATATAATGAACATTATTGACTAATATTCACATAACTGTATCATTATGTATGAATTGAAAGTGTTAAATTTCATCATGGATTTAAGTGTGTTCAATACCAGAAAAAGTCTAATGGATTTTATTTACACTCATCCAAAGCCTGTTCCTGTGGATTTTGTTAAATATCATTTAATACCCATTAAAAGATTAAATTCCATGTTCTACATATTTCTACGAGGTACTTTTCAAATATATATTAAAGCATTGATAAAAGAAAGCGATTGTTTTAAATTTATATGCAAAATATTAAAGAAATCATACTTCTTAAGAAATATGATTGTTTTCCTGCTACTATAACACATATACAACTAACTTTTACGCTGTTGTTTATACACGTCAAGGAAAATTTGTAACGGAAGACTAGAAACAAAAAGTAGACTTATTAATATCTAGCTTTCAATCTATGGATTGTTCTAGTGTAAGTAGTAATGTTCATCTACTATTTAAGCATAAAGATAAATGTAAGACATAACTAAACATTTTTCAGATGAATATTGTGAAAGACTACATAAAGAAATTCAAGTCATTTGAAAGTGTTTTAGATACTACCTTTACTTGCTGAATGCACATGAATGCACATGAATGCACATAGTGAAAGAATGTAATTTGTGAAATTCTATAAAGTAGTTAAGAAACAAATTACAATCGATGATTTTGTTTTAATAATTTTTCATTAAAATTCGAATTTCCATTAAAGTTTAAAAAATCCATTAATTAGGAATAACCGATTTCTGAGAGAGATTTAGATAAAAATTAGCAAATGTTTTTTTAAAAGTTTCTTCAGAAATAACGCCATTTCATTATCCCATCAATTCAAATATAAGATAAAAGTCACAAAAATCATTTTTATACAAATGTCATAAATCATTATTTCTTTTATTTACCTATGTAAATATCGATGGTCAACTTTGAAAAGTGTAAATATCTTGAACTTTTGCTCAATTCTCAAATTTATAATTTTTATTCTAATTCTAATTATTATTACACAATCAACGGATCATATTGGGTTGAATTTGCCAATGTCTTTGGGCTTCAGAAAATATTTGATCAATTGTAACTATTTTCTTATTTATTCAAACTATTTTAGAATTAATCTTTTTTTAACATAGAGAAGCAAAAAAATCTTTAAATCTACACTTGTAAAAATTCCAATGAAAATATTTGAATTCTTAAAATGAAATGAAACTTAGTTGCGAAAATATTTTGTGATAATTATAAAAAAAATTTTAGTTTAAATTCTTATGATTTCATGCCGAAGTGAATATTTTGTTTAAAATTCGGATTAGAAATAAAAATAATTTTTACTATAAATATTGATTTGATGAAATTTGTGTATTTAGAGGGGTTCTAATTTAATGCTGATGTTATATACAAACTTACCATTAAATTTCAATTTCCAACATTTAAATTTTCGATATCCTAGATTTTTTGAATAAATAAAAATTTTGGATAGTTGAATTACATTTATAACATTTAACTACTTATGATTTTACAAATGTAGGAATGCTGCTAAATTGTTTTTATTATTATTTTTTATTATTATTATTTTTTATTATTATTATTATAATTTTTTTTTTATTTTTTTTATTATTATTATTATTATTATTATTATTATTATTATTATTTTTATTATTGAAAATCACTAACTTAGATGCTGCTAATGTAGCGCTCTGTAGTGCTTTTGATTTGATATCCGATTCGTCTTTTCGTGCTTTTTTTTCAGTAACCAATAACTGTTCGATTGATAAACAATTCTTTTTTTCTTCGCTTAACTTTTTTTCCAGAATCTGATTACTCTGCTTTTCAGTTTGATATTTCTGTTGGATAGATTGAAGTTTATTTTGAATACTCGTCAGTTCTTGTCGACATTGAGAAAGTTCGATTTTAACAGAATTATGTGATTGGTTAATTTGCGACAATTGGTTTCTGAGATCTAACTCGTTAGCACGGCTTGTTTGAAGATCTGATTTTAATTTTTTCATATCTGCGTCCAATCTGCGTTTGAAGTAGGTGAAATAATTTCAAGCAAAATTGAATTAACCTGGCTATGTCATCTTTATTGTGCTTATTACAATTTGATATTTTATTGACCTTTTCTGAAATACCTCCATTAATGAAATTCTTTTTATTCTGTGTGGTGTTTGACCCGGATATATCTGATACGCAACTACCATTACATACTGATTTATGTGGTTTCACATGGCCGTTGGAAAGAGGTGGCTTGTTTTGTGTAGATATCGCCCATTGATTAACGTAATCAATACTACTTGATTTGTTAATCAATAAATCCTAATTTCAAATATGAACAATTTTTAATCCCATTAAAATCATTTCAAAAATTTCGATAAATGCAATTCAAATAAATATTTCCAAATAATAATCCTGTCTAATTAAATTAGCAAAAATTAATTGAATATCTGATTAATTATATTAGACATTGCCAAATCGAGCCAAAGCCACAGGTCAAATTATACATATTTTTAACAGATTATTAGATAAATAATAAAAATGATTTATTCTATTAAACTACATTATAATCTTGAATTCAATTTCAAATAATCATAAATAGCTACATAAGTAAATAATAAAATTGACGGAAAACTAGTGCGATTTATTCAGACTAATATTATTTGAAATTTCACACTCGAGCTGACTTCAAATGTATATCATTTAATCTGAATCCTTTGGGACTCATAATTAAATTCATAAGTCTGTTAATAAGTATAAGTTCAACAGAATATTAATGATTTCATTGTAAGTTTTCTCGTTATTAAACTGTTCATAAAGATTACATAAAAGTTCTTGTTAAAATACGCGATATAGGATAGAGATAGTAAAAGTGTGTAAAAACAAAGTTTATGAATTTAAGAAAGAAATGCACAAAACATTTTTAAATGGAAATAAATATTTTTCGGAACGAAAAATAGTTTATATTTCCTAATTAATCATGAACCACAAAATTGACGTTGATCATGCTTGAACTGTATTATTGAATAATAATGGCAAAATAAAAATTTAATAAGCAAAACTAAATCAAAAAAAACATGGTTTATATCTGTAATTTTAATTTTACCTGTCTTTATATTTTTATCAAATTATCTTTAAATTTTCAATTCAAAAAAGTAATATGTTGACGATTTATAAGACGAGCGTACAAATTACTTTTACCAACAAAATTATTGAAAATATATTGAAAACTGCACTATTGATTATCAAGAAATATATGACGATATTTGCTATTTCTCGAATAGAATTAGGTTATCTCAATATTTGAAACATAAATATTCAACGAAATTTTATGCCTTTACTATTAATATGTTTAGTAATATTATTTCGTCCTTCATTTGATGCCGAAAACTTTCCACTGCACTGATCAGGTATCAGTTACAGTTAAATAAAATCTTTAAATTATTCTCATCAAATATATAAATAAATTATTTTATATTTAAATTGCTTGATTGTTTGAAACAGTTGAAAAAAAATTATTTCATTTTCGTTGTAATTATGAATTTATTACATTGAAAATTAAAATGAAACATTTTTATTCATTATTTATTGATATATTCACTATTTAGTTTATAATAACGCGTATCAATAATAACTTATGGGTTCAAATTCTTGGATACACCAATAACCAAAATCTAGTAAGTAAAATTTCAGAATGGTCTCAAACAGTGAAACCTGTTTAACAAACTCGGTTAACGTGAAAATACTCTTAGCAAATATTTTTTCCAAAATCTCACACCTCAATATCATAAAATACTATATGGCGAAACCCGTTAAAAATCATATTCGAGTTACGTGAACATGCTTGGGGGATTAACATTAGCATGTTTCACTTAAAATGCCATTTATTTGAATTCTAGTTAAAGAAACGTCATAACATTTTTATTTCCTATAAATCTTCACAATAAAATTGAAAGTTTGTTTTTAATGAAATTTTACAAATACGTTCCAAATGAAAAAACGGAAGTGAGAAATGATATTTTCAAAAGAGTGGGTGACAAGATTTCATTCACAATTTAGGTGTATGACATAAAATGAAAGTGCTTATCCTGTTTCACATATCGTTATTTATTAGACTAGTTTTTAATAAAAAATGAAATATTTACTAAATAAAAAGATTCGTATTGTAGTTAAAAATTGGATATTTTTTGAATAAAGTGAATGTTCAATGTTAAATGCATTTTACTCTAAAAATTTAAAATTTAAAGTAATTTATCGCAAAAGTTATTTTTACTATTAAAGTTAATAGATATTAAGTTGACAATTTAAGAAAACATAAAATTGTGAAGAATTCATTCATCAAAATTTCTGAAAATTAAATTATATTCAATTAAAAATAAATTTCGTAGTGTAGAATGAGGACTATGCATCGTCGAATGTTTGGCTTAAAAAGTTTTTTGGTGGCCTAATCCTAATTTTTTTCAGGGAGTGGGGGTTAAATTTTGTTTTTTTTTAAGTAATTTTATTTTTAAAAAAATACGCTTTGAGCTTACACTATAGTCAGGTGGTATTTTTGGCTCTTGAAAATTTACATTGAATCGCCTGGCGTTAAAGAGAAAAAAATAATTTCTGGATAAAAAACCTAAAAATAAATCCTCGGAAAAGCCTAAAAATAAATTCTCAATAAAAAAGACTAAAAAAAATCCTCAAAACCTAAAAATAAATTTTCGTTAAAAACACTAAATTCTTGCTCTATATAGTTAGATATTTTTGCTTAAACATTGGCTCGAAACACAACCTTTTAACGAATAAATACTTTTTATAAAATAAAAACTAAAGAAAAACTATAAATTATTTAAATTTGTTAAATTAATACAAATTCTTAATTCTTAAAATGTTGCTTATTAAAATTTAAATTCATAAATTTAATTATAACAGTATTATAAATGCTGTTTTAATGTATGGGCAAGAAATCAAATAAAGAAAACATAGATTATTCGAGACATAAGCTAGACATTGTTTTACAATAATTAGTCCTATCAATTGAATAGTTTTAAAGTAAATAATATTTTTTATAATATAGCTTTACTAATTTACAATTATAATAGCAGAGAAATTAATTCTAGTAATATCTAAAATTGAAAATGTTATCCGTATCCGGATTCTTTAAATTAATGTAATTATTTAAGATCTTTAATCTATACTGGTAAATAATAAAAAAATTTGTAAAATCCTTTATATTCTATGACTATTCTTTATTTTACCTTTAATATTTTTCATTTTATCTCTTTAAAATCTAAATATATCTTATATTTAGTCTTAAATGGTTAATATGGTTAAATATTGGTCTAAAATGCTATTTTTTTGTTTAGTTGTCTTTACGAGGCAAGCAAATTTGTGTTAAATTAAAAAAATTACAAGTATATAAAATTTTGTTTACAACTAAACCTATTTTTACGAGAATATTAGTGTCCTATTTATAGTCGTATATTATTTACTAAAATTACAATTTACTGTAGCAAAATAATTTGGAATTATGACGAAAGAAATTTATTATCAATTAATTATATTTATTCTCACAGAAATATTACTTTGAAAAAGAAAAGAATTTTTTAATGAATAAATTTTAAAGACTGATTTTTCCACAATACTGTTCAATTATTATGTAACTTAAAATTTGTATCACAAATATGATTACATTTTTTTCTTAGAAAACTTTTTCTTGAAATCTCACGAATTCGTTTAATTTAATTGTATCAGTGTAAAACAATTGATGCACTTTAATATTTGTTCAGAGAAGCAATTTTAAAATATTATTCTAATTAATAGTACAATAGATTATCATTATTTCTAAATAAGGGATACATAATATAAAGAATTAACAAATTGTAAGTCTAAAAGCAAATCAATAAAAAAATTATTACTGAAGGTTTTATATGTTTCGGATTAAACACTATACTGCAAATCCACACAATAATAATTTATAAATCTATGAAAAATTCTAATGTAATTAGACATCCTGCTTTTTCCAGCATATTTGTTATTTAAACATAAACTGATCATCTAATAAAACTTCGAAATAGTCTATTAATTAACTATATTGTATTTCACAGAAAATGAATGTTATAAAGAACGAGAAGCAGATGATACTGAGGGAGAAGAGAACTATAAACAATAATTAAAATACCACAAGGAGGACATCGAAAAAATGAATTCAAAACAAAAAACACCTATGGACACAACACAAAAAAAAAGAAATGATTTTATCTAAACATCTATTTTATCTATTTTGTTACTCACTTATCTTATAATAATAATTGTTATTATCAATAATCAATTAAGCACTATTGAAATAAATAAAATTAATTAAATAAACAATTTTTCTGCAAATAACAACAGTTATAGAAGACCGATTTAAAATAGTGTTAACCTTTAATTTATCTTCTCTGCGATTTCAACTTTTAATTTTTAAATGTTTTTATTTGTACGAAACAGAAATATTAAATCCATCTAACTATTATAAAAAACATAATATTTTACAATAACTAGATATAAAAAACATTTAGATTCAATCATAATTTATTAGAAAAAAAAATGTTTTATACGATCAGTATCAATACATTTTGAATGTAGGCTGAAAATAATTGCAGAATATACAATAGTAATCAATGGACCGTACAGGAATCATTCAAAACGAATAACATTTGTAAATACGTGTTACAGAAATTTTAGAGGTTATTAAATTAGAAAGTTTAAATAATTAAACACTTAGGTAGAAACTAAGATTTCAATGTATTTAAATAAAAAATTAAATACCTAATATAATTTTTAAAAACTTGTTTAAATAATTCTTTTTATTTAAATTGAAATCTTATAATTTCTTTGATACCGGTTATATTACATTAGGTGGATCAAATTTATTATATATAAAAAATAAAAAATCATTTGGGTAAATTAAATCCGGTACAAAAGGCTTTTCATAATATTCTTTCGACATTTTTTGGTAAATAAATAGGAAATTTTTGCTAAGCCTTTTAAATGGATTAATGTGATAGATAATTTAAATTGAAAAGTTTGAAATGTTGTAACTCCCTTTACGTTGACCATAGTAAGTAAAAATTTGTTTTTTATATTAATATATCAAATTTGGTGGAGATCTCGGAGTAATAGTTATGAAATATCCATTATTAGGCATGTCAAATATATCACATATGTCATATATAATGCAGATGTATAATTCTGATTCATTGCATATACATACATTTTCTAGTATAAATTTAAACAAAATGTATTATATTTAATATTTAATTCTTCAGTCATGAAGAGCTTCCAATAAATTTATTTAAATCAAATAATTAAAAAAATTAATAATCTTGCAATCACAATTGTAACAAATATTTTCGAGACAAGTAATAATTCTGACATTGACAATTTTAACCGACATTTATAAAATTTCATAAATTTGGAGATTATGATTGTACTTTAAAAAAATACTACAATTAAAGACTTTTTCAAACAATTAAAGTTTTGAAGACGGGAGACGTGAATTTAACAAATTTTAACAATTAAATCATTGAATTATATTTAATGTTAGTATTATATAAATCTGCTACCTCCTCAGATTGAGATTTTTATGAAATGATCAATTTTATCCTTATACAACTTGAGTAGTAATTAAACTTCACGAAAAATAGTTACTACCAAATGCAGATAGAAATTCGTTCAATAAACACTGATTACTATCAATAAAATGTGCAGAGTTATGTGAAATTTCTCTGGAAATATTTTAATTATTGCTATGAAAATACACAAATAGAAGAAGAATTGAAATTTAAAACCCATCAACAAAGCTTTTATTTCATTTATTAAAGAACTTTATCAAAATGGAAAATAAAAAATTTTAAAATGTAAATTATCTTAAGTGATATGAGAAATTCAATTAACTAAATTAAAAATAATAAAGAAAAAAATACTAGTAAAAATTTATAACTTTTCATTTATTCAATGAGACAAAAAAATTGACTGATAAAAAGTTTGAAATTAATAGAGAAAATACACGTTATTTTGCAATGAAATTTTACAATAGCTTATAAAAAACTTTAAAAATTAGTATTAATATTAAAAATGAAGGATCAAGCATATTACAATTCTTTGATACGTGTTACATTACATTAGGAGGATACATTATATGTATGCTAATAGAAAACTAATACATGTTCAATTTAAATATTATTTTCTTTGCAAACTTTTATCGAACATTATTTTTTAACGTAATCATAATTAGTGGAAACTCAGTTGAATCTGTGATACGCCTAAATCTGTAAGAGCCAAAAAACGTAACCATGAAGTTTTAAATGTGATATGTAAGAATTTTCATTAAAAGAATTACTTGATTAAATTATTCCCTGGCATAGAGACGTGTTCATATAGCTTTTTCCTAATAAATTGGATCAGGCAGGGAATTTTATCAATTGTTATCCAACTTTTAAAAATCAATCATATAAATATATGTTGGTTATGGCGCAAAACCTTCTAAATTTCATTTATTTTCAATAATTTTTTAATTATTATAATTTTTAATTTGAATACCCTCGACATGGCTCCTTGGCCCTTCTGAAAATATGTTAATCTTACATAATTTACTCAAATCTGTTTTAATTTTCCGTATGAAAAATAAAAATTATTTCTTAATATCTCAGGTTTACACGAGTTTATCCTATTAGTAATTATAATTAAATTACACTCAAACCGGTTTTTGTGCGGTTGATAGGACCGAATAAAAGAAAATGCATAAAAAATCGCACGAAACTTCGCTAGTAGCTTTCATATACCATTTTTAAAATTAAAAATTAAAGAGAATTAATAAACAATATTCAAATTTAATTTTAATTTTAAAAAAGTTATTAATTTCTACAATAATTAGATTTTACTCTCTTAACATTTCTAATGAATAACATGGGCACTTTAGTATTTATTGTCTAAAGTCACCATAAATACAAATGCAACACAGCAAATGCTTATAATAACGATTTAATTGCTGTCAGAATCGGATAATTTCAATTAACTATGATATTGATAACACGCAAAATTGACCAATGGTGTGCTTGTCAAATTTGCAACTAATGGTTCGTGAAGGATGATAACGTTTTTATCTGACCACCGTTAAATTCCAATAAACCACTGAATTATGGGATTTTTCTGGGAGAACTTACCCCCAACGAAGGACAGAGCTCTGCTGCTTCCACCGATCCTCTCAAGAATTTTTAAACGTCTGGTGTCAGTTTATGAATCATTTATTGTTTTTTTTAGTACAGTAGTCTTTATGTACAAGAACGAACCCATAAACAAAATAAATCAAATGATTATTATTATTATTATTATAGCTTTACATATAGGCTATTTGTTTAAGTGGAGTTATCTAAAATTTAGAATTTATTAACTGGGGACCTACTTCAATACACTATTTCCAATTCTTCAATATAACCCGAACTTTGAGTTTTACTTATAATAAACAATTGTTCAAAATTATCATCTTCACTATTCAAATTATCAAAATTAAAATATAACTTTAGTTACAAAGTAATAAAATTAAAGATGATTAAAATGTTTTTTAAATAATATATAAAAGTAGGTTTAATTGATTTACTAAGTCATCAGTTAAAAAATATTTATCCAAAGTATACGACGTTGGATAGATAAATATTACAGTACATACAAAATCATCGAAATATTAACCTAACAAACTCTGATCCGCAGTAACAAAATAAACAGGTATAATAAGCGCGCTAGAAATTTCCATTTACCATATAAATATATTCAGTGTCTGTAAGTGTGTAAACGTAAATTAGCAAACAAAAAACGTGAACAGAGATTTAGATTTATAGTTAGCAAGAATTAATTATTGAATGTAGAATTCCTTAAGTATTATGACACACTTACTGAGGAATGTAAATTATCCATCTTTCCATTGGATAGCAGCACGGGTTTGGTTGGTTTCAAATTATTATTGCAAGAATTTGAGGATGTGATTGGAGTTGTTTCGACTGATGAATTTTCCACTGACTCTGAAACAATTCAGATTTATCTTTTTGTAAATCATATTTTATGAGTAAAATAAAACCAATTAGAATTCTAGATTTGCTTTAGAAATATACAACTTGAAAGCATATGTCAATTTATTTAGTATCGTCTGTGACGAAATTGATTATATTTTTTAGTACAATATCATAGTTGCGAGTCTTAAATAATAGTTTGTTATAGGTATGATATGAGATAATTGTTCAATTAGACGTTTATTATAAGGTGACCAGATTTTAACATTAGTGAAGCGGGACACCATTAACGGTGGGTGGAATGGTGGTCTTCATTAAAAAAGGCTCTAGAGCAACAAATTTTATTGTCACAGAAATATTATAATAAATGCATCATAAGTAGGTACATGATTACATGATAATATTTTATTGTTAGTATATTAATTAAATTTATTTTATCACAAAGTAACTATACTTTAATAATTATTTTAATTTTCATCCTATATTTCTTTCTAAATAATAATAATACTAATTTTTATTACTTTTCCTATGAATTTGCCTTGATTGTCACTTTACCATTCAAATTTTGTATATTGTTTAATGCTGTCGTAATCAAAATGAACTACAGCCACTGAGTGATGAACTATCACGTGCTTACTCTTGCTAATCGCTACCTTTAAGTCGCATTCACGGAGACTCGACTGTCGTATGTGACATTTTATCAACCAATCAGAGTTGACTTCCCCTTCACGCAGAAACACCCCACTTTCCTGTCGCTGTTTGGACAGTCTATAAAGACGCTTTGCTTCATGGTTGTAGCTGCATGTCCCAAAATATCTTGTCGGCGCATTATTCCTTTGAAAAATCGGGGCTTTTTAAAATACCGCGATACGCGGAACAAGTTGTTAAAAATCGGGGATGTCCGCAAAAACGGGATCAATAACTTTGTATATACCAGAATTCAAATTTTTTTCAGAAATTTAAAATTAATAAATGGATAACCAATTCAGTTTATCTTGAAAATATAAAACCCTGTTGTTGAACTGATTAAATTAAAAGCTTCAAAATTATGACTTTACATTATACTAGATGGCATCAGTGCATGGAACATTTCGATTAAATATTATAAAATTAACATGGTTGTATTCTTTTTATTAATTACATGGATCAAACTCTCCTACATCTGCATTTCAAAACAACTTATGTTGTTTTTGTTTTCTATCGTCTCTTTGTAGAATATATCTAAGGTCCATTAAATAAGTATGTAACGGATATAAAAAAATTAACAAAAATGTAATATTTTACCCGCCTACAGACTGTTGGCTAAATTGAAACTTTGTCACAAATTTTGAAAACTTTTCATTATGCTGAGTTTTAAAATACAGAGAACACAGTTTGTTAGAGGTTCCCAAATACAAATGGTATGGGTTAAACATTAAATTGGGGAATTAAATCAGTGAATCAGCATTTCTTAACTAATAATTAATTGATTTGAGCCAGCTCTTTTCAGTTTAGAAATTTCGATTGATTTAAATTTTTTTTGTCTTTCAGAATATTAAAATGTTAATATCACCTAACGTCTTTTTTCTAAGGGAATAATATAAAAATTCAGATGATATAATTTGAACTTCTTGCAGTTCACTGATTACAGTGTTGATAACTAGTTCCAAGTTAATTTAAAGAACGAAATAAATCAATTTGAATAAATGGAAAAGAAGCACGACTGGAGTGAATTCGTATGTTTGCTTATGAAAACAAATTATGACTTAAAATTAGTTAACAGGACAGCGGAACACAAAGGGTTTAATAAAAGAATCTTACTGTGTTTTCGCGGTGAAAATAATTTCGGCTAGAACGAATTAACGTCTTTATATTTATTTCTTTTCCCTCCTATTGATCAATATTTTTATTTACGTTATGTTGATTATAAAATAAAGATCGATAGAATAAGAAAATAAAAATAAATGAATTCAAAAAGATCAATGATAAAAATTATTATTTAAAGTAATAAGTTCAGTGATTGACAAGAACATTTGCAAATTAATTCATTTTCATTATTATCATAAATATAATTATGATTTTAATATAAATTTAATATATAGTTTCTGATAGCGTACAATTCTGGTTATCCATGAATTTCAACTAAAACAATAAATAATTTGCACGTAAAATGTGATTTTAGCACTTCAGAACTTTATATACAATATTTTAACACTGATAATTTAATATTAATTGAAAGCGCTTTAATTAGAAATCATTTCTCATTTCAGCCAATGAAATATTAAACACAAAGCTGTTTTCACCATTTAAATTAATTTAGAAAAAATTCAAGTTGATTTTAAAAATAACTTATATCTGATCTGATTAATGGGAATAATAAAATAGGTATAATGAAATTAAATTTACATATTACATATTTGATGCTTATTTTATTATATATTTTAATTTATATCTATTTATTTAGATTTAAAAATTAAATTTCATTAATATCTAATAATAGAAAATATTATGTTTTATCATTATAAAATTTAAATTAAATATAATAAAATTAAAAGCGCTGAAGTAAAATAAAAAATATTTTAAATGAAAAATCGATACCTAAATTTCAATTTTTGCAATTAATTTTTTGTGAATTGTATTGAATTTTTAGCAATTAATACTCGTTGTTGGATAAAAATAGGAATACTTAAAATGTGAACAGATTAAATACTTAACGAAAAATAATAAACAATATACACATCGGATTCACTTCATTAATTCATAAATTTTTTGCTTTGTTAACATTTATCAATCTTAATTATTCAAAATAAATTAAACTAAACTAATTGATTATTAATATTGTTTTTAATCTACCAATAATGCAACGCTATTTTCCTGAAACAATTATTCAACTGGTATAATTAAAATCGCAGAAATATTAGAGAAATACGTTTACGTTTATACAGTTTACGTTTCCAAAAACCGATATATAAATTTCATAATTAATAAAAATGTGGATTTGATGGAGCAATTTTTAAGTTTTTGTTAATATTTGATAAAGTTAAATAATTTATCTTGATTTGAAGCAGTAATGAGTGTGAAATTCTGGAATTTAGCATCAATGAATGCATTACGGTGGCTGATATCGTGGGATGCGACTCATCCGACTCATGAGACATTCATTAGGATTCTCATACTCGATAATTCGAGTTATCCGATATTTTTACACTAATGAAATATCTATTTTGAAAAATTGTACTTTAAAAAATGTTAGTTTTAAATTGTCTTAAATATTTACCTCCAGGAGATAGTTAAGTATATTGGTGGGCTGATTTTCACAAAGTAATAGTATATAGTTTATTATAGGATACATCAATAAATACTCGATGCACATGATTGTGATTATAAAATTTTAATTCGTCTTAACTTTAAACTTTATTTGGAAATAAATACAATTTTACCCCTAGCTATTACTGAATTTAATCCATTCTCATTATATTTGTTTGTTAAAAATAATGCTGGCACTAATAATTGATTTTCATCATTTTCAACTCGAATCTAAAACCTAATTTAAAAAGTTAAAAACATGATTGACAAAGTTTTAGACTGTTTGCGTTTATTTCTATATATATATATATATATATATATATATATATATATCGGTTTTTACAAAGCAAAAACACTGATTACTTCTTTTGGTTTTGGCCATATTTAATAAGTCAATGGTTTTGCTTTCTGTTTCTCATTTAGCATACATCAAGTACACTTACTTTTTGAAATATTGAATGAATAAAATCTATACTTGCGCTCAATTTATAGTTTTTTACAGTTTTATTGTTTTTATATAAGATAAGATAACTTTTTTATAAATTATGTTGGTTCAACATAATACAGAAGGATTCTATTAGAGTCAGATTCTTACACTAAAACATTTAATCATTGAAGATTGCTTTATTTTGTTCCTGAATTTGTGATTTTTTACCATTTTAACAAAGAGCAGTACAAATGGTAAAATTCCAAAATTGCTACTCCAAAGTTTTTAACGTTGAGTTTGAATTAATATTTTGATTTACACAGTGAAAATATTTGTGAAAATCAATGAATTATATATTCATTTATTTTTCTATGTAAAAATTCGTTGCATCCGCCTTGCTTTAGAGATAATCTTAAGCCATATAGATGAACAATGATTGGACAGTTAAACAGCGATTGTAAATGAATTACTATTTAATATTGCAAAGATATTGAAACTATTTTACTGTTTTATAGATTTATGATTTTTGTTTATATAGGATGTTTAATAATTTTCCTGGCCTCGGCAAATATAAAGAATATTCATAAATTACAATGTTAAAGTTTCTATTGTTGAATTGATGAAATGTTTGCTTTTTTAATGCTTGATATTCCATTTTACCGTGGTTAACACGTTGACTGCCATGTTGACTAATTCCGATGTATTAACTACGAGTTATCTCGTAGTTGTCAGTCAATGTGTTAAATAAGTTAACCTACGCGTTGAAAAAAACTCAACAAATGTCTTTTTTTACAATAGTGAGGTTAGAGTTTTCTAAAATCGAAAAATTGGTGCAACAGTTGCTGTCTGTAAATATGAATTATTAATTGTAGGTAATTATTGACAAAATTTTATATTGACCCAGACCAAGTTTTAAAGTTTCAGTATTTTTCAATTTAACATGCACAAAGTAACCGAACATATCACTTTCATCAGTACAGTAGTAATAAACAAAAAAATTATTATCAACTTTTTGATTAATTTACTGAAAGTTTATGAAAATGTTTTGTTTGCAAACATGACTGAAAACGGATTTAAGATTGAATAAGATATTAAAGTAACGAGATATGTCATAGATATTGTAAGATTCAAAGATTTTTTGAAGAAAATGTCCTATGTTCAGTGGCATTAGAACACACCATAATTAATAAGAAATTCCATGAATTGTGAAAGGCATTACAAAACTTTTCAAACTTTTAAACTATTTTAATTCACATTAAAATATCAGATTTTCTTTTAATTCCCTATTATTATCCAAATGCAATCTGTCAATAATAATTGTCGAAATATCAAGATATTTTTAAAACATTATTTATCGACAATTTGAAACAGCTAAAATAGCATCACATGAAAAAAATTCACAATCTTAATCAATTTTTACAAAATACTAAAGGTTTTATTATTCTTTAATATGATCTCTACCTCCAATTATAAATGTATTAAATTAAATTAAAACCTATCAAAATTAATTGTTATTTACTATTCTGAATTAATAGCATTGCGCATGGTTTAGCTTAATGTAATTATACGGATTAAATAAAAAGTTACTGCCACAGAAATGGAATTTTTTAATTATCAATGGTTTGATTATCGAAAAATTAGCATTTCTCAAAGTTTTTATTATTGATTTTATTTTTTCTGTGAATATTGATCTTATTATGTAGAGTTAAAAAAACTTATCAATCAATAATTTACTGTATTTTCAGTTATATAACTTAGCTTTTATTGTGTGTATATTACTTTAAATTTAAAATTTTTCTTAAGTTTGATTTTTCCATCAATATTTTTATCATGATTTTGATAAAAAATATATATATATATATTCTACTCAAACAACATTCGAGACAAGTGCTCAATCAAAATTTTCTCTAAATCTAATGAATTAATTACGAAAAAAATCAAAGTCAGTTAATTTTATCAGACCTACATTACAATAATGATTAGCAATAATGATATTCCAAAAAATAAAATATATTAACTCATAAAAATATTAACAAATAATATATTATTCATATAATAATTAAAGTAGATCCCACAGACGGACCTGGAGCACTTCTCGAGGATTTGTTGAGCGTCAAATAAAAACCTCTATTTTTCTAATTATTTTTAAAAATAATAATAATTAATAGACCTAATGAGGGAATGGCGAAATCATTTTCTTCAAAAATGAGCACATTGGGTTTGAACCCTGTTTAAAACCAATATAGTTAGATTAAAATATCGTTATATATTGTGTTTTTGTTTTATATCGATTTAAAAATATATTGAAGGGGTAGGTGGAATTCTAAATTGTTACCAGGGGGTTTGAATATCATAAAGATTGGGAACCCTTGAGGTTCTATTTTTTAAATACTTTGAATCACATGTTTACCAATAAATAAATGGAGAAAAATTAATTGGTTAGTTTATTTTTCTTTTAGAATTTAATAGCAACAGTTTGGAAATAATGTAACGTTAAATCGACCGTATAAAGTATAAATGCAATTAATTTTATTAAATTGCTTAAATGAGCCAAAATTGCAAGTTGATTTCAAATAAATTTTTCAGACATTTTTAATATACTAGTTGTAATTTTATTAACCCTGTTTAACCCCAAGTTGTTCAATATTCGTTAAAATATGAATTTAATAACATTTTCAGCGGAATTTTGTGTTTATAAGTAATCTAAGACCCCTTTGTTACACACATGCAACAGTTACAGTTTTGATATTTGACATTATTTTTCAAAACACTGTCACTTAATAACTTATACATCCTGTGGTTTATTTTTGTGATGTTCTATGTCAAGTGTATTTCAATTTTGGAGCTTTAACCATATTAAGCAGATATGTTGTTAGTTTCTATTATACATTTGATGATCAAAATTTTTATGTTGAAAATAAAGTTAATACAAATTATAAAACTATTAGTCTAGTTTTTCCTATAACTATGTCTATATGATGCCTGTATAATATGCAGTGTATATGTATATGCATGATGTGCCTTGTAAAGTATAAAGTTCTTTTTTTTGAGAAAACAATAACTACATAATTTTTAAAATATGAATGTTCTATTTTTGGATTTGGAACGAAAAAATACCAAATACCAAAATTGGAAAATAGGTGCTAAATTTTAGACTTACATCATGGATTTAATGGCAAAAACTTACACGTGAGCTAACTAATTTGTTTGCTTTACTTCATAATTTTATTTACTCGCACTTACATTGAACCAAATAGATGTGTATTGGAGATATTTGTATTATTATGTTTCCAAATATAGTGACTTATTTTTATAAAAAGCTAAGTTACGTATTATAATGACTTTTTTTGTGTTTCACCTCTGATTTCTTTATAGGCGACATAATATTTTCTACAAAATCTGATTCATAGTCAAATTTTGTAGAAAACATTATGTTAAGTTACGTATTTAGAAACAAATATTTCTTTTGGATGTTTTCCATATAGCCAGGAAACCATTTATTTATCTATAAACTATTGTGTGAGGATATTTAAGCATAATTATCAACGGACATTAAAATAAAATATTTTAAGGCATATTTTAAAATTTTTATAAATTTAACAATGGTTACCTAAGTTAGAATATTATTTTTAAATTTCGAATGTTTTGATTTTAACGTATATTTTAAAATAAGTATGCTATAAAATAAAGTAAATAATTATTTTGCAAATTTCGAATGTTTTTAATTTTCAAAAACCTTTAGTGAAATTAAATAAAAAAAGTTCCGTTTTTAATTTCTTTAGGTATACTTAGAAAGAGAAACAGAAAATGTTATTGTAATAAAGATTTTATAAAAAATTGACTTTTGATTCGGAATTAATCGAATATGCTTTAACGAAATCTAACATATTGAAAGAATGGCAAAAATTACATAAATTAATTTGCGAGATAATTTTAAAACTTTATTGAAACTATATTCCTATAATATCTAGATTTTAATATTACACAAATTTCATACTGTCTAACAAAACCTCATTTTAAACTGCATTCAATGGTAAAGTTTTATAATTTATATTTTTCTAATTATTGTTTTATTTCCAAATATAACATTTACTTTTGAAAAGATTTTCATTTCATTCAATTTCAATTAGTTGAATTTTATAAAATCTTTTCAAGTTTTGTTACTTTCTAAATTCTAACACACCACTGAAATAACATCGTAAAATAAATCAAATTGACTAAATTAGTATCTGTAATATCATTAAAGTGAAATTAGAAAATTTTTGAAATGGCAATTTTTATTTGGGAATCGGTTGGGCGCAAAAATAATTATTAGGGTAATGTTTTTTATCGACTTTATTTTAGCCTAACATCTCATATTAATTTTTCGGTCAGCCTGAAATT
Source organism: Schmidtea mediterranea (assembly GCA_022537955.1). Classification (NCBI taxonomy): domain Eukaryota; kingdom Metazoa; phylum Platyhelminthes; order Tricladida; family Dugesiidae; genus Schmidtea; species Schmidtea mediterranea. The sequence goes on from CM039679.1 coordinate 85,834,903, forward strand.
TTTAATAACACAAATCGATTATAGGTAAATATTTCTTATTTTAAGACATTAAAAAATTACAAATTTATTCTTTGATTTTGTCTGAAATACAGAAACTTCAAATTGATAATTATTTCATTTATAGTAGAATACTATGATAGATCATTTTAATTCCAGTGTATTTATTGTATGTTCTTGAAAATCTTCAAATAGAATTTTCGCGTTAATGAGAATAATAATAATAATAATAATAATAATAATAATAATAATAATAATAATAATAATAATAATAATAATAATAATAATAATAATAATAATAATAATAATAATAATAATAATAATAATAATAATAATAATAATAATAATAATAATAGTAATATTAATAATAATAATAATAATAATAATAAATAATAATAATAAATAATAATAATAGTAATATTAATAATAATAATAATAATAATAATAATAAATAATAAATAATAATATTAATAATAATAATAATAAATAATAATAAATAATAATAATAATAATAATAATAATAATAATAATAATAAATAATAATAATTAATAATAATTAATAATAATAATAATAATAATAATAATAATAATAATAATAATAATAATAATAATAATAATAATAATAATAATAATAATAATAATAATAATAATAATAATAATAATAATAATAATAATAATAATAATAATAATAAATTTACATGAATGAAAATGTTGTAAATAAATTTTAAAATCAAATTGCAAAGAAAATATTTCTAGCACAAATAAAGTTAAATTTAACCAATTTCATATTGTCTTAATAAATCGATTCATTTCAGATTAATTTGTAGGAGTAAGCAAAATATTTATAGACACATTGTGTATACAATTGTAGAATTGTTTTCTATTGATAAAATGATACAAAAAAGGCCCAAAAATTTTAAAATACCACAAAAAAATCTTTAAATTTTTAATTCTTAAAATAAATTCAAAATATTTGAGTGAAAATATCATACCATCACATATCGAAGATGTCTCATTTTCAAGTTCTGTAGCTGCCCGGTATCGCCGATTTCCATCCGGAAGGGCTTGGTCAATCAATTGAAAAACGAAGCGATTTTCAGCTTCTACGTCACGTTGTTTGCGCTGAAATCATTAGAGCAAGGTTAATGATTATTCAATATAATATTTTTATTTTATTGCAAAAAACAATACCATTCGAAATTTGTAAGTGACATAGCTTTTTAATCCGAAACCCATGGTTACCACAGGATAACCGACACTTAATGAGACAAATCAGTTTGGGAATCAGTATCGTTTACAACTCTTACCCATGGGCTGCAAAAGGTCTACATATTTCCATACTTAGAGATATGTAACTGAAACTGCGCAACCGTAGAAGATATTCGATATAAAAAAATATTAAACATATTATAACAGTTGGCAAACAAATTCCTCGTTCTAAATAACAATAAAAATTACTAATTATTATTATAATTATTTTTATTATTATTTATTATTATTATTATTATTATTATTATTATTATTATTATTATTATTATTATTATTATTATTATTATTATTATTATTTAGCGATAATTATTAATATAATTTTTTAAAGACTTTTTTTGTGTTTCACTTCTGACTTCTTTATAAGTGACAATATTTTCTACAAAAAACCTGATTCATAGTCAAATTTTGTAGAAAATATTATATTAATATATAATTAAAATTTTATTGCATAAAATTCAAGAATTTATTTAAGAATTAGATTTAAAAACGAATAAAATTAAATTTAATATTAAAATTTTAAAAAAAAGTAATTAAAAACCAAATAATGAAAACTAAATTTTAGTTGGATGCTGAATTTTTATGAAAATACTATTTAAATTATTTTTATCAAATTTCGAATTTGCTTAAATAATAACTGTAAGACTTAAAAGTTTTCTTGTAATAAATTTTGGAAATTATTTTACTAGTTAATTAATATTGAGGCATATCAGTTAAATACGATAACCACTAATTATTATTAATTCAAATGTTTTATTTTTTAATCACCTTTGATTTTATTTGTACAAATTTTAAAGTTAATATAACATTTTTTTAAATATTTAAAAAATAATATATAAAATAAATATATAAATTAAATCCATCTTATTTTGGTTTATTTGGAATTACGCTTTCTTTAAATAAAATTATTACCATGCTTATTTAATTATTATTTTCATTATAATCTTAATTATTGAAATGAATATTTAGTTTTATAGCTGGCCTTGTCCAGAATATAAACATATGAGATTCTTTGCGAAAACGAACTTTTCTTAATGAATGGTGGCAGGTAACATAACAGTGATACTCAGCTGTTTGAAGCCTTTGAAATTATTTTATGTTATAAAATTACCCACAGATCATCAACATTTAAAGACTTTTAAATATATAATACTTCAAATGAAATACATATAGAGAATAAAATAAATTGTTTCCATCAGCGCAAATTTGCAGAAATACGTTTTTATTGAATGTGTTCTTATACGCATCGAGTGTTTCGTGGAACCCCTGAAAAATCTTGAGGAACTCACAAGTTCTGCGGAATCCAGGTTCAATGTCAGACTTTTTAAAAATATGGAGTCAAAACGATAATTGGGTAAAGCAGTGAACCACTACAAGGTTATGCTTTCAATTTAGTGTAAAAAATGTATAGTCTTGTTTATGGGTTTCTCCCTATGAATAAAGGCGTGAACTATTTTACGTTATGTACGGCTATATACATACGGTTTTGTTATAATGTATCATTCTTTGTCATTTTGCAGAAAATATACACGTTGGCGTTAGAACTAAGTCATTTTTAAGTATTCATATGTATTTTATGTTGTAACGCAAAGTTAAATGACTATATCTAAATGATTTCGCGTTTTTTTATAATTTATAAATAGATATTTCCGTTCAAATGCGAAATGAAACTAATAATAAATCTATTATTAAAAAAACAAATAGATAAAGATATTTTGGATCAAATGAAATATTTCAACCTTCAAATAATAGACAAATAAATCTATTCCAGGCTATTAGTTTTCTCGGTGATTAGCACCGAATAGAAAATCGAAAAAATGCTTGAATGTTTAATAGATATAGAGATAATATGGATATGAGTTGAAAAATGTCATTCTAAAGAAAAAATATTTTATAATATATTTTTATTTGATGTGACTTATTATATTCCTTATTATATTAGGTTTATCAATCGGCATTAAAGAATTCAATACATGCGTATTCAGGAATTGTTAATATATTAATGTTAACCTTGACTATTAATCTTCAACACTTTAATGTACTGAGAATAAAATTAAAATTTATGTGTAAGCTCATTATGTAGATGATTCTTTCATTTTTGTAACAAATAACCTTATATGTATTTATTTTATCACATAATATTTTGCAAAAATATCTGAAAATCTAATTAACTAGAAAGTTAAACAACATATTTTTAGAAACCAAGCATTGTTTAGAAATTTTCATTTCAAGAGCACATTTGTATTAATCTTTGTCAAAAATGATAATATGAAGATGAAAAACAAATGTCTTAACATTTTAAGGTAAAGCCATATCATCACTAATGTGCTACGAAAACAATATTTGAAATTACTATGTTTTGTAAGACTTTGGAAAAGATTTTTGAAGCATTTTTATTTCTCGTGCTATTAATACTTCAATGTACAGTACAATATGTATATTGATACTAAATTAATATATATTGCAAATTGTAACTGAACAGTCGGCACATTGTTATATTTAATAGAGAAGTTATCTATAAATTGATGAAACGTTAAACGCAGATGCCAAATCAACCTAAGGCGTATTCAATTAGGATATTCCCAGATTTGTAATATTCTCATATGTAATATTCTCATGTCTTTGAAAATATAGAGATCATACGAATACCTACTAAACCAATCAGGATAATTATAGATTACAAGATAAAATATATTTTGCGACGATTGCCAGTTATGTTAGACTGGTTGGAAAAAATAAATCAGTGATAATATTGGTTAACTTGTACGTAAAATTATAATTTTAATCCACCAGCTTTTACTTTTAATAAAGCGCACCTGTATTTGGAAAAATATGAATGGTAACAAAACAAAAATCAAGTTTAATTTAATTTTTTCATATTTTAGAGCATACAGCGCGCCGGCTATGCCACCTATATGTCATATATTTCAATTTTCCCCTGAATTTAATTTATCTATATGAACTCTTACAGTATATCAATTCTTTTTTTGGTTTAGTTAAAAGTCGCTGCTTTTATGTGAGGTTTTTGGTTATATCTATCTGTATGGTATATGCGCTCAAATCGGTACTTTAAAAATTACTTAAAATGTTACAGTAGACTCTCAATTGTCGGGACCGAAATTTCTAATTTTTGTCTGGTTCCATGTTTTTCCGGAAAATAGATAAGTTTGAATTAGTTTAAAAATGGGACCCTTTAAAAACCAATCCTTGATTAAAAATCATATTTTAATGTTTTTTACAAACAATTAATTTTCTTGGGGAAAAACACAAAAACACAACAAAGAAAATTCCAATAATTAACGATTTTATTTACATTTTAACTCTAATTTTCGATTGTCTATTAGACAAGTTAAATTTTTTAAAGGCAATATCACATTAATTTCAAAGAAATAATATGTCAAGAGGATTGAATTTATTTTGCTGCTCAAGATATCTGAATAAAACACGAATTCGGCAGTCAAAATATACAAATTCTAGAGAAAATATATTTTAATTCTATATATTAATCAATAATATTTTCTACAAAATTTGACTATGAATCAGATTTATTTAAGGTATTCACGAATTTTCGGCACAGCCTTTTTCAAGTTATTTCTATAGTTTTTAATGTTTTCAAAATAAATTTTTTTGAAAATTCAAAAATTTAACTGTGAAATTTTACAGATTTCCGAATTTCCGAATAATCATGTGTCGGATAACCGAGAGTCTACTATATTGGAAAAACTGGTGGAAATTATAAATCTTACAGTTAAAACCACGAAACTATTTGAATTAAAATCTACTAGGCAAAACGCATTTCAACTAACAGATCGTGGAAAAAATTGATTTAATTAGCTTTAATTTTATCAATTTTACAGTAAAAATGCTTTATTTCAAAAAAACAATTGGATTCTCAAAATTAATTATAAACTGATTTTTAGTTAATCTTTTTTACAAGTTTGTATAACGCTACCAGGTAATTATTACATATTATTTTTAACTGAATACTATAAACCAATGGTTTTCTATCTGTGGAGCACAACGTGTGGCCAGGGGTATGTGAAAATTCATTTGAAATGTCAATATTATATTGTATATATGAAAGAGCATATTCATATAATTACGAATGTCTCATTTTAATCAAAATTTTGCTTTCTTTATGAGGATTTAATATTTTTTACTATAACTCTTAAATATAATAGAAACATGAATAAATGAGTGATATTTAAATTGCGGATTTGATTTTCAGTTTTTGAAGCTTATAGGAATTTAACACAGCTCCTTGTTGAGATTATCTAATGAAAACATTGATAAACTTTGCGCTTGGAAAAGTGATATAAATTGTAATAAATAAGTTAGCAAAAGTAGATTTCGAAATTCTTAAAATTGTAAAACATTATTTAATTTCAAACTAAAATAAGTTGAGTTTCTGGTTATAAGCAATGGATGTAATGATGCATACACTAAAGAGACGAGTTAAGGAATACAATTGGTTGAGTAATATTAGTGAGCATAAGGATCATTGGTGTTATTTTGGTTATTATTACTCAAATTTCTCTTAAATTACTAATACTGTATGTTTTTTATAAGAAATGCAATTGTTAGTTTAGATTTTAATGCCATCGTTGACCGACGCAAGACTCGCTAAACCAAGACCTTCAACTAGTGAACAATCTTCAGTTTTACAATATTTACCAAGCGAAAATGCTCGCTATATCAATAAACAAAAGAAATTTTTAAAAAGGGTTTAATTCTATCATATTATCACAATGTTTTTAATCAAAAATTTTATTAATAATATATGTAAAAATATTATGAATTACTCTAAAAAATGCTGTGAATTACTTAATTTAAAATACTAATATTTATAGATTTAAGTTCTAAGTTTGATTATTTTGGTCAAAATTCTTTCTGTAAACAAATAAAAAAAGCCCAAAATTGAATTCGTATTATAGGAGTCTGAGTCGGAGCCACAGCTTTCATTTGAAAAATTCGCTACGGAGCAGAAGCTAGGTCGATATTGCTTCGGCTCCCCAGCCCTATCTATAAGTAAATATTTTTGAAAAAACGAATCTTAAGAAAATGGTGTAGTGCTACAAGAAATGTACCAGTGCACTTACTGTAAACAAAAAACCAATAAAGTCGGATAGACACGAACTTTATTCGGTTGTTAAAAAATTACAGCTCTGCCTCTCTCTCGTGATTATGCGTCAAATTGTAACCGACCACCATAGAAGGGGAAAAGTATTCGGATTGAAAAAAGACAGTTATTGTTTAAAAACACATTATTTTACGCAAAAATACTGTTTTACTTATTATTTATCGCGTATCGGTTGCTCGACATTCAAGGAGAGGTTGGGAACCACTGGTGTAGAACATAGCTTCGCGACCCTTTTGGGAACCCCACTCACTTTGTAAAACTTTCTTTAACACCCCACATTATGAAGTTTCCTCAGTTCAATCCAAAGAATATTTTTGATCTAAATCGCAACTTGTGATGGATTTCTGACTACGGTTAATTAATGAAAAGAAGTGGGCAATACGTACTTCTTCAAAACTGCTATTGTTAAGCCGATTTTAATGAAAAGTATTCCATATAAAAAGATTGTAAAGTGTATGTTCAAATAACATTATCCAAATCCGTGACGCGAAAATTACTAATTAATTTATTATTTAAGTGGACATCTACCTTAGCCCACCTTAACGCCAAACGATTGCCTCTGAACCCGCTACCATTCGCCTAAAAACTTCGACGTTTATAATGCTTATAATTTTTATCCAAAAATGTCGTTATTACCAAAATTGTAATATAATATTAATATAATTAATAAAATTCTATGAAGCGTCCTCAATGACAACACATTATTATCAATTAATTTAGCATTACAATTTCTTTTGTACAGTCACATTCCTTTGAAGTGCCTAATATTACTATATATTTACAAACTCCACAATCTAATGTAAAATGCAAATCAGTGAAATAATCACTTGTATAATTTCTTTCTGTATTTGTTTTGTGAAATTTTAGTGCTATCATACATGAGCAACCATATTTCGTTTAAACGTATTTACATTATATAATTGTTCATATTTAACACTTTTTAAATTCCCTTAACAATAATCATATCAAAATACATTGAACCGTTTAAAAGCCCGCAACAGACGAAAATTTTCGTTATCTTATGTTAGTAATGTACTCATACGATTGTTTATACGAATAGTTAACAAAAATAAATTCATGGATTCAATTATCTTAATTTTTTATGTTATATATAGAAACCTACACTGTGAGCTCGGCCTCAAAGCCTCCTTATCCATTAAACTAAAAGGCTAAGCCCTGGAACGCCATCGATTTGAGGGCGCAAAAATTTAAATTTTGATAACTTTCTTAAGGCGTGAATATATCATATAATATTTCACGAATTTAGCTACTATAAAAGATTTGTGCGCGAAATTGTAAATACAGTTTTAGGGCGCTCAAACTTGTTAAGACGGCCCTGTTCGGCCTATTTAATAATCTAGGATAGGGCGAACTTTCAATTTATTATTTTCATTTAAGATTTATAAAAAGATGATAAATTCGAAAAAAATTATGAAGTTTTTTAAATTTTGAAGCCAAAAAGCTGGAAGATTTGGTTTTCTTGGATTATTTAACAATCTGTCTAATTCTCTGTTGAATTAAATAGTAATGCCATTGTAACTGATGTGATTATTTTAATGTGTATGGAAATCTAAAGCGAATATTTTAACATCATAATTTTAGCCCCCCTCCCCTTTCCCATAAACAAAATTCCTCTTGGCGATGAAAAATTGTTATTAACAGAGAAAAATCAAGGTTGTAATGAGATTTATTTTGATTTGAATCAAAAGCTGATTAAATATTTCCCCATAATTTCACCTCCATTACTTTCATCAATTTATTGACTTACTTTTGCAATAACTAAAAAATAATTTTATTTTTTTATTTTCGATTTATTCAAAATTTTGAAAGAGAATATGACAAGAATTTTTATTAAAATATATATTGATCATCAGCTAATAAAATTATTCATTAATAACAAAATTGATAATTTCTGAAATTTTCCTAGTTTATTGAATAAAAACTTTTGCTGGATTTTATCGACAATAGCACAGCAATTACATTGATTTATATAAATAAAATATCCCCTGAAGCCAAGTGTCATTTTTAAGTGTGCTTATTTGGGAAAAATACAAAAAATAATAAAGCTTATTTACTTAGAAATGAATCTGAGTATTACATAAGAAATGTGCAAAGTAATTATTTTATTAACCTGGATTATGCAATAATGAACTACGACGAAGTTTTTATTAGATACACAAAGAAAAATATCAAACATGAAAAATCGTTTCAATGATTATTATTAAGTTTTTAGATATATTAAATTAATTACCAAAATATTAAACAAACCATTACATTTTAACATTATATAACAAATGATTAATAAACATGTTATTTGCTTATTCAAATTTTAAAACTTTAAATAAATTTACCGGTATGTCCTACGAGCTGAATCCATACATATGAACTAGCTATAAAGAAAAGCCATGTCACAGGTATTAATAAATAACAAATAATATCTGATGTTAATACGATTAGCATGAAAAATAAAGTGAAAACCTTAATAATATTAATTTGATTTTGATAATAAAAAAAACTTACCAAGCCTTGGTATTTGTAAGAATCACTGACAGACTTAAACAATAACCAACAAGACCATAAATATTCTACTCTTATTTCCATTAAAAAGTCTAATGTCAATAAAGCCGAAAATATTGCGATAGGTTTAAGATAAAATCCATATCTGAAAGTACTTTGTTAAATAAGAAAAACGGAAAATAAATTGAAATATTAAATAGATATATACAATTTTTCAAACGGTCATTGATCATGCAATTATTACCCTGAAGTGAAAAACATATCGCATGATTTTGAACGCTTTGCTGGTCTTTTAATTCGCGAATTTTCATTATTTTTCTTACGTATATACATATTAACTAAATTTTCATTTACTAATTAAAATAAATGTCGCGACCTTCGTAAAGATTTAGTATTTACTATGTTACAAATTAAGTTATCTAAACAAAGAAATATTTACACTTCAATTTATAAATTTAATTTTTAAAAATTAAAATACCTAAATATAAATTTATATAGTTTGAAATATTTTATGTCAAACTGATACTAAGTGCATTTTTGTCTCATTAACTATTGAATAAAATTTTATGAAGTATAAAATATCAAAGTTAATATTTATTTAGTAGAAAATATTTTGTTTATTTTGTGAGAATAAAAAAAATCTGATTTTGCTTTTTTCATCCTTATCCTAATGACCGAGGCTTTACCCGGGGTGATCCTATTGCAATGGTATTTTAAAGAAGAAATAATGAACGTTGAGAGAAAACATTTATTTAAAGAAACTTTAAATTGGTTTATCCTTTGGTTTATTCCGTCCTTTAACGGTGCTCGTCGTCCCTTGGGGATTTGAACGGTCGGATGAGAGCACTTCACGACGGTTGGTGGCGATTGTAGATTGTTGGTTGGTGGTTTATGACATTGGTACCCATGCATACAACATTCAACCGCACCCAATGGTTACCAGTTGCTAGGCAACGTTGGTAATGTAACCAATGGTTATAAGGTCACCAAACTTGAGTCTTACTTCTAGGACTGCTAAGGCTCAGTCTCATGCTGGGTCCAGCGAGCTGCAATTAGAAGGCCTGTGCTCGTCTTTAAATTCTAGGTCCCTAAACTACTTCTCAGTCAAAGTGTCCTTTACTTGAAATTGATTAAATAATTAAAACTATCTATATCGAGAAAAATCAAGTTAAATATTTATTGATTTAATACATAAATCATTCGACGAAAATAGTATTGCTATTTAGTTTTATTGGATTATTGGAGCCGCCTGCGATTTCGTTCAGCCCTGCCTGGCCTTGCATGGGGTACAGTCCGTTTACTCACTTCATCTTGTCAGCTCTGTTCGCGATAGGATATATGTGCCGAGGCTAAGGGATACGTCACTGCACTCCCTTCTTGGCCACCAGATAGCACGACCTCTAAGCCCCGAATTTGGGTTCGCTGGCATTGAGTAAGAATCTTTCCTTCTTTCCATCCCTATTGAGCTGCGGTCAAGCGTTGGTATAGTTATTTAGCTTGGGTTGGCTTAATCCAAGTGGCTTTGATCTCAATGATCTCCTGGCACAATTATAATAGTTTTCGACGCAGATCAGCGTTCTCCAGCTGCATACTTCTTAATTCTTGACCGAGGGTCTGCGTTGATTCAATATCTAAAACCAAAGAAATTTGATTAGTGGCCCCAATATAGCGATGTCATTATCACCGGTGGTTGTAATGGTCGCTTAAACTAACTCTCTAATAACTTAAATATTTTAATATAAAATTTCTTAAGTTTAATAGTTTTCTATAACGTTCTGCAATTTTTTTGCCTATTTGCTATAATAACTAGCAACTTAGAGTCACTCTCTTAACTTCTCTTAGCTAGGCCGCTTAAATCATTATCGTTATGTAGAAATTCTATTTTCAAAATCAATAGGATTGTGCGGTTATTGGTTGTTGTCAATGTGCTTGACCCCATATGAAAATGATCATCTTGCCCCCAATGGTTACCCGTTGCCAAGCAACGTTGGTAATGTAACCACCGGTTATAGGATCGCCAAAGGTGAGCGCCATATAGGAACTGCTAAGGCCCGATCCTATAGCGGTTCAACGCACCACTGATAGAAGGTATATGTGCGATTTTTTATTCCTGGTCCTTTCGCTTATAAATATGGTCAGTCGTTCCTCTCTCTCTCTCTGATTGAATGTTGATTATTCTTGCATAACTTGTTTAGCCATAATTAATAGATTTAATAAACTTACAGACAATTTAACAAAACATTTATTTAATATAATATTTTTCAGTTTGATTGTCCAGATGATCTCATTGCTCGTTGCTTCGCCTGTTCGATTTTTCCAGGACGACGTTGCGGTGGTTTTACTGCCGGTTTGGTCGTATTTGTCGAATCCCGATATGCCAGTTGAGCCGGCGCGAAGACTAGGATGTACGTGACGCCTTGGCCTTCTTGACAGGCTGCTAGCGCCACCTCTAGTCCTGGAATCTGCGTTTTCAGGGCCTGTGTCAATCTTTTCTCCTCAGCCCATCCACGTTGGGCGGCAGTCACTCGCTGATATAGAACCTTTGCTTTTGCCGGTTCTATCCACGTCGATTTGATACGATGGACTTCTCGAGTCAACTCCAACATCTGTCGATGGAGGTCTGTATTTTCCTTTTGTGCGTCTTTCAGGGCCTTGTTTAGGATTATACCCGTGTCCATCTCTGCGAAAAAAAGGAAAATTTTAAATCATGAATGTTTCAGTTTATATAATGAATACGAATTATAATAAATATAAATATAATCACAAAGTTTTAAGGCGTGTTAATCTAGAGTCGTAAAAGGAGTTTTGTTAGGGTGAATATTTTTATAATAATTATAAGTATATGAAGTCAATGAAACTAGTTTTATTATATTTAGATCAACTACAGTGTGAATTAATATTGTTTTTAATCAAATATAGTGTGGAGTGGAAGGTCGGCCTCTTGGGTCCTGTCTTGATGACCAGTAATTATAGGTATGATCCCACTCCGGTCTTCGGGCTCCATTTCTCGCTCGCTTTGCTCCCGAAAGGATCTTCTTCGGCACCGATACCGTCATTGGCAGGATTGGCTGGTTCACTCGCGGATCATTGAGCTCGAATGAGATGCCATAAGCCGGGGCATACCCATCCGTGCTCGGGATCAAGCCTGCGGCAATATCCTTGTTTATCTGGTTGAGATGTTGACGAGCCCAATTTACTTCTTGGTTAGTTTTCTTTTGGTGAGCTTCGAGCCGAGTTAGGATATCTTCTGCCTGTCCTCGAAGTTCGCGAGCCGGATTTCGCCCGGGCTCCCGTTTGATGGCTATATATGGCCGTTCGACGTCCTCCATTTCATCCTGCCTCTCGAATCTGGATTTTCTCACCGTGGAGATAGAATACCCCTCATCCCACATCGCCTGTCGACATTTTGCGGCGGAGTGGGATTTGAATCTCATCGTGATACGAGATTCGTCCATCCAAAAACCTGTGAATACGAATTTATTAAATAGTTTAATAAACTGAATCGTTCATGTGGCAATTAACATGTTTAAAAATAATTTGCTTGTAGCATTTATAGTGAACCGATCGGGTCGATATTCATTAAAAGAAAAGAATAAATTAATTAAATTAGTAATAAATCGATCGCGTAGAATTATTGAACCATGAATCAATCTATAGGTGAATTAAGTTTCTTTAAAGGTATTTATCAAGTCAATAATCTAAGCGATATTTATGGCGTGGTGACTCGTATGTTTTCTAGCTCATAATTCGTTGGGGTAGTTCCTGATTTCATCTCACGACTTTCATTCATCGTCCATATCCGAATCGCAATTCATGAGTTAACTGTTCGATTTCGTTGGTGAAGCTTAGTGTTTTTAGCGGCAGGTTCAGCAGAATAATTTTTTATTGTTCTACGGATTTCTCCTAGACATAAAACTGAGTCTCGATGCTCTTCGCTTACACTCGGGTGTATAGTGTATTTACCTACTAATTTAATATTTCTCTGACAAACGTTTGGCATCGGTTATGTTGTTAGACGTGACATTGATTTTTATAAACTTCGCCATAGACGTTTGGCTAGATACTTGCTCGAGCGTGATGAAATAGTTAGCATATTTTTTGTAAGTTAATCTCGGGACTGGCGAGAGTTTAAAGTGAAGATTCAGGTGGCTTTCATTTGACTGCACAGAAAATTATCATAATGAGATTTTGACATTCGCATTTATTTAACAACAATTATAATAAACAATCTTTTGTCCTCCTGGTTGTTTAGGATACTTTTTTGTCGGCCGGTTTAGATAATATTTCTCTCACGGATTAGGCGAATTGGTTCATGAATATTTTATAAATCAAGATTAGTCAATTAAAAATAAATGCCTACTTCCTTGAGCATCGGTTCTTCGCTCTAGCATAATTTCGTTCGTGTTCGGGTATCGCGAGTGGTGGCCTCTGGATCGTAGCTCGTTTTGCTGATTACTATTCATGCTGTTTATGACGGTGAAATGTGAATTGATCGTCTGATTGTATCATATATACCTTACTCTGTTGGGTGTGTATGCCTTCTACTTTTCTCTATCCACTGTTTGCCTGTATGTGCCTCAATTTTCTCTATCGCTGTGCAATTCGCCTGCTGTTATGTGCCGATTGACCTGCGACAGGTGTCTCTTGCCACGTAGTCATTTTCTTCTCTACTTGTCAGAAACTGGCTGCGCTTTGCCACGTCGATCATGTACTTATGATCACATTGATTTTAATTGTCTCTCACTCTAGTTCAATATACAATCTGTTGCTGATTTACTTTTAATTGTTCAACATTATGGTTTTCAGTAGGGACAAAATTTGGTTAGAAATTTTCGTCTTATCGTTTTATTATAATCTTAATTATTTTCCAGAAACCAACGGGATGAGTTGTGAACCTGGTGAGCGTGTCTGCCTCTGCTGTCTTCCACGGATGTTAATCTCCTACTTCTCCTCGTATTTTGGATATCGGTCGGGAATTATGTTTGACTCTGAATGATGTTATTGTATTTCATGTGTATATCTATCCTCCTTCTCAATGGGTTTCATTTTTGATTTTTATGCAATTAGTGCAAGAATTCACGGTTGTTAATGGCTCACTGATTGGTAATTTTTTCCACGATCTGTAATCCTATCCTATCGTTCATTGTTTTGATCTTATGTGAATTCGATTAATTATTTATGTGATGATCATGGTTATGCCTAAGTACAACAAATGGGACTATCAACAAGACTTTTGTTTAATTTGACGCAATTTTTTTGGTTGTGTTATTCTATTATCTTTTATTAATTCTGATTGGGGTCAAGTAATAATTTTATAATAGTACTTCTGCATTTTTAGTAGTTTCTTGACCCTTTGAACCGCTTGATGAAGTAACCATGGCGAATTTCAACCCTGGGTAAATTAACACTATACGTTCTCATTTGCAGGGCAAAAAAAAATTATTTACTCAGACTAATATTTCCTCCTGGATTTTCGGCGGTATTATTATTTCGAAATTATAAATTTAAAATGGCCTCTATATTCATGTCGTTAGTCATCAGTTTCCGATTTGATTTATTATTTTGTCATTTTATTTAATGAACGTTTCCATAAGTGATTTTTTGGAACTTTGAATGAATTGATTTAATCGACGGAAAGAGTATTTTATCGGGAAGATAATTACCAGTGAAGCTACTAACTCAATATTTTTATTAACTGGTTCATGGGCAGTTTACTGACGTTGATTAATTTTTCTCGTTGGAATTTTTGCGAAATTATTATTATGAGAGTATACTGATCTTTACTAGGTATTTTTATCATTAATTTTTTCGTCTATTTTGACATAATAATTTTAATCATAATAATTAATGAATTTTAACGTAATTAATTTATTGAGTTAGATTAAATTTCACATAACAATGATTTCCGAATAAATCCCCACTTCTTTCCATCCAAGTTGACCCTAGGAGAATTGTGTTCATATTATGATTTTAAGAGTGCTCACCGAGCTACTCAATGTTTATGATTTTTGCCGATATGTGAACCGAATTTTAGGTCAAAATTATAGGAAAATGGGTGGTGGAGGAGCAGCCAAAAGACTACTTCCCCTCCTCCCAATTTCCCCTATAACGGTTATGATTTGACGTTTGGGCCCTGTGTTATTCACGCTGGAACCTTCACGAGCACAGACTATTGGCAGATAAACTGCTCTTACACAGCCTGAATTGTGTGTATATTTTATTAACTTGCGGTGCGTGAGCGGCTATGGGCCGGAAAAATTTCGATAAAAAGTTGTTAGATCAAAATATTTATTTCATATAATCGTCATAATAATACATTCATCATCGCATAAAATTTTTCCCCACGCCGACACCTCAGACAGAGCTCTCACGAGGTTATCTGGGTGCGACGTGGAGAAAGTCATTGAATCTTTCTTCACTCACATCAATAAAGTTGCTCCAAGTAAAACTGATTCCAAGTTCTGTAGAAACTGATTAAAACTGGTTAAAACGATTTTCAAGTTTTTCAAAAACTGATTAACTGCTTAAAATTGAATCAGTATATATACCTCTCGTGCGACCCTAACCTTGCGTGTTATTTTTGATTTAGTAAAACAAAATTTGACCTTGTTATTTTCTAGAACATTCTATTCTTAATTTTTTTATTTTTGTAATTTAATTTGACAATTTTCTTTTTAATTTTTAAATTGAATTGTTTCCAGTTCAAATTATTTGCTTTTTATATACCTCTCGTGCGACCCTAATCTTGCGTGTTATTTTTGATTTAGTAAAACAAAATTTGACCTTGTTATTTTCTAGAACATTCTATTCTTAATTTTTTTATTTTTGTAATTTAATTTGACAATTTTCTTTTTGAATTGTTTCCAGTTCAAATTATTTTCTTTTTATATACCTCTCGTGCGACCCTAACCTTGCGTGTTATTTTTGATTTAGTAAAACAAAATTTGACCTTGTTATTTTCTAGAACATTCTATTCTTAATTTTTTTATTTTTGTAATTTAATTTGACAATTTTCTTTTTAATTTTTAAATTGAATTGTTTCCAGTTCAAATTATTTGCTTTTTATATACCTCTCGTGCGACCCTAACCTTGCGTGTTATTTTTGATTTAGTAAAACAAAATTTGACCTTGTTATTTTCTAGAACATTCTATTCTTAATTTTTTTATTTTTGTAATTTAATTTGACAATTTTCTTTTTAATTTTTAAATTGAATTTTTCCAGTTCAAATTATTTGCTTTTTATTCCATTTTCATGGATTTTCGCATCTTTTGGAAAATTCTCAAATTTCAGTCAAATTTTAATGTTCTCATGTTATGTTTGTGTTTATTTTGTGCGAATCTTGTTGCGCTTTGTTATTATTTTAATTTACTTTCATGTTTTATAATTTTATATTTAATTATTCTCTTTCTCGTATTTTAGCAGGGTTAGTTGGTGTTTTAATAGGTTCGATTTTAAAACTGCATTTTGTATTTGCGTGTGTATTACTGATTCATTTAAACATTTCCAAGGCCGTTCGTGTTCTGGCCCAACAGGATTATACTTGAGAGTAATAGAATAAATTAACGCACTAAAACATTTATTAAAATTCAGGTGATACAATCCAAGTTTTTGATCCTCGTTTCAGCGGTGGCTATCGGATTGGTTGTTTCGACGCATATTGTCTGTGCGCCTCCATTGGGGGTACCGGCGAGCATACGTCTGGTCTCCGGGTTGCCGCTTTCCTTATCGATCCACTAGAGCTGGTTGTATCAGCCGATCCACCTGGGATCGTCCGGTTTGAACGAGACCCCGTACTCCGGAGAAAAATTATCAGTACTTGGAATTTATCCGCTGGCAATATGTGCATTCACACGAGCTAGATGTTGCCACGCCAGGTTTGCTTTCCAATCTAATTTCTTTTAGATACTCTCCAAGCCTGTCCGGTTCCCGTTTGATGACTACACTAGGTAGCTCTATCTCATCATTCCGATCATCAGGTCTACATAGCAATCTATTCTCCCCATACGTCACCGGTGAGTACTCGTGGTCCCACAGAGCATGACGGTATCTTGCTGCTGATTTAGCAGGAACTTGTAGGATCATCCGAAAGCCGTCCGTCCATCCTGCAAACTAAATATCCATCAATTTTTAATATCATAACGCTAATACGAGATAAATAAATAGTAAATGTCCTATTTATATTGATAACTCGGTAAGTATCTATTATCGTCATTGGTCGTTACTTAAAAGAGAACGTGTTACAGAAATTATATACCTCGAGCTTGTTCGGCATGATTAAATTCCGGATCTCTTCTAATAGACAGCCGATGGCTTCTGGGCCGATCCCTAAACGATTCCTCTTCCCTACGTCTGTTAACCGTTGTAGATTGGTGTCCCTTGGGCGCTGTATACATGATTATTTATTTACCAACTTTGTAAACGCTTATAGGTGTACTGTGCTGACTCATCACCACTTGAATTATTTATTCTCTCTTCAAATGCGGTCGAATTATTTCTCATTTCGTCAATTAAGTTAAAAGTCCCGTATTTTATTTTTGAGATTTATTATTTACTATGTCTATTCCACTTGTTATGAACAATTGAATTGTCAATTAGTTCATTCTTTACCAGTGGTGCGAGTCACCAGCTGTTGTAGTTTAAGATAGTTTCTGACAATCGTTCCACTACGATTGGTTTTATTGGGTTTCTGTCGCTCCACCGATTTTAATATTGGAGTATTTATGGTTAATATTTCTCACATTTGGGTTTTTGTGGTTTCTACTTTACATGATCAATATGAATTCGATGTTTCGCAGGCTAATCCTATCGTCGATTACCACGGACGCCTGGCTTACCTTAGCAAAGAAAAATTGGTTTACCTCGAATTCATATCGGTTGATTCTCTGCCAAAAATTGGTCACAACCTTCATTGTTTTGGCTGCCGGTTGATTCTTCGCCGCATTGGTTGTGTTCTCATCATCTCTGAGTGTCTGGATTGTTAGCTCTCCGAGGCTTGAATGGGTCATTAGTCATAACTCTGCCAACTTCTAGGCATTCCTGCACGTGGTACCGAATGGAAAAATTAAAAAATCATGGTCGACAATGTTGAGGCAAAAATTGTTCGGGAACAACGTCGTGTAACCTTTCGTCGGTAGGACTAATTCTGTTAGAATTCTTTACTGATATCGTTGTTTTATTAGTTTAAATCTAAAGAGATCAGTACGGGTTCTTTGGAGGGGGAGAATATCGGACGAGATTGGTCAAAGATTTTCGTTGGTATCGACCTTCTGATGGGGTCTAGTCAAGGTTTAGTGGAATTGGGGCATTATTGTGGATTTCTGCTTTTATTGCTTTGACGCTCCTAATGTATTTATTAAAATTTTTCTTGTAATTGTTATATGTTCATTACTACCTTTGGTTAATGCTCTTATGATTTACTATCATTAATAATTCGACGATTTTGATTAATACTAATGGTCAGTGATATTTATTATTACTGATATTATTATTGCCGTCATTCATTTTATCTTTATCGTTATTATTGTAACTATTCGGGCTAACCGTGAGGACACTAAGTCTTTATGATTAATATTAGGGTCCTACCATCGATATTATTATTACTAGATTACTCATCGGTATCATCTTACCTAATGTGTGTCGTTGACCTGTTATTATATAATAGGGTTGATTATGATTATTTTCTAACTATCGTAATTCGACTGTGGTAGTACTAAAATCATATTGTAAAGGGGCATTTTCTTACAGCTGACCGTCGTTTCAATAAATTGGTATTCTCATCGAGCATTGTTCACATTTTAATATAAAACTCATTATATTCATTGAGATATATTTGGTCCAAGTTAACATGTTATAATACTCATTTAATAAATTTACAAGCTTTATTTAAGTTAGTTTGATCGATTTCGAGTTTCCAGTTCCCTTTCCCTCTAATTTGATCTTTTAAAATATGTGATAATATTAGGATTTTATGAGTGCCCACTGGACTACTCGATGTAAGAATTTTAGCCGATGTATTATTTGAAATTTAGGTCGAATTTTCGGGAGATGAGTGAAAGAGAGCGAGCCAAAAGACTAGTTCTCAATCTTCCCACTGCCCCTATAGAATCTGATGATTTGACGTTCGAGTTCGTCGTTACGCACGACTAGACCCTCACGAGCACGAGCTATAGGCTGACAAACCGCACTTACACCGCTCGGTAGTTGTGTCATAATTTAATAACTTGTAGTTTGGTTGGCTGTGGGCCGAAAAATTTTGACAAATATAAAACTAATAATCTCTTGGCATAAATTATAATTAATTCATAAATACATTTCACATGAAAGTGTTCTCAGTCATAGCACAACATTCCAGAGGATACACCCAAGCAGAGACTTACTTGTAAGTATACTTGAGTTCGTATCCTAGAAAATTGTAGTTTCGAATATTGTTCGTAAAGCAAATGTAAAAAATGATATCTCGTCAAAAAGTGATTCTTCACCAAAAGTGCTTTCACTAGGAAAAATTGATTATTTCCCTAGACAAAAGTGATTCCGCTTGGAAAAGTGCTTAAAAATCTGTAAAAATAAATCTATATATATACTCATTTTGCATGTTCTTTTTGGTGCATTAAAACATAATGTGACCTTGACTTTACTTGTAATATCTAATTCTAATTTTTCAGTTTTTTACATTAAATAGATAATTTATTTTTGTTATTTTTAATTGAATATTTCCAACCAGAAATATTTTATTTTTAACCAGTTTTATTCATTAAAATGCTGGTTTTATAAATTAATCTATTTTCGTTCAAATTTTCATGTTATTTTATTATTTCTATGTTAATGTCGTGTGGTTCTGGTTGCATTTTGTGTATAATTTTATTTACTTTTTTGATTTTGTATTTAATTACATTTTTTCTCATGATTTAGGGTGCTTAATTGAGGTTAATAGGTTACATTTTAAATCTACATTGCTGTGTTTGTATGTTATTTCCGATTCATTTAAACAAATCTTAGTCTTAGCCCAACATAGATATGGTCGCCGTCTTCTTTCCGAGATTCAATTCGATCAAGTATGGATTGATGTAACATTCTAGGCGGAAGCACTACGCTAGTATGCGCCACCATCATCATTAGCGTCGGGTCATCCCTCTTGTATGATACGCCATAGACAGGGGCGTATCCACCAGTGCTAGATATCCGTCCAGTAGCAATTTCTTCACTTACCTGCCTCAATTGCCTACTGGCCATAACCGTTCTATTTAAATTTCCGCTTGAATTTTTAAGAAAATCAATTTCCACCCTTATAAGATAAATTTCAATTTCATAAAAATGGCCAAATAAGAAATTATTTAAACACAAAGATAAATAAAATACCTTAACTCTCCCCTTCTTAAGGTTTTTTTCACTACTTCAGCCACTCGATTCTTCTTTCTTTTGTTCAGTCTTAGAAATGAAGTTAGACTCGATGAGTCGATGAAAACCTGATGGTTTTGTATGTGGCTTTGTACTGTATATCATCCTTGTCGGCTAATCCGTTAGATTGATTCTGGTAAAGTGAGCTGAATTCCTTTTCTTCGGAATTCTGGCCTCTATCTGTCAATATGCTCTTTGGTTTTCCGAAACGATAGGTCCAACAGTTAGTATCGCCATGCAAATAATTCTTTCGTCATGTTTCATGATTGATATCAAAGAAATCAATTTAATAAAACGATCAATCATTTTTTATGGTATTTTTCTCCATATAAACTGCATCCATTCAGAGCTATATTTAAGAATAAATGTTTCCTCGGTTCTTGTATGATCGATCTTCCTCTTAGAACCAATATAACAACATCGCAGACAAAGCTTAATTGTTTCCTGCATCTTCGGTCAGAAAAATATATTTTTCTACATAGTTGAATATTTATTTTACTCCAATATGGTATAATTCTTCGTATATAGTTGTTGTTTATAAGCTTGCAAAGTTTCTGGGACTGAAATTAAGATATTGCTATTCTTTCCTATTGCTGCGCATCTGATAGATAAAAAGATATAAGATTTTCGAAGCCATTTTCAAGGGATTCCCACCAGATTCACGCACAAGAGATATAATCATTGGATACCCGTCAAAAATGACGTTGTAAATGTATTCCAATTGATGGTTTCTAGTAAAAGATGAGTTATATTGCCATGACTGCTAATACTCTAGAAAAACTTTGAGTTCACGAGCTACCACAGAAGGTATTTATGCTCATTTAAATTAAGGGTCCATCTATTGTTATTTTGATTGAACTAATATCGATCATTAGACTATCGTAATTGGTTATCCTCTTTCCGTTGGGCTCATTTTGAATTCGTTTGACTCTTCCAAGGTTGTTTCTCTTCATCTTATTTTAACGAGGAGATGGCGGCCTTTCTTGGATATTGGATACTTATGCACTTGTGCAGGTGCGAACACAAGTTCGTACATTACTGCCTGGTTGTCTCGACACGCAGCCAAGGCCAGATTCTGGATTTATGCCGCTCAATGTTGCTCCTGCTCGTATGTTTTTGCATTTTATAAATTGTCGATTTTTCGGTCAAATTTGCTGTTTATTTGTAATTTATATGTCAATTCATGCTAATCACGGACTAATATGAATCTATTTAATTTTTGTGTTTTTTTTTCTGTTTTCCTCCAGAATTTATGATTTTCATTTGGTGTATTTATCAAATTTGAAATTTTCTAGGTGTGGGGTTTTTGTGGGATGAATTAAAACAAACTTCAAGGCCAACGTGTTCTGGCACAGCACAAATATATTAAGTACATGGTGAATGAGAAATCAGTAGTTGAATTAAATGAGTCTATTTTTGAGAATTTACTCACAGTATCCATAATATTTTGAACCAATCTTGTTTCACGCTGCTCTGCTATTTTTTGATTTAAAGTTGTGAGTACTTCCTATTTTCCTTAGGAGAGGTCATTAAGTAGAAAAAATCCTGTGTGGGTGTAACTAAATGTGTCATGAAAGTTCTAGGTAAATTTCTGTCAGCCACTTGCTGGTTTAGTTGATGCACACGAATGCATAAGGCTATTTTAAAGGATCGGTTTTCGATCCAGGTGTAAGATTTTAACGTCTAATTTTTTTTATTTGCTTCGTCATCAGTTTCCGACTGAACCTTTTTGGCTGTTCCTTACCATTTGCAAACCGTTGGGTTTTGAGATACAAATGGTGTTCCAAATCCATTTCAAAACGAGGTCACTTAAATAATTTTCAGTAAAGATTACACAAATCCTAAATTTAAGATTCAATCAGCTAGCTTAATGAATTATAATCAATTGTTAACTACAAATCTACGCTTCATATGGTACACTAAATTATTTGAGGCCAGCTGCTCTTCAGCATCTAGTTATGCAGTGGAACAGGATTGTAATCTTGACTCTGCGGGTTTACCACACCAAACGGTCAATCTCAATCCTAATAGAGACCAATTTCATTTCAACTTTTTGGACAAACCATTTCCAGATCTACTGTTCTCTCTTTCCTACGTCTTCGGTTCGTTCACCATCTAAATATTTACTATAATAAAATGTTTTTTCCAAGGCCCTAAGTATCCATTCAAAACTAGTAAACTAGAAAGGTTTCCATGGGAATGTGCATAGCCATTAATGAGATTTAAAATCAATAAAACAAAAATCCAATATTTAACTTCACAAATCTTTGATTCAGACAAACCCAACAATTACATTACACAAAATGCAGCAAACAATATTTAAATCACTTTTAAATACATTTTCGAGACTATTTTATTCACAGCTTAGAGAATACAAATATTTAAATATAACAAAATATGTATATTAACACAATTTAATAACAACGAATCAATATCAATAAAAGAAAGTCATCACGAGCATAATCGGAAGTCAATAATGGTGAAAAGTCAATCAAAAGCTTGTGTGAAAATGAACAGGGAGGAAAAACATGCAAGGCACCGAAACCGGTTGCATCATCCGCAGAGGATTGAAGGATAACCTTCCCAGCCGATTGTCTGATTCGTAAATACGCAGATAGAGCTTTCAAATGCCGCTGCATTAGGGATTTTATTTTCTCTTCATTCTCACTGATTGGCAGCGGTGCCGTTTCCACGATGCCCTCAAGATTTTCCGGCACCGCTAACAGAATACAAATCCCTTCGTCACCACCGGCAACGATTCTCGAATACACATCATCCAATTGGTGATAGTCTAATTTCAGTTTCATATCGATCTGCAATTTGGTGCTGCTGATTGCCGTGGAGGGTTGCAAAAAATGACTGATGAGATTTTCTTCACCTCTGAGAAAAAATATTTTCCCTCCAAAATAATTATTTTTCAGAAAAAATCTCCCGGTCCAGACGTGCCGGAGACACTTGATCATTTCCAGAACAATTGTTGAGTTCTCCAGTGACATTTCAGTGTGATCGGTTGTGCGTTTTGTCGATGACATTTCGATACTGTGCCCGGAACTGAATCGATAAGTATCACCACATATCAAACTGATTTCTCCGACTCTTTGTTTATTGGATCCGGGATTATCGTTGACTAAGCTCGATGGCTTTATCGTTCCTGGATCATTGTGGATATGGATTTCGTCACTGAAATCCACTCGGATTCGTTTTACTGCATCGCCTAATTTAAACCCCCGCAAATTATCACAGGCCGCAACTGCAGATTCAACGTTTTCGAAAAGAATATAAGCGTATTGCTTGTTCAATGGCCAATCGATTTCCTGTATAGTTCCAAAATGAGAAAAGGCCTTTTCTAGGACATCATATTGCACCCAGGGCCCCAATCCTCCTACCCATAGACATTTTGTCGGCGTAACCTTTCCATATCCGATTTTGCATTGGAAGTTTCTAATAATCTTGCCGGACATGTTGACTTTAGCCCTGTGTGCCATGTCTAGATTTGCATACTTAACAAATGCATAGGAATTATTTGTCGTTCCTTTCGCTGGACGTTTGATATCAATATCTTCAATAACGCCATACTTTTCAAAATGTTCTCTTAAATCATGATCTTCTATTTCTGAACTTAAATTCCCAACAAATAATGTCCGAGTAGCTTTTGGGTCATCTTCTGGTTCGATATGATAAAGATGGTGAGGAAATTTATCTTTTTTGTCAGAATCATTTCTAATTCGAGGGCTTCCTGCTCTTCTTCTATCAGGCTCATCATAATTACCAGGTCCATATCTATATTTTGAAGCCAAAACAGGATCAACTGTGCATTGTTTTTCACAAATTACCGGTTTGGGTTTCGCATATCGAGCCGAACGAGCATTTTCTGAATACCTTGAATTAATTTAATTTTAAAATATTTAATTCTTATACACTAAAATCTGTCAGCAATAAAAATTGTTCCTTATTGTATGATTAAAATTTCTCTAGGAACCTGAATTAGCTCCGAACAATTTATTGATTTAATAAATTAAACATTAGTAATTTATTATGGGTTTATATAAAACTAATTAAAAATGGCTATATAAAAGAGTCATTTTCGAACCTATAAACAGTAAGGCAAATTAAAAACTTTGTTTAATGTTGTGAATACTATAATTTACTTTGCTTATTAACATATTAGCAATAATAAATACTTCTAGTTTAAAAATATCACTATAATAAACTATATTCAGAAGTTTAACTAAGATGTGATTTAAATTATAAAATAAAGGAGCTTGAAATTATATAACTCTGAGTTGTAAAAATATTTTACTTGAAATTTATATATGCAACTCTTTCGCCATTAAATTGAGCTACTTTGACATTGAATTCGCCAAATTGACTATATTCTCTTGACAATAATGTTTCTATATCTTCATTTGTCAGCTTAGAGTGTAAATTTCTAACACAGAGGGATTTATAATATTCACGTTGCTCATCATATCTTTTTTTATCTTCGTTTGGCGAATATCTATTATTTCTTTTGTCATTTTTATCATTATATCTTTGACCATCAGATAACTCCCTAGATCTTTTATTTAAAGGAGAAAAATCTCTTTCTTGATGCCGCTTCATTTATTATTTATTATTTTAAAATTTCAGTTGTGTAAAACAATACAAATTCAATGTTAAATTATTTTTAGAAATGCTTAGTACATGAAATAAGCAGTCTGAATTTAAATTAGAAACTATATAAAAAATATAATTTCAATTACTTTAAAAATCCAATATAAATTTTTGAACACATTTTAAAATTATTCCTCCATCTTTGAGATAAATTTTATAAGTTGCGCTTAAACCCAAACTTATCTGAATTTGTTTACTTAAAATAAAAAAACCCAATTAAATAAAAATAAAAGCAAAACATTTAAGATGAATAAAATAAAATATAGAAAAACAACAAATAGAAAATAGGTTTATTTTCGAACACAAATATAACTAATGTGGGATTTGTGGTACTTAACCTTGACCCAATGCATATAACTTTTCTTGCCCTCCAATGGTTACCCGTTTCTAAGCAACATTGGTACTGTAACCACTGGTTATGAGATCGATAAAGGTGAGCGTTAAGAAAGAACTGCTAAGGCCCGACCTGATGGAATGCTGCCGGAATGCTGCCTACTATTCTAGATACCAATCCATATTAAATGATGCCTGGTTTTACCTCAAATTGATTATATTTACTGAATATTACTTACCAAAACTCCCAATGAATGCTGATGCTGAATACTTACCAAAATCCTGATGGTCTACCAACACCTGATGAATTTTCTAAGTGCCGATACTTCCGTGTTTCCTGATGATGTGTCCTGAATACTGATGCCGTTAACCAATGCTGATATGCTCTGATGACAATGCCGAATACTGCTATGTCTGACGACTGCCGCCGCCCAATAATGATGATCCGCTGAGTCGTTCTAAGGTCTGAGAATATTTTTCTCACCTTATTTGTGTGACAACAAAAGTGAACTAAACAAAGTGAAGGACAGAGAGATCAATCTCGCCTTATGCCCTGTGTGGCAACCGGACTTTTATAAATAAAAATTTGATTTATTTTTGCACCCACACAACTAGCCTATAGAGAGGTGCCAGTAACTACCAAACTAGTAGACAAACCTTCCAAGCATCAATACGGTAGAAAAGAGAGGGCCAAACGACGAGCCGTTCAACCGAAAGAATAAAACATTATTTTTATCTGTTATTTAATAAATCATTTCTAATAGTTGAATTAACTTTCGAATTGATCTTCTAAATAACTATTTCATATAAAGATTAATCAAGTTGAAATGCGAGTAACACAGAAGCTACTAATACCGCTAAAAGGTGTGGTATTAGCTACACCAGTAAAGGACCAGAGTAATAAAAGCGCACAGGAACCTTCTATCGGTAGTGCGTTGAACCCACCTTGAGATCGGGCCAGAGCAGTTCTTTCGTAGCGCTCAACTTTGGCGATCTCAAAACCAATGGTTACATCACCAACGTTGCCTAGCAACGGGTAACCATTGGAGGGCAAGAAAAGTTCTATTTGAGGTTAAGGTCACACAAACCATAAACCCCACACTATTATTATTATCATAATTATTATCATTATCCTTATAAGTACCATGGTCATTATTATTATTATTATTATTATCCTCATTATTATCATTGTTATTATTATTATTATTATTATTATTAAGTTTTTAATATTTTATTGATATACAACATTAGCCGTAACCCATCCTTATTTTACAGTTTAGCAATGTTCCGCCCTTATTTTACGGTTTTATCAGATTATCCTACCAACAATCGAACAACATTTCACTTTTACTTTACTATTTTCTATAAGTATTTTAATTGATTCGGGAAATTTGAGCAGCGTTCCGCCCTTATTTTGCAGTTTTATAATAAATGTTTTAAATATTTCCGAAAATTTGCGCAGCGTTCTGATCATATTTCCGGTCCCAATTCAACATGATTTATTTAAATTTTTATATATTATTTAAAACATTATTTTTCATGATTTTAGTCGTTCGGATTAATCTTTTTCCGATGGCTATTAATTTTAACTGTTGCAACGATTTCGCAATTTTCCCAGCTACCCATTCCCTATCTTTGTCCTTATGATCTATGTATGTTCATATTACATTTAATGAGTCCCCTCTGGACTACTTAGTGTTAATGATTTTTAGCCAATTGTTGTTAAAGATTTCATGTAGATTTTATCGAAAATTGAGTGCAAGAAGGATGAGCCAAAAGACCCACCCTCGAGCTATCCCCTTTCGCTATTTAGGTTCAATGATTTTACGTTTAGGTTCCTGCGTTCTCACGCCGGAACCTTCACGGGCACGACTGTTGGCGGACCTACACCGCACTTACACAGTCGATAGTTATGTGTAATTTTACTAACTTGCAATGTTTTGGCTGTGGGCCGAAAAATAAATAAATTTTACCATAGTAGTTTAAATAAAAGCTTCGATGCACAAAGGTGGTTGGTTGAAAATATTTATTCAGCATATTACATCGATCACGTTAAATTCGTTCGGCCAAATACGACAATTGGCAATTCATAAAAGCATTGTGAGTATTTCATAAATACCATTCGTAAAATCATTGTGCACATTCCATAAATTCAAGTCGTAAAATCGAATCAATAATCATACACTAGGCGATAGTGGTCATGTTCAGGCAAAACACTTACCAGTGTTAATACGCTGAATGCACGGCTCTCAACTAGTTATACACACAAACTAATTTTCTGAAAAACTAAGACTGCAAGTAAGAATGAAATTTTTTCTCCTAAAAATAAGACTGAAAATTTGTCAAAACACATCAGTAAATATACCTACAATTTGGCCTTAACCTTGCGTGTTAATTTTACTGCGATTAAACAAAATTCAACCTTGAAATTATTTGTGTTATCTAAATTATCTAAATTATCTAAATTAATTTTTTAATTTAAATTGGTAATTTATTTTTAACATTTTAAAATAAATTTATTCAGCCAAAAATATTTTATTTTTATTTATTTAATTCATTAATTTTTACTTTTATATAAATGGTCATTTTACGGTCAAATTTTCTTGTTATTATGTTATTTTTATGTAGATTTCGTGCGGTTCTTGATGCATTTTGTATTTATTTTACTTTTATGTTTTTGATTTTATATTTATTTATATTCTCTCAGATTTTAAAGTGTTTAGTTGGTGTTGTATATTGTATTTTAAGTTATCTTGGTGCTGGGTTTTCGTGCTGTATTCCTGATGCATTTAAACAATTCTCAAGGCGATTTGTGTTCTGGCCCAACAATAGTAAGGATAGTGGTAATAATAATGGTGGGTTACAGGGTTTCATCGTTTGTTTGAACTAGCCGGTGGTTGCCCCCGTAACGCCATACAAAATGATGCTAATCGCCACTTGGCACCCGTTGCTAGGCAACGTTGGTAATGTGTTCAAGTGGTGGATTGCCCGCAAAAATTGAGTACCATTTGCTAGTACTATAGTTGCTCGGACAACCCTCGGGTTCACGAGCTGTCGATAGAAGACCTATGCTCGTTTTGCTCTGTCCCTCGTGGTCATTCCAGATTGGGTTCTTATTCGCCTGTGGAAAGATGAAACGAATGTTCAGTGACGTGATGAGAATATTTATGCTAACGCTGGTATACAAACCTATCAAAGGAACAAATCGCACAAGAATAAGACTACTCTATTTAATTAACAACACGCGCAATTTTTACGAATTAACTGGTTAGCAGCTGGATTGCTCGACGTCGGGCACGTTCCTTACGTCCCGGCCGACGATTGTTTGCTGGAAGGGTAGCTTGTTCCACTGATTGGGTGGTCTTCTGCGACATCTGGGTTGGGGCGAAGATGAGCGGATATGTTACCGCCTCCCCTTCCCGGCAGACCGCTAGGGCTACTTCGAGTCCCCGAATTTGCGTGCGCAGGCTCTGATTGAGCTGCCGTTCCTCTGTCCAGCCTTTCTGGGCCGCCGTGAGTCGGTGGTAGACCACTTTCGTCTTTGCTGGATCCGTCCATGTGGCTTTTATCTGCTGCATTTCGCGGGTTAATTGAATAATCTGGGCGAGTAATTCCGCGTTTGTCTGTCTTGCGTGGTCCAATTCAGTCTGTAAGATTCGTAAGGAAGACATCGCTATAATCAAATAGATCATTTTAATTTATTAATGATTAAGTTAGATAATCATTTATCTCATTAAACAAAAAGTCACTAATAATTCTAACTATAAGAATAAATAACACGCAAATTTCTAATATTTTAGATCAGTCATTACATAAAACTATCACTATTGATTCACTCTTCGGGACAATATCTCTTCAGGCTTCGTTTGAGAGCCTCCACGGTATAGGGTCGACGGGTATCACGGACTGGGCGAGGTGGATAGGCGACTGCAATCCGCCCGGCGAGGATGTCTTCCACCACGTTTGCAAGATACATCCTCGCCTTAACCACCTGTAA
Source organism: Schmidtea mediterranea (assembly GCA_022537955.1). NCBI lineage: Eukaryota > Metazoa > Platyhelminthes > Tricladida > Dugesiidae > Schmidtea > Schmidtea mediterranea. The sequence goes on from CM039679.1 coordinate 85,864,201, forward strand.
ATCCACTTGCTCCTGCACCCTTTCCCATTGGGTGAGGAGGTCCTGCGCGTTCGTGTAGGTCTCCGCAGCTGGGTATTGCTGTCCCGAGAGACCGCAGGGATCCTTCTCTACGCCTAATATCCTCCAGGTAGTTGGATACGGCCACTGTGGTTGTATCTGATCGAATGTCCTCGCGGTCAGTTGAACTCTTGTCTGTCCCTGTTTGCCTGTACTTCGACTGATGCTTCGTTCGGGTGACATGTCTAAAACGTTTTTATTATTAGCTCCGCTTAATTCACCATGTTAGGTTGTTAACAAATAATTAGGGCCTATATCGCTGTTGAGGGTGTCATCCAATTTAATCTTATCGAGTTCTAGTATATTTTTATTTGGTCGGATTCTTTCGAAACGGGTGGCTTATACTAGTGAAACTAGTAATACACGGGTGGTAAGTCCATTAATCCACTTGATTTTTATTTAATTAGGCATGTTAATTTTAAGGGGTTATAGAGTTGACATTATGGGTGGCGACCACATTAATGAAGATATCATCGTACGCAAGTTGGGATTTTAGGTTTTATGCAACTGTATTATATCTTATTTTTGTCTATTTTATTCATTTTTCCTATTTTCGGACTTTCCATAATACAAATTGTTATTCGATCGAATAAATCTTATCACCATATTTTATAATAAAAGTTTATTGATTCTTTAAATCTAATGTTGAAGTTAATTCCATTGAACAATTCTATAAGTGGGTGATCTGAACGTTTAAGGGCGAGAACGGATGTCGAACGAATGAATCGATGAAGTATAGACGTGTGTTTGGCGATTTCATGTGATTTCCGGCGGATCTTGCGGCTTAAGCGTTTGAAAGGAAGTGCGATAGTTTATTTACATCCGGTAATTAAATTTATAGCATTTCATTTTCAGGATTATCGATTGACAGATTCATCTAAAATTATTCGGGTAAGTTATTATGTAGATTAATCTGAACATATCTTATCGCATTTTTAAGGAAAACTGGGTATTCCGATTGAGGCCTTCAAGTGGCTGAAATTTTATGTCATTGCAATATTTTCGTTTTGTGGAGTTTTATGTATTCGAAGAGCAAAAGAAATCGATATGAAGCCTTCTCGTGAGTTGACAAGTTTGTCTAATATTAAAATAAAACTTTTCTCTCATTTTAAACGTTGATTATTGTAAATTTTTTAATTTGATTTAAACTACTATTCATTTGTTTCGCTTTAATTTAGCCTCTGAACTTGTTTCATTTTAAAAAAAACTTCATTACAAACCTATAAATTATTCCCGTTTGGGTTAAGGGACGGTTTTAGTAACATTTTTTGGTTTCCACTACACGGTTTTCTCAAGTTTTCATTTCAACTAATTTGGTCGTCATACTATTAAATCCATGAATCTAGTTCTACTTTATTCTTATTCAAGGTTTATTTTGATCTCTACTAATGAAACTATTTTGCTTTTATTTAAATCGTTTGAGTTATAATCGCAGTATGCCTTGGTTTAATCGACATCGTCTCTCAGTTCAATTAACGTATTAATTAAGGAATTTATGTTATTTAACCAATAAACTAATATACTAAAGTTCTATTTAACCTACGTTAACTTTAATCGTTTTGATTGAGTTTATTTATCTATAAAGTATGTAGTTTTATGCAAAATTCTTTTAAGTTTAATCATAATGAAACAAATTCAGCTTAATCAACGAGTTATTTACCTTTAGTCAACAATTAATAATCTAATTCAGTTGAGTTAACGAATTATTATCTACAAATTTTTACAATTAAATTAGAATACCAATGATTAGCTTATTACACATTATAGATTTCAGTTAGCTATATCAACGATTTAATTTGTTTTATTCCCATACCCTTTCCCTTTAATAGGCCTTAAGCGCATTTTATGTTCATATTATATTTACTGAGTGCCCACTGGACTACTCGGTGTGATGATTTTAAGCCGTATGTAATATAATTTTAGGTCGATTTTACAGAATTGAGAAACGAGGAAGTAGCCAGAGACTCCTTCCTTATTTCTCGCTTCAGCTATAGGGATAAATATTGACGTTACGACCGCTGCGTTGCGCACGCTGAGTCTTCACGGGTACATATCATTGGCGATTTTCCACGCACTTACATGCATCTGCACTATGTAGATTTTACTTTCTTGCGTTATGTGTTGGCTGTGGGCCGGAAAAATTTCGACAAAATTATTTAACTATTAAGCATATAAAACAGGTTAATATTATCAATAATATTTATTAATTATATAACAATTAAACATAAATTACCATCCATTGACCAAAAATAACAAATAGCATAATATTGCATCAAAATAAAACAAAATGCCACTCTCCCCACGTCGACGCCAAGCAGAGCTCTACCGAGATGCTATGGACGTGACGTGGAAAGAGGGTTCCAACATAAATATTTCTCACCTAAAAAATAATTGAAATAGTTTCAAAACGGTTAAGATTTTCAAAATGGCTTGAAAAATAGTTTCAAAGTATTCAAAACTGATTAAAAATGGTTTTAAGATTTTTAAAACTATTTGAAAATGGTTAAGTTAAATGTGAAAATGGATCAGTATTTATACCTATTTTTCTCGCGTGTGGAATTTGATATAGTAAAACAAAATTCGACCTTGTTATTTTCTAGCAAATTCTATTCTTTAATTTTATTATTTTTTGATTTATTTTTATAATTTTTTATTTAGAATTTTTATTGAATTATTGCTAATTCAAATTTTTCAATTTAAATTTCACTTTAATGAACTTTAATTAATTTTTTCAATTTTGTCGAATTTGTTGTGTTTTCTTGTTGTATTTGTGTAGGTATCGTGCGAATCTTGGTGCATTTTGTTATTATTTTAATTTATTTTTATGTTTATTAATTTATATTTAATTCTCTTATTTTCTCATATTTTATATGGTTTAATTGGTGTTTCCAGGTTTATTTGAAGTGCATGTAATATTTGCGTGTGTGTTACTGATCCATTAAAACATTCTTCAAGGCCGTTTACGTTCTGGCCAACAATAATAATAATAATAATAATAATAATAATAATAATAATAATAATAATAATAATAATAATAATAATAATAATAAATATAATAGTAATGGTAGTAATAAGAATAGTAATAATAGTAATAGCAGTGATAATGCATTAGAATAATACATAGTAACCATGATAATACTAGTAATAATTATAGGACAAAGTAGTGTTGGGCCAGTACAAGGTTTTGTTTGAATAGATTGGAAACAGCACACAAACACAACACGCAAAATTTAAAATCAGACCCATAAACATCAAATAACCACCTCAAAATGCGAGAAAACACATAATTAAAAATATAAAATGAGAAAACATAAAAGTAAATTAAAATATTAACAAATGCACCAAGATCTGCACGAATCGACATAAAAATAGCATAATAACAAAAGATTTGACCGAAAATTGACAATTCACGGAAAAAGAAAAGAGTTCATGAATAAATTGAATAAAAGTAAAATAATTTTAGTAAGAAATGATTAAAATTAAAAGTTAATGAATAAATTGTCACAAAAATCAAGAAAATAATAAAAATTAGAAACAAATTAGACAAGTAATATCAAGATCAAATTTTGTTTTATCGCATGAAAATTAACACGCAAGGTTAGGGTCACAGAATATGTATATATACCAATCCATTTTAACAGAATTTTAATGCTTTTTCACTCAGTGAACGAATTACTCTTTACCAGAAGTGTATAATTGACAGAAACAACTCTCGGAAGTTATTTGCGCTTCGCGAACGCAAGTAACTTATAGGTAAGCTCTACTTGCTCGTGAGTGTGGGAATGCTTTGTCGTATGTTTTGAATGCCTGAGCTGAGCTAATGGACAAACTATGATCTAATTGTATTAAAAAATTATATGTATTCAGAAAGCGAATTTGATTAATATGTCGAAATTTTTCTGGCCCACAGCCACACAACATGCAAGTCAGTAAACTGAAACATAACTAGTCACACTGTGTAAGTGCGGTTTCTCCGCCTATAATGTGTGCCCATGAGAGTTCCGTCGTGCGTAACGACGGCCTCGAACGTAAATATTCTGTTCGTTATAGGGGCGGTGGGAAGATCAAGGACTAGTCTTTTGGCTGGCTCTCTTTCACCCATCTCCCAAAAATTCGATTCTATACATCGGCTAAAATGATCACACCGAGTAGTCCAGTGAGCACTCGTAAACTCTAACATAAACACAATTTCCTTAAGATCAAATTGAAGGGTACGGGAGACGGAAACTCGAAATCGATGTGACAAAAGATAATTAAATGTATTAAAATTGACAAAGGATAATTAAATGTATTAAAATTGACAAAGATAATTAAATGTATTAAAATTGACAAAGGATAATTAAATGTATTAAAATTGACAAAAATAATTAAATGTGACAAAAGATAATTAATTGTATTAAAATTGACAAAAGATAATTAAATGTATTAAAATTGACAAATGATAATTAATTGTATTAAAATTGACAAAAATAATTAAATGTATTAAAATTGATGAAAATAATTAAATGTATTAGGATTGATAAGAATAAATAATAAAATGGGTTGAAATTAATAAGAATAATTAAAGGTGTTAAAATAAATAATAAATAAATAATAAAATGGGTATAAATTAATGAGAATAATTAAAGGTGTTAAAATTGATGAAATGTTCAAGTGTGTTAAACTGACGAAAATAAGTAATTAAAAACTATAAGAAACGATTAAAGGAATTAATTTGAGGAAACTAATTATTTATATTAAAACCGTGAAGAATATCTAAAATGGTGAATCAATGCAGATAATAAATCGTACTGAAACGGTAGATAGTAATTAAAAATATTAAATTAATGTGAATAATGAGTTATATAACCCTACAGGGAACAATGAAAGATAATAAGCTGACAAAATAACTAACAGTACTAAAATTGTTGAGAATGATTAAAGGTGTAAAAACTGACGAAAGTAATCTTTACTTATTAAAGTTAACCAAGGAATTGCAAATGATTAGATGTACCGATAATAATTGAGTATAATGCATAATAGTTGTAAATTACTAAAAGGATAGAAATAACCATAAACCATTTAAAGTGAGGTGAATCATTAGAACTTAATAGAAGTAACTGCATGACAAAATTTACCTAAGATAGACGAAAATGACTAAAACTGAGTATAATTAAGGAATTATAATTTGCTAAACGTAAAGAGGAGAGAGCGACGGTAAAGAGAAAAATGTTAAAACTGGTGAAAGAACTCAATAGGTAATTGTTTATTTAGGTAAATGAATGTCACGAGACCGCAAACTAGATATCTAGAGAAACCTAAAAGAAACCATCTGTGGCTATTAACTGCCTATAATTAAAATAAATATATCAATATAATAATTGATTTTAATAAAACGCAACCAAATCACCGAAATAAATTAGAAAATACATTAACATGTTACTAACGGAGCAGAAATAACGCTCATCTGTGAAAATAATCATGTATTAATATAGAACACACAAGATTCCATTAACACGAATACATAATCACAATAAATAGTTAACTGTTCGTTCCACCGAAATCGGATATGCATGGAAGCATTCACGAGTGACCCATAGGAAAAGGAACCATCACAACAATTGTTGTTGACCGAAACACCATTGAGGGCTTGACGAACTTGGAAAGAGACCGGCTATACATCCACGCAGGGATGCAATGAATAACGAGAATAAGCCCGCATAGAGTTAGTTGAAATCCACGCATGTAGAAACGAATAGGCATCCGGTACTGATAACCACCGAGATGGAATATTGAGACTAAATAGGCGATACCCAATTCCTCTTAAATGTAACCGAGTAGGGAGAAATAAAAATCACCGGATTAATATGGTAAATTTCTGAATGCCGCTCAGCTGAGAAATAATATTATATAATGAAATAAGCAGCAACTAATTTACTCACCCGGAATGCTGATTATAATAAAACGCTAGCCAACTGTTAGTTTTCCGTGAATTAGTACCACTCAGTTGCTAATTTCGCTAGCTAACTGAATGAATGTGATAAGATCAAAATACTGAATAAATAATATTCAAAAACATTTTTTTTGGAACTCCCTGAAAATATTAAGTTATTTCTCACACTAATTAATTTTTGCGTTGAGAATAATTACAATAAACTCACTGGTCAAGCGACATATCAATCTATGGTTCAATATAAATACCGAATATCAACTAGCAATCAGCATCTTACATCATGTCAAATCAACGACAAGTACCCGTTTCAAACAAACAGAATACACAGAAACGAATAAATGATGGACGACGAGACCGAGTATCTACACATAACACGGGTCGACGGGATGAATTGCGACCAGGTACTATTTCATTTTAAGAATTTAGATTTTTCCGTGTAATAATTGACCGTAAATTAATATCACCCAACCAACTAGTAGCTTTAAGTCCATGTTAAGTTATTCATAAGTAACATATAGACTCAACAATATCTAATCTTCCTTTTAAACGATAATTATGATGATTATTTTAGATTGCGAAAATACGCATGGAGGCTGGAGTGATGACTCCCGCGTAACACTCCGGATGTCAAACGCTTCTGCCGCTCGTTATAGGCAAGCGCTTTGGGACCAAGGGTACGCTTTGGCGACATATGGTGGACCCAATTGGCCTCGACGGCCCAATGATAGAGGAGATGAGATCGAACTGCCAAGTATCGCCATTAAGCGCGAGCCCAGTAGAAATCCAGCACGAGAAGCCCGCCAGAGAGCTGAATATGTCGCGATGAAAATGGAGGAAATGGAGCGGAAAATCTCCACCGAAAAATCTCCACCTGATTATGAGGTCTCATTCGAGCTTAACGACAAAAGACTCTTGCAAATGACTGCTCCAACAACACTGATTCTGCCTGAAAGATTGATTCAGCCAGCGATTCGTGATAGACTTGGATCAAGGCAACAAGACGAGCATGCGTATGCCCGCCGACACCCCCGATGGACGTTCTCTAGTCGTAATCGCCGAGACTCGGATTCAAAAGACAAGGATAAATACTAGATTTGAATAAATTGATGTCTTGAAATAAATGTTGTTAAATCAACTTGATTATTTGCATTTTCTTTTTCTCTTATAAACGGAATAAATCCCAACAGGGCGATCAGTACGATGACTTTAACGACTTTATTAAAAAATTGTTTTCTTAACTTAATATTTGGATATTACGAGGAAGGAGATTTTCTTAGTTCAACTAGCTAACTATAAATTAAATTAAATAAATAATTTGTAACGAAATTCACCGAGAATTAGTTCGATGGAAACGATGATGTTCACTAAAATACATGAAACACGGGCCTAGGAGATTAATTTGCGTATTGAAAGCAGCGACGACAATAATTATTTTTTCAAATATTTTTAATTTAGAAATGGAAGCGACCCAGATCCTCAGTCGAGAATTGAAAGAACTCAGATGCGAGAACGCGCACCTCCATCGCCAACTTCTCCAACAAAGTCGCGAAATCCAAAGAATAAAAGCTACATGGACGGAACCGGAAAAGATGAAGAGTGTGTACCAGCGCCTTACTGCGGCCCAGCAAGGATGGAAAGACGAGAAGTCATTGAATCAAGCCCAAAGAACTCAGATCAAAGTGTTGGAAGTTGAAAAGGAAAAGATTTATTTAATTTATTTTCTCCAAGGGAATTATTTGAAACTTGTAAGATTTTTATAATTATATTTTAAAATGTAATAACTTTTCAAATCATTAACAATAAAATACTATTATAAATTGTATAATAATAAAACACCATACATAGTTATAAAATCATAAAAATAAAATAAAATACTACACATAAAATACCACACATAATTGTTCAAAAAAAAGTCATAATAATTGTTCAGATAATTCACAAAAATTGTTAATATTGTTTTTCATATTGGGAATTGGCTTCAGGGTTTGTTCTGAACTGTTCACTATACATTTTGAGGATTTTGCTTGGCCCTGCTTTAAAGTATTTATTTAAGATAAATGTGGTGATGGGCTTGACCTCATCATCCAACAAATGCGAATGGGTTTTGAATGCCCGTATGAACTGAAACTGCGATAGTTGTGTAAATGTTTTATTCACTTGATTTGTTAATAATAATCTTATTTGTGTTTAATCTTGGTTTAGCGATTGAATTATTTTTTTCTTAAACAGTTAAATATTAAAAACTTTAGAACAGTTAAATAGTTGAGACGGGGACCGTTAAGATTAAAGCATGATGTCTTCCATGACAGCTCATGAACCCAACTGAATACTAGGGTATTGGCAGTCTTTGAAAAGAGGCTCACCCTTTGCTAATATTCAACCCACTGGCACACAGTACCAACGTCAACTTTTGACGGATGGCTAGCGGTTAAGCTTCTTATACAGGAGCTGGGTAGGAAGTAGTTACCCTTAGGCTGGATTGACATTTTTGGTTACCCATCAGTGTCCAGCACGGTTCTATTTACAAAAATTTGTACTTCGCTTTCAAATACTCCATATATGATGACATGCGTCGGCTTAGATGTAGCCTATGCAAACTTTGTGTCTAATTGTCAATTAACATTTTGGGGTAATTGACTTTGATTTAAATCAACATGGTAACCAAAACATATATAAGGAATAGATACTGGTGGGTTACAGGGTTTCATTATTTGCTTATCCTTCTAGTTGCCCTCGTAACGCCATACAAAATGATACTAACCGCCACTTGGCACCCGTTGCTAGGCAACGTTGGTAATGTGTTCAAGTGGTGGATTGCCCGCAAAAAATTGAGTACCATGTGCTAGTACTGTAGTTGCTCGGACAACCCTCGGGTTCACGAGCTGTCGATAGAAGACCTGTGCTCGCTTTTGATTCTTAGGTCACATTATTCTCCTATCTCCTTCAAATGTTAACCTATACTCTCATATCATTCATTGTTATGTCTATTCTCATAGTCCTTCTTCTTGTTGCCCATGTCGAAGATTTATTCTTTGATCTGTACACCCTTTGTTATGTGAAATACACCCACATTATATCTTTCACCCTTATCCCTATTATAACTACAATGTTTCCCATTAATATTACCAGCATTATTATTGTTGCTACTATATATATTACCTTTCTTAATTGTCACTACTAATACCTTTATTATTATTTTTATAGCTATAACTACCATTATATTTATTGTTATTGTTACTATGAGTATTACTATTATTATTATTGTTATCATAATTATTATCAATCATTACTACAAATACCATGATTATTATTATTATTACCATTATTATTATTATTATTATCATTATTATTATTATCAATATTATTATTGCTATAATTACCATTACCCTTATCATTATCGTTATATTTATTAAGGTTTTGTAGGGATCCTTCCTTATTCCTCTGCGTTAAATTTTTTATTGATATACAGCATTAGCCGTAGTCCATCTATATTTTTCGGTTTTCGATAAAGTATTTTTGTAAATTCGAAAATTTTAGCAGCGTTCCGCCCTTATTTTACGGTTCATCCTATTCTACAGTTTTTGACAAGTATTTTCATTGACTCGGAAAATTTGAGCAGCGTTCCACCCTTATTTTACACGTTCCATTTTTACGTTACTATTTTTGTTAAGTATTTGAATTAGTTAGGAAAATTTGAGCAGCGTCCCGCCCATATTTTCCGCCTCAACTCAAATTAATCTATTTAATTCTTATTTAAAACCATTATTTTCATGATTTTGGTCGTTCGGATTAATCTTTTTCCGATGGCTATCCATTTTAACTGTTGCAACGATTTCGCAATTTTCCCCGCTACCCATTCCCTCTTTTTGTCCTTAAGATCTATTTATGTTCATTTCATAGTTAATGAGTGCCACTGGACTACTCGGTGTTAGAGATTTTGAGCCGATTGTTGTTAAAAATTTATGTAAATTTTACAGAAAACGGATGGTGAAGGAGCAGCCAATAAACTACTCATTTACCCTCCAATTTCCCCTATGTACGGATAATATTGACGTTCCAACTCCTGCGTTCCGCACGCTAAGTCTTCACGGGTACATATCATTGGCGATCTTCCACGCACTTACACGAATCTGTACTATGTAGATTTTGCTTTCTTGCGTTATGTGTTGGCTGTGGGCCGGAAAAGGAATAACAAATAATATTTTACCATAGCATTTGGAATAAAAGTTTCGATGCACTAAGGCTGTAGATATAAAATATTTATTCAGCATATTACATCGGCCACATACATTTGAAATTCATTGTATCCATTCCATAAAATTTACTTCGAAAATCCCATAAATTTAATTCGATAAATCATCTATAAATTCAATTGGAAAAACAAAATTATCCATAAAATTAATCTGAAAATCATCCATAAATTCAATTGAGAAATTACCCATAAATTTGATTCAAAAATCATCCATAAATTCAATTGAGAAATTACCCATAATTTGATTCAAAAAATCATCCATAAATTCAATTGGAAAAACAAAATTATCCATAAACAAAATCATCCATCAATTCGATCTGAAAAGTCATATATAAATTCAATTGAAAAATTACCCATCAATTCTCTTCGAAAAAATCAACTAAAAAATATTGCACCAGATGAGAGTGATCGTGTTCAGGCAAAACACTTACCCGTGTTAATTGCCTGAATGCACGGCTCTCAACCAGCTACACAACCAGCTACACAGTTCTATAATGAAATTTTCCTCCGAAAAATAAGACTGAAAATTTGTGAAAACACATCGGTATTTATACCTATTTTTCTCGCGTGTGAAATTTGGTGCAGTAAAACAAAATTCGACCTTGTTATTTTCTAGTAAATTCTATTCTTTAATTTTATTATTTTTTGATTTATTTTTATAATTTTTTATTTAAGATTTTTATTGAATTATTACTAATTCAAATTTTCGATTTAAATTTCATTTTAATGAACTTTTGTTAATTTTTTCAATTTCGTCGAATTTGCTGTGTTTTCTTGTTATATTTGTGTAGGTATCGTGCGAATCTTGGTGAATTTTGTTATTATTTTATTTTTATTTTTATGTTTTTGATTTTATTTTTATTTATATTCTCTCAGATTTTAAAGTGTTTAATTGATGTTGTATATTGTATTTTAAGTTATCATGGTGCTGGGTTTTCATGCTGTATTACCGATGCATTTAAACAATTCTCAAGGATATTGGTGTGCTGGCCCAACATAAAACACTCCGGGGCCCGTAAAATTGCGACCCGCAATTTCTTAAAGATCTAAGCTATGAACTATGCAGAGTTTACATTTTCCATTCAATTGGGTCTACGAGCTACATGGTCGTGACCTTAAAACCCACATGCATAAAAATAATCATACAGTATACATCAATATACGGTTTACAAGATGAAGTGAAAGAGGACATACAGTCCGGTCATGATCACACATAAAGAATAGTTAATTGTCTAAGAATCATTAGTTCATTGTTAATCATGAGTTTAATATTCAGTCACTTGGGTATTCGTCTCGCTGATGCTTTGAGTTTCTTGGTTTCCGATTGATTACTTTCTTCAGCAGGTTCTGATATTTTGACGATTCGATATCTGTTGTGCGATTTGACTTTGAGATTTTGTTTAGTTTGGGGAATTGACTTCATTAGATGCCGATTGTTTGGAAGATTGGCAGGCTTAGTGAATCTCAGATAAGAAGAATAGATAGAATTTTTAGTTCAAGACTCCTTTCTTGCTGATTTATTTAGGGTTTTGAGTTGTAAATTGACATTCTAACTTTCGTTTGTTGATTGTTTCTTTGCATCTTGAACTGGGTGGCGTTCAATTGGATTCTGTGGATAGCTGACCCTTTATCATATTATCTAGTCTCGATTGTTTGATGATAATTGATCGGTTCGGGATTATTCATGATTCTTGGAGGTTGGTTTGAGTTTCTTCTTTTCAGTTATCAATTTTGGCTGTTTGTTCTCGATTTTTGGTTCTTTTTGTTATTTTGTGGGGTTTCTAAAGATTATCCATGATTATTTTAGTATTATTTCCTTGATGGGTGTTTCCTTTTTCTATTGACTTTCGATTTGATTTTCTAGAGTTCTGAGGGTTTGAACGATCTGTTTTCCTTGTTTTAATCCTTTGACTATTGGGTATAATAAGAATTGATCCATCCGTAATTGGTATCCTTTGGGTTTCTCATATATCGGCATATTTGTTACAGTTAATTTTTGCATTGTTTGATTGGTTGTGGGGTTTTTCGACATCTTTCTAAGGGATGTTAGGTTGTACATATGAGCTTGTTACTGCTATCCTCCTTCTCATCGCCAATATCAGGCTGCTTTCGAATTCCTTGTTTTTATAACAATTTTCAGGTTCCTTTAATAGGGTTTGTTATTATTTTCTCTTGATTTTGGGAAGTTGTTTGACTTTCTGTTTCTCTCCTTTCTTTATCTCTGTTGCTTTTATTACCGTATCTGGTTTCTCGTTTCTGTGATTTGTATTAACTTTATTTTTGCATCGCTTATCTTCTTGGTTTGCCTTTACTACGATTTTCAAGATCCTTTCAATATTCCATTTTGATTGAGTGCATTTTGTAGTTCAGTCTCATCATCTTTTGTCTTGTCGTTTGTTGGCATTGCCCTTTGCCTTCTCTCTTTACTGATTTGATTTATCTTTCTTGTAATCTGGTTTTTGATTTTTGAGTTGGTTTTGATTTGTTCTCTGATCCTTTCCTTATTCATATCCGCTGTTGCACGTCAGTCTTGCTTGGAATTACGATTCCGTGATATTCATTTGTCTTGTTTGGCTGCATCTAGTTTCACTTGCAATTGGACGTCTTTCTTGCTCTTTTCCTGGCTTTAATTTTGAGTCTCTTCCACTCTTTTGCTACATTTATTTCTTTGTCTTTTTAGTTTTTCCATTTAACTCAATCACCACGAATTTCGTTTCTCAGTTAGATGTCCTTTGTTGTTATTCGCCAGTTTCTCATTACTTGATTCAGTTTTTTGTTAAATTATTCTCCCTCGTCTTTTTTGTTGTGACTTGGTATTTCATCTATTTCTTCGATGCTTTCGTTTCGTGTTGATACTTCCTTTACTGTTTTGCTGCTTTATCTTGCTCCGATCGTGACTTTGTTTTTGTTGTTCCTGATTTTCGTCTCTCATCTGATTGTACTGGATTTTCCAGGTTTTAAATTGCACTCCAAGTCTACTCTTGTCTCTGATTTCCTTGATGGCTTCGGTACCTCTTAATAGGTTTATTTCAATTTCTGATTCCGATTTGATTAGCTTCTAATTGATTTGTTTCTCCATTTTAACGTAATATTGCATCACTTGTCTTTCTCAATCCGCTTTATTCGTTGTCACATCGTCTGATTTTTAATTTGTTTTCGCTCTTCGACTATAATATTTATACACTACTTTTATATATTATCGGATATTATTATATTCATTCCATATAATATTTATACACTACTTTTATACATTACTATATAAACATATCTATTATATACATTATATACTCACTCCTGTCTACTTATTACTCTATCGTCTCCAAAGGGTCTTCGCGCAAGGTGCGTATCCCTCCGCATCTCTCGTCAGTTACATGATATATGTCGATCTCACTTGGCTATTGGGTATTGGTTTATATTTTGACTTGCTTTGTTCTCTCGATTTTGAATTTTCTGTGAGTCCATCATTTGTTTCCAACAGATTTTGTCTGTGTTTTCTTCATCATTTGATCTTTTCTGATCGTCTTTTATTACTCTCTCGGTTTTCTCCCTCTTTGTTATCTTCTAGGCTCTCTTTTATTGTCTATGAATTTTATTTCTCCTTTCTTTAACAGGGCTTTTATCGTCCTTGGTAATGCATACCCGGAATTTATTGCTCTTTTTTGTAATATATTTTCAATGCTTTCGAATTTGTTTACGTCTATAATTTCGTTATCAGATTTTCTTTTTCTCCACTTGATCAATTTTGCTGCTGCTTCATCGTATCCTCTCCCGATTGCTCCAAGAATTGGGTTTAAATTTTTCCAATTACTTCGATGTCTTCTTTAATTCCATTTATCGTAACTAAATCTATTGCTCTTGCTTCTCGCGACATCATAACGTAATTTAACATCGTTTTTCCTTTATTGCCATTCTCATTTAGAGTTGATCCTGTTTTTAATAACTCCCTCAGAATTTTCGTTGGCGTATCTCTTGACACTGCAATCATCATGGGTGTTTGTCCTTTCTCATTTCTCGATAACTTCCATCGTTCGTTCCTCGTTTGTTTTGGTATATTTTCAGTTTCTCTACACAATGGTTCCCTTGATTCCGGTTTCTCGTAACTCATTTTCTTGATTCTATCTCTAGTTTATCGACTCTATTATTCGTCGTTTACTTGATCTCTTTATTCTTTTGGTTTACTCGATCTCTTTATTCTTTGTCAATTATCTAAACATAAGTAACACTTCTAGTATATAAATTTCCGCATTAATTTATCGTACTACTCTCACTGCTTTTCCCTAATTCTTTTCTCTACGTCAACTTTTTATCTTTTTAATTTTTGTTTTTTCATTTTAATTTTATTTTAAATTATCTATAGCTCGTATCAATTATCTATTTGTTTCGTCTAAATTATCCTTATAGTCGCATCAATTATCTATCCGGTCGTATCAATTAACTATTTTAATCAAATAAATCATCACCATCATATCAATAATCGTCTCGTTTACTATTCTCCTTTATCTCTATCATTGGTCCAACAACGTTCCTTAATTCCTATGCGCTATAGGTCTTTTTACTTAACTCTTCTCGTCATTTTCCTTAAACTTTAACCACTGTTGCTCTATGGGCCTTTTTATTTAAATTCTCTTGTCTTTTCCCGTAAACTCTATTCGCTGTAATAATTTTTCTTTTGCTTCATCTCCCTTCATTTTTTAAGTCTATTTTGAATTATCTATATCTCGTAACAATTATCTATCGACCTCGTATCAATTATCTATATAGTCTTATCAATTATCTATGTGGTCGCATTAATTATCTATATTACAATAATAAAATCATTATACTCATACTCTCATTCAACTGGCACTCTATGGCCTCTAATATCTAATCATAATCATTTCTCATCTGGCACTCTATGGCCTCTAATATCTAATCATAATCATATCTCATCCGGCACTCTATGGCCTCTAATATCTAATCATAATCATATCTCATCCGGCACTCTATGGCCTCTAATATCTAATCATAATCATATCTCATCCGGCACTCTATGGCCTCTAATATCTAATCATAATCATATCTCATCCGGCACTCTATGGCCTCTAATATCTAATCATAATCATATCTCATCCGGCACTCTATGGCCTCTAATATCTAATCATAATCATATCTCATCCGGCACTCTATGGCCTCTAATATCTAATCATAATCATATCTCATCGGGCACTCTATGGCCTCTAATATCTAATCATAATCATATCTTACTATCTTTACTGTTTACTCTAATCATAATCATATTCTATCAATTTCATCTTTACTCATATTCGTATTAGTCTTATTCATATTATCTCTCATTGTTTCACCGGACTTGAGCTCATCAGTGACTTTTGGGTGTGTTTGAGGCCTCACACTGACTCTCAAGCCATGGCGTCTTTTGGCCGCGCATTCTTCCGGTTACGCTTTACTCACCGCCATTCGGATATTTGGTACTCGGTGTGGGATCCGGGTTATTGTACCAAACTCCTCGCTGGGCAATAAAAAAACATTCCCTCGGTACTCGGTGTGGGATCTGGGTTGTGTACCTCGAAGAATATAAAAGTATGGAAATGCCTAGACGTTCAACCAAGTTCCAAAAACGGTTTACTTGATTTCCCGAATAGTGAAAAGAAAAGGAAGCGATTAAATGTGGGAGCGGAAAATAACTATCAAATCTCTGCCCGCTCCTTCCATCAGATTTCTCGGCTCAATTCGGCCGCTCTCATCTGGCTTTAGTAGGACATTTTGAGTATGAACCATTTACCGGTTAGTTCACACCTCACCTACCGTTTGGCCCCGATACTCGGTGTGGGATCCGGGTTGTTGTATCGAGTTCCTCCCAGCGAAAAAAAGAATCGTTCGATACTCGGTGTGTGATCCGGGTTTGTGTATCGAACGGCTCAGCGCCATCAGTCTCTTGGCTGATAACAACCTGAACACGACAGTCCGTAGCTGTCCTCTGGTGCCTCACCACCAGCTAGGGAAAAAAGAATATCTCTAGGTACCTTTAACGTCTAAATCATGCGCATTTTCCAATTTTTATTTTTATTTTCGGTTTCCCCTTCACTTTCCCAATTCAAAAATTGTAGTAATCGCGTTGGTTTGTTCCCCAAAGAGGTGATCAATCTCTCACCAGGAACTCCCCAACATTTGCGACGGTACCTACTACCTTCCTCTCCTCGGGTTGATCAGGGTTCTCCATCGGAATAAGCGTACTATCGTTATGATAGCTCGGTTTTAAATCTTACTTTCCAGTATCATTTCCATATAATATAATATAAATAACATTACAAAATACACTAACAAAATGATGCATCGAAACTTTTACCGTACCTTATGTGTGATTTTTCAGCTTTCACTGTTTAGGTTGTGTTTTACTTGTCCACTCAGAATTTATTTCACGGCTTTCATGAAGTTTTCGGCTTTTTCCGTATGTTTTACACCTTTCGGTTGCTATTGTTGTCTCATTTATTATTATTATTAATCTCAACTCATCGTACTCGTTTTTAATCATCATTTTCCTCTGGTTGCTAACTATTATTCTCGTAATTCATTATTATCTCTAATCCTTTATTTTCATTAATAACAAACGTCATCATTTTATTCATCTACGCTCATTTCTTACTATTCATTTCATTTACACCTGAACATTTCCTTTTATCTACGCCTAAGTTTCTCCATCATCTGGATTATCTTTTCGTCAATTTCTCTAACTTAATCGATTATCTGTTCTCGTGTAGTGTCTAATTTGGCTTTACTTGGCCTCATGTCTTTTGTCATACGTACAATCAATTGTTCGTTACTTCCGCTAATTTTCTCATCTCATAGGAGAAGGGGTTCGAAATCGTTGCAACCTTTTCCGTTACTATTTTGATCTTTATTTTAATTACTTTCAATTAATCGTTTATTAAGTTTAGAATTGTTTTAATTGACTTGATTATCCCGTCTTATTTCAAAACAATATTAATCCGGCAATTTCTATTTTTCCAATTTTTTTTTTTTTTTTTTTTTTTTACGAACTCTTACCGGTGTTCCTATCTAATTATTATTTACATGGTTCTGAAATTTATTTACACGACATTTACACGACCCCTTTTTTTGTGGTTTCACCTTTTCTAATCGCTTTATCCCTCGTGATTTCCACCTTTTCCTTATTTTTATTATTTTAATTTTTATTTATTTATCTTTTTTTTTTAATATTTTTATTACTACTTCTACGGTTTTTTGGATGATATTTACACGATGATTCCATTGATTTATACAACCTACCCATAATTTTATTTTTATTTATAGTTTTCTGTTTCTTTGATTCCTACTCTACAAATATTGATAATTTTATCCCCACTTTCCTGTTGAATCGTTTCATTTTTGAAATTTTTGTGTATCTAATATTTTAACTTGTTTACATATATTGATATTTTCCTCTCTTATTACAATATTCATGAGTTTTCTAAACTGTTGTTTTGTTTCATCATATTGTTGGAGTTCTCGGTGACTTCGGATAGAAATTATTGTCGATCTGCCTCCAAACGTGCTTTAAACACCAGTAACGAACTCCAAACGATATAAACTTTATTGATTAAAACACTTTGTCTCCACTGATTCACAAAAATATTTACAATTCACTTTCCAAATTTTTAATTTCTTCACAATTTTCTGAATTCTAGAGTATTCGGAGGTTTTGACCCATTGTAACTTTTTATCAAAAGTTCACATGATGATAGTTCTATGGTAATTTTTGATCGTCTTATTGTTCTACACAATATATCAAAAATTAAAAAAAAATTTCCAAAGTTGTGACCCTTTATAACTTTTTATCTAAAGCTCTGATGACTAAAGTTCTATTGGCAATTTTGCTTGTTTCGTCGATCTCTACAACATATCAAAAATTAAAAATTTTGACCAAGGTTTTGACCCTTTATAACTTTTGACCCAGAAGTCAGACTACCATACTTCTATAGTAAATATTGCTCAGCTTCTCAAGCTCTACAACATATCAAAAATTAAAAATTTTGACCAAGGTTTCGACCCTTTATAACTTTTGACCCAGAAGTCAGACTACCATACTTCTATAGTAAATATTGCTCAGCTTCTCAAGCTCTACAACATATCAAAAATTAAAATTTTTGAAGGTTTGACCCTTAATAACTTTTTATCCAAAGGTCGGAAGATCCTAATTTTATCGCCACTTTTGCCCTTTCGTCGTTCTGTACAACATATTAAAAATAATTTTTTTTGACCAAAGTTTGACCCTTTTTAGCTTCGACCTTTAGAAGATATAACCATGGTTCTATTGGCAATTTTATTAAGCTCATTCTTCTCTACAACATATCAAAAGTTATATTTTTGGTCAAGGTTTGACCCTTTTTAGCTTCGGACCCTTAGAAGATATGACCATGGTTCTATTGGCAATTTTATTAAGCTCATTCTTCTCTACAACATATCAAAAATTATATTTTTGGTCAAGGTTTGACCCTTTTTAGCTTCGGACCCTTAGAAGATATGACCATGGTTCTATTGGCAATTTTATTAAGCTCATTCTTCTCTACAACATATCAAAAATTATATTTTTGGTCAAGGTTTGACCCTTTTTAGCTTCGGACCCTTAGAAGATATGACCATGGTTCTATTGGCAATTTTATTAAGCTCATTCTTCTCTACAACATATCAAAAATTATATTTTGGTCAAGGTTTGACCCTTTACACCTTTGAAGTTCGATAAGATACGACTATAGTTCCATTGACAATAATACTCAACTCACCGTCCTGTACAACATATCAAAAATAAAATTTTTGGCCAAGGTTTGACCCTTTGTAACTTCGAACCTTCAGAAAATACAACCATAGTTCAATTGGCATTTTTACTCAGCTCATCGTTCTCTACATAATATCATTGAACTGTTTTCTCATCGTCAATAAGTCGATCGTTTTCCTTCGTTTGTTATTAAGTTCCATTCTTTAGTTCATCCTCTCTCCGTGGTCCGACAAAATGTCGTTCCAACATTTCTGTTTAATAATTAAACATTTGCTTTTATTTCCTTGGGTTCTTGGCAAAAACAATCATGGTTATCCCGGCTGAGCCCCCAAATTTGTACTTGGTGGGCTAGTCGTCTGTTATTTACTCTCTTGATTTGTAGTCAGGTCGTTCGTTTTTCATCGATCTTTACAATATTTGAACTCTATATTTCATCTCTCCGGGGTTCGGCAAAATGTCGTCCCGACACTTCCCGTCAAAAAGACAGCCACGCTTCATGTCCCCTCGCTTGCTGTACAAGAAAATCATTCTATCCCGGTTGAGCCCCCAAATTTGTACTTGGTGGGCTAGTCGTCTATTGTTTACTCTCTTGATTTGTAGTCAGGTCGTTCGTTTTTCATCGATCTTTACAATATTTGAACTCTATATTTCATCTCTCCGGGGTTCGGCAAAATGTCGTCCCGACACTTCCCGTCAAAAAGACAGCCACGCTTCATGTCCCCTCGCTTGCTGTACAAGAAAATCATTCTATCCCGGCTGAGCCCCCAAATTTGTATGGTGGGTTACAGGGTTTCATTATTTGCTTATCCTTCTAGTTGCCCTCGTAACGCCATACAAAATGATACTAACCGCCACTTGGCACCCGTTGCTAGGCAACGTTGGTAATGTGTTCAAGTGGTGGATTGCCCGCAAAAATTGAGTACCATGTGCTAGTACTGTAGTTGCTCGGACAACCCTCGGGTTCACGAGCTGTCGATAGAAGACCTGTGCTCGCTTTTGATTCTTAGGTCACATTATTCTCCTATCTCCTTCAAATGTTAACCTATACTCTCATATCATTCATTGTTATGTCTATTCTCATAGTCCTTCTTCTTGTTGCCCATGTCGAAGATTATTCTTTGATCTGTACACCCTTTGTTATGTGAAATACACCCACATTATATCTTTCACCCTTATCCCTATTATAACTACAATGTTTCCCATTAATATTACCAGCATTATTATTGTTGCTACTATATATATTACCTTTCTTAATTGTCACTACTAATACCTTTATTATTATTTTTATAGCTATAACTACCATTATATTTATTGTTATTGTTACTATGAGTATTACTATTATTATTATTGTTATCATAATTATTATCAATCATTACTACAAATACCATGATTATTATTATTATTACCATTATTATTATTATTATTATCATTATTATTATTATCAATATTATTATTGCTATAATTACCATTACCCTTATCATTATCGTTATATTTATTAAGGTTTTGTAGGGATCCTTCCTTATTCCTCTGCGTTAAATTTTTTATTGATATACAGCATTAGCCGTAGTCCATCTATATTTTTCGGTTTTCGATAAAGTATTTTTGTAAATTCGAAAATTTTAGCAGCGTTCCGCCCTTATTTTACGGTTCATCCCTATTCTACAGTTTTTGACAAAGTATTTTCATTGACTCGGAAAATTTGAGCAGCGTTCCACCCTTATTTTACACGTTCCATTTTTACGTTACTATTTTTGTTAAGTATTTGAATTAGTTAGGAAAATTTGAGCAGCGTCCCGCCCATATTTTCCGCCTCAACTCAAATTAATCTATTTAATTCTTATTTAAAACCATTATTTTCATGATTTTGGTCGTTCGGATTAATCTTTTTCCGATGGCTATCCATTTTAACTGTTGCAACGATTTCGCAATTTTCCCCGCTACCCATTCCCTCTTTTTGTCCTTAAGATCTATTTATGTTCATTTCATAGTTAATGAGTGCCCACTGGACTACTCGGTGTTAGAGATTTTGAGCCGATTGTTGTTAAAAATTTATGTAAATTTTACAGAAAACGGATGGTGAAGGAGCAGCCAATAAACTACTCATTTACCCTCCAATTTCCCTATGTACGGATAATATTGACGTTCCAACTCCTGCGTTCCGCACGCTAAGTCTTCACGGGTACATATCATTGGCGATCTTCCACGCACTTACACGAATCTGTACTATGTAGATTTTGCTTTCTTGCGTTATGTGTTGGCTGTGGGCCGGAAAAGGAATAACAAATAATATTTTACCATAGCATTTGGAATAAAAGTTTCGATGCACTAAGGCTGTAGATATAAAATATTTATTCAGCATATTACATCGGCCACATACATTTGAAATTCATTGTATCCATTCCATAAAATTTACTTCGAAAATCCCATAAATTTAATTCGATAAATCATCTATAAATTCAATTGGAAAAACAAAATTATCCATAAAATTAATCTGAAAAATCATCCATAAATTCAATTGAGAAATTACCCATAAATTTGATTCAAAAAATCATCCATAAATTCAATTGAGAAATTACCCATAATTTGATTCAAAAAATCATCCATAAATTCAATTGGAAAAACAAAATTATCCATAAACAAAATCATCCATCAATTCGATCTGAAAAGTCATATATAAATTCAATTGAAAAATTACCCATCAATTCTCTTCGAAAAAATCAACTAAAAAATATTGCACCAGATGAGAGTGATCGTGTTCAGGCAAAACACTTACCCGTGTTAATTGCCTGAATGCACGGCTCTCAACCAGCTACACAACCAGCTACACAGTTCTATAATGAAATTTTCCTCCGAAAAATAAGACTGAAAATTTGTGAAAACACACATCGTATTTATACCTATTTTTCTCGCGTGTGAAATTTGGTGCAGTAAAACAAAATTCGACCTTGTTATTTTCTAGTAAATTCTATTCTTTAATTTTATTATTTTTTGATTTATTTTTATAATTTTTTATTTAAGATTTTTATTGAATTATTACTAATTCAAATTTTCGATTTAAATTTCATTTTAATGAACTTTTGTTAATTTTTTCAATTTCGTCGAATTTGCTGTGTTTTCTTGTTATATTTGTGTAGGTATCGTGCGAATCTTGGTGAATTTTGTTATTATTTTATTTTTATTTTTATGTTTTTGATTTTATTTTTATTTATATTCTCTCAGATTTTAAAGTGTTTAATTGATGTTGTATATTGTATTTTAAGTTATCATGGTGCTGGGTTTTCATGCTGTATTACCGATGCATTTAAACAATTCTCAAGGATATTGGTGTGCTGGCCCAACAATACTTAGTTTTGAATTTATCAAGAATTATACCACAATTCAGATCTTTATGCAAATATCACATATTTCTCAAAATACTTTGCATATTTGTAGCACAATAATTATCAGCATCAATATTCTGTATATATGTTTGTCGATAATCTGTATTTTTGACATTTGCAGAGAAGGCAGGCACCGCCTCACTGCCGATGTTAATTGTGCAAAAAATACTTGTAAAACATATTTTGAATTATCAAAAAATTTCTGTTAACTGACTTTTAATACACATTATTATTTCATGCGAGTTTGTCCTTAAAATTTTTATCAGGTTCAAATAATTTCAATATACTACATTAGATACTCCACAACTGATTTGAATATTTTGATGTATTTTCTCTTCATCGTCACTTCCTTTGTTTCTAAGTAATCATTTGTATGATACCTTCCTATGCTTGATTAAAAGACATGTTTCCAATATATCGAAATTTTACTCATTTCTCTTCAGTAAACGGACTGTCGTTAAAAGCGACCATCTACCCTATTTTGTTTTACCAAATGTATCTGAATTTAGATTTTAAGATCCGTTTCCGATTTGAAATAGAATGATCACTTTCTCGCCGAATGAGGTGCTGCATAAATGTAAAGTTTAAAAGAATCTTACATGTGGGACGCACCGCTATTCCATCTTCCTTTTTCCTAACTCGTTTGTGGCTGCGTCGGTATCTTTGTCCTCTGACCTGTTTGAACTCTTAAAAATGATATCTACAACTCCTTCATAGATTCATAGATTTTAACTGTTTTTAAAATAAAAAAGATTTATTTACTGTTATTAGTCTTGCCGCCCTGGGGTTAGAAGGGATATATGATCTCATGATTATATGTGTAAAGAAAACTTGTCACACGAATTAATGTAAATAATGAAATAATTATGCCAGGTGCCTTATATATCACTAATAGGACATCGTCCGAATAAATATTTAATTAATTGATATAATGATCAGATTTTCACATTTTAAATTGACTATTTTATCGTTTTTCTTCACGTAAAATCTGAACGGGTTACAGATCCACTACGTTGTAGTCTGTAACAATTCGAGTGTTGAGTCAACAAATACAGTTTATCATAGTATTTATGAATTTAGTATTTTACTGATTCGTTTAAACTAATTTCAAAGTCATCTATGCATTTGTCTAACAATATAATACTTTATTGTCATTTTTGTATGGAAATCTAATTTCTTTAATGATTTTATTGTTTAATTTAATGATATAAAGTATCCTTATTTTTGAAACTTTTACTATTAGCATCTTTCATTTTTCTAATGCTTTAAATATTTCATATTTTTTGAATTTTCATTCAAAATAGAATAATGAAGTCGAACTTGATTGCATGGTTAATTCAATATTAAATAATTTTAACAGTTGTTTAAATTCTTATTTTATTTAATTAATGAATTATTGTTATACTAATTTTTTTAATAATAGTAATATTTTTTATATTATCTTTAGAAAATCTTTAATTTAATTTTGTAAAAGTATTTTGCTTATTATTTAATACAAATTTTAAGTTTTGAATTTTTCCAAAGTTAATTTTTAATTCTAAAGAAAATTTTTTATTGTAAGCTTTTTACGTCAAATTTATCTCGAATTATTTATTCGAAGTATAGCAAATTTAGGTAATAAATTTGAATAGTTATAAAGTTAATACCTAATTTGTAGAACAATGGATAAAATTTTTGACAGATTATTTCTTGGTGGTTATGATGATGCTACTAATTCAGATATACTTATGAAAAATAATATTACACATATACTTACAGTTCATGAACTTAAATTATCTCGAAATTATCATAAAGGTTTCCAATATATGTTCGTGGAAACGAAGTCTGATCAAGAAATAGATTTACTAAGTCGATTTGTAGAAACAAATGAATTTATTGAAAAAGGGATGAACTCTGGAGGCGTATTGATTCACTGTCAATTTGGCATGGCAAGAAGCGCAACATTAGTCATTGCATTTATAATGTCGTTGCAAAAAACCACTGTTCAAGAAGCATTTGATTTTGTTAAGAGAAAAAGAAATATTATTTGCCCAACTGATTCTTTTATGTATCAACTTCGTTTATATGAATTCATGAATTATAAACTTGATTTATCAATCCCGATTTATCGGTTATACAAAAATTTCTTTGCAATATCGAAAAAATTCGACAAGTCAAATTTCGTGTTCGGTTCAATTGATAGAAATCAAAAAATCTTTCAATGTTACAAATGTAAATTCGATTTGTTCAGTGAAGGAAATATTAATTTTCATTTATCAGAAGAAAATGAGATTGATTTCATTCTGTCAAGTTTTTTTGAATGTTTAGAGGAAAAAAACATGAAAACCTGTAAAAATGAGAATATTTACGTTGAATTGATGGATTGGATGGATTTAAATTCGGTTTCTCGTGGCGATGTCAATTGCCCTGGTTGTAACATGAAAATTGGAAAATATTGCCTAAATGGCGAGTTTTGCAGTTGTGGCATTTGGGTATTTCCTGCCGTTTTTATCGATCGATTGTCCATTAGCGAATAGAATTTCTTGCGTTTGAATTCATTGTGTGATGGGAATTGAGACCGGCATTCATTGTCGATAATGTAAATATAAAGGATTGTGATTATTATTACGCGAAGGCCCCCAGAGAGCTACAATGGGAACCGAGCCAAAAATATTTCTCGAGGCCCACATTATATTTGTTTAAAAAATGTTTAATTTTCTGTAATTTGGTCTTGGTATTTAAATTGTTTATTATTACTTCACAATTTTAAAAGAAGCTTAATGAACTATTTATAATATGAAATAATTTCCTTCGTTTAAAAATTAAAATTTTTATCCTGATTAAAGGGAGCCCGGGCCATTAGGCTTTTCCAGCCCCCTCTATCCGGGCCTGATAACGCGTAATCAGAATTAATCAGCATTAATTTATGATTTTTTAAAATGAATTTTAAAATTTCTAGATTTAATTTTTATTCTCTTTGTAAAACTATAGAGTTGGTGATTGTTGATACTAATATGAAATTGAGGCACAGAAAAAGTGTTATATAGATTAAATTAATGTTTAATTCATATATTATAATTTAAAAAGTATTATTGTGGAGTTTAAAATTATGTTAATTTTAAATTGTGGGTAAAGGGATAAAGGCAATGGATAAAGAGATACAGGAAGCTATTGTAACGTGTAAGGAATCCCTGCATAATAAAAACTTAAACGGACGAGCTAAAGCACCTTTACAAACATTATGTGTGAAAGACCTTTTCAGGAATCGGCATAACGGCTTTTAAAGCAACAACCGGGGGTTACAAGAATATACTTGGAATTAGACTATTTCTCGAAGTTTATAAGTCTAAAACTCATGGCTACGGCAAAAGCACCAAAGATTGCACAAGAACTATGGAAAAACTGGATATCGAAATTTGGTGTCACAGGGAGAATACATTCGGATTGTGGTAGTAATTTTCTATTACAACTTTTTCTTGAATACTATAAAATCTTGAGTATTAAAAAAACCTTCACTTCACCATATTATCCTCAAAGTGATGGTCTAGTGGAAAGATTGCTTGGAACGGCTAAAAGAAAGTTAAGCGCGGTGATTGAAGAAAAGAAGACGAGGGGTTGGAGCACGATTCTACCAACCATAGAAATTTGGCTAAGAACCATTAAACAGAAAACCACAAAGCATTCCTCATACCAGATTGTATTCGGGAAGAAAGCAAGACTCCCAACCGGACAGTCGCGAATACCAGGAGAGAAAGTCACAAATTATGATGACTATGTAGAACAGCTACAGACAGATATACAGACCATTCAAAAGAAAGTTAGATGGATTACTGAAGAAAGTAGAAAGAAAACGACAGAAAGATACAATTTAAATCGATGGAATAAGGAAGTACGGATTTGAGACCTGGGTCTTAAGAAAACACACTCATCATAACCTTTACTTTTACTTTCGTATTTAAATTTATCTATGACAGTCAAGTTTTGAAAATAATAAGGATTATTAGGCCAAGACTGAGTGACCCTGAGATTTGTTAGAACGAATCGAAAAAACATGCAAAACTAAAATCACAGATTTGAAATCAAACTTATAAACATCGATTAAACACCCTAAAATCCGAAAAAGATATAATTAAATATAAAATGAAGAAACACAAAAATAAAATATACACAAATGCTACTAAAACCGTACAGAATATGCACAAAAATAACATAAAAACACGAGTATTTGACCAAAAATCGACCATTTTCATAAAAGTAAAAGCAAATGAACTAAACAAGGAAAAAATAAAATATTTGTAATTGAAGAAATTCAATTAAAAAATAAAAGCAGAAAATTGTTGATTTAATTAAGAAAATAATAAAAATTAGATAACACAAATAATCCCAAGGTGGGAATGCAGTGCATATAGAGAAAATTGTACCAATACGTAACTCATTTACTAAAAATTGATTGTCATTTTGTGATAATTTGGATAAAATGTTCTGATGCGTTACTTCAGTGTTGATTTTCTTTTGGACACTATTAAAAAATAATATAGAGTTGCTTAGAATAAATAAAAAGATAATTAGAAAGTAGAATTATTTATGTGATTTAATCTCGTTTAACGTAACCAACTGACAACTAATTATGAGTTTCATTTCGCTATTATTGACATCGCTCATTAACGATTATAATAAATATGCATTAATAACTATTTTATTTTAGCGATGGATAGGATTCACTGGCTCGAAAACAAGAATTTCAACAACAACTACCACAAATGAGCCTCGAGGTGTGCCAGACTAAAGCTACGTGGTTCGAGTCTGGTGGTGCAAAGAAATTATACCAAAAACTAACCGAGGTCCAACAACTAGCCCAAGAAAGGCAGCAAGAAATACAAGCCCAATGAACCTAGATTCGGGGCCTCCAAACGGCTCTCATGGCTAGTCAAGAAAGGAATGTGGTGACCTATCCAGTGGTCTTCGTACCGGCCAAGTTGACCTACAGAAATTGAAGTTCAGAAATATTGAATCCCACACCAAAGCAAGGAACAGCCAAGCCCAGAAAAGTCTAGAGAGCTCAAAATCGCCTCCTGGGAGCCGGAAAGCAGTGAGGAGAATGCTGTAACCTTGTCGATTTAATAAATTCATTAGTGTTTTGTATATCTCCATTCATTATAAGTACCTTATAATAGTAATGTAACAGTGTCAACCATGTGAAGGCAGCACTAACGTTAGAAAAAAGCGTAATTCATTTAATGAATTCTTTTGTATTTTAATTTACTTCGTAAATAAATTATGACTAAAAACTAAATAAATGCGAAGAAATCGTCTAAAGATTAAGCGACAATAAACGAGATAGAGACCGGAAAAGAGAAGACGAGCATAGGCCTTCTATTCAATCAGTTATCTCCTTTTCAACTCTCTACGAAATCCTTATTATCTTGCGTGAATTATTCCAAGTCTCGGTCAATTAATTGTAACAAACACGAAGGTAATCCACTATAATATTTATTTATCATGACATTCTCATTATATTCGTTCCACAAGTCTCATCGCCCGTCGCTTCGCTCTCTCGATCTTCCCCGGACGGCGTTGAGGTGGTTTCACCGCGGGTCTGTTTGCATCTGTTGAGGCTCGATACGCCAATTGTGCCGGTGCAAAGACCAGGGGGTAGGTGACAGCTTGGCCCTCCTGACAGGCCGTTAGGGCCACCTCCAGCCCGCGTATTTGAGTCTTCAAAGCCTGCACCAATCGCTTCTCTTCGGCTCACCCGCGTTGGGCGGCCATCAACCGCTGATATACGGTTTTTGCTTTGGCTGGTTCTATCCATGTTGATTTTATCTGATGAATTTCCTTTGTTAATTCTAGTAGCTGTCTATGAAGATCAATATTCTGCTTGCGTGCACTTTTGAGAGCCGTATTTAGTATCGTACAGGGATCCATCGCTACAATAAAATAGGTCATTAACAATTTACTTTGTCTAGTATACAATAAATATTGTTATCGGTACGATATTTTAAAATGTGTTAAGTCTAGCCTAAAATTATGTAATAGTTTTTCTTTCGTGAGGCAAAATGTTGAATAAGAAGGTAAATGTAAGCATGAACAATAAAACCAGAAATATTTATTTCACAAAATTCAGTCGTGACGCGAATTTGGATAATAGTTTTTCGGGTTTGGCCTTGCTGTTCTGCGCGCTTAGGAGTGATCCCACTCCGACCTACGATCTCCAGCTACTGTCCTCATTCCTCTTGGAAGTATTTTCTTCGGCATGGACACGGTCATTGCCTGGGTTGGCTGATTCACTCTGGGGTCATCGAGCTCGAACGAGATGCCATAGGAAGGAGCATACCTATCCGTGCTCGGAATCAGACCAGCCGCAATGTCCTCGTTGATCTGCTACAATTAACGACGAGCTCGTTCTACCTGTTTGTTGGTTCTTTGATGTGCTTCGAGACACGCCAAGATATCTTCCTCCCGACCTCGGAGTTCACGAGCCGGATTCCGCCCTGGCTCACATTTTATTGCAACGTACGGCAGCTCGACATCTTCTGTTCCTCCTTGTCGCCCAAATCTTGACTCTCTTACTGGGGGAAATCGAAAATCCTGCATCCCACATCGCCTGTCTGCATCTAGCGGCGGAGTGGAATGGGAATCTCACCGTGATTCGATATTCGTCCACCCATGAATCTATTGAAATGAACATCATTAGCTTTTATATAGGAATCATGAGAACAATAGATTTATGCGTATGTTTCGTTGGTTTAGACATGGAGGTATGAGAAATTCATTTATATATTTTTTTGGAAGTCAGTTTATCTAAATGGAGATCGAGGTGTCGTGAAGTCGACAAAGAAACTCAAACTGTTTGTTCTGGACAGAAACGCATAGCTGGTGTTCGATACGTTGTTACACTGTCGTAACATTATTCCCCAGATACCGTGAGTTTGGTATTTAGCTGATTTCTAATTTGTCCACATGGGGTTGCGCGATACAGTTCATAGTTTGTTATTATGAATCGAGATTAGTAAGTTGTAACCCTAGATTAGCACATCGTTGGGCGAACCTTTGTTTTTTATTCACGCATGCGAATTCATAATAAACTTGAATTTGGATAAAAAATACTAATCTAGCATTTATTTATTTAAATTTCATTATTATGACCGAGGTCTTCCTCGGTTTTCATAACGTTTTCTCAATTAGCAAGAGCATCTTGTCCTTATCCCGACTTGGGTCTCCGAGTGACGTGTACCAGAGTCTTATAACGGATGGCCGAATTGCATGAAATTTTATTTGTAATTAAAAAGGGTACAATAACTAAAAAAATTCCTTACTCTTGGTGGGTTACTGGGTTTTGATATTTTGAAACTATATGGTTGTTACCCAGGTACCCCATACAAATATTCTTTCGCTTGCCACTCGGCACCCGTTGCTAAGCAACGTTGGAACTGTGTTCGAGTGGGTAGATCGTCCGCAAAAAGTGAGCGCTATTGCTAATGCTATAATTGACCGAACGATCCATAGGTCCAACGAGCTGCCGATAGAAGGCCTGCGCTCGATTTCGATTCTTAGATCCTATTATTCTCCTATCTCTTTCAAATGTTAACCTATACTCTAATATCATCTATCTTTATGTCCATTCGCTTGGTCTTCTTATTATTGTCCATGTTGATGATTTTTATGGTCTGTAAACCCTTGGTTATGTTAAGTAAACACAGTACATCTCTTACCCTTATCCCTATTATAACTACAATGTTCCGTATTATTATTACTAGCATCATCATTGTTACTATTATATATATATTGGTGAGTTACAGGGTTTCAAATCTTGCTTATCCTTCTAGTTGCCCTCGTAACGCCATACAAAATGATTCTGATCCACTTGGCACCCGTTGCTAAGCAACGTTGGTAATGTGTTCAAGTGGTGGATTGTCCGCAAAAATTGAGTATTATCGCTAGTACTGTAATTGCTCGGACAACCCTCGGGTTCACGAGCTGTCGATAGAAGACCTGTGCTCGCTTTTGATTCTTAGGTCACATTATTCTCCTATCTCCTTCAAATGTTAACCTATACTCTCATATCATTCATTGTTAAGTCTATTCCCATAGTCCTTCTTCTTATTGTCCATGCTGATGATTCTTCTTTGGCCTGTACACCCTTTGTTATGTTAAATACACCCACATTATATCTTTCACCCTTATCCCTATTGTAACTACAATGTTTCCCATATTATTACTAGCATTATCATTGTTACTATTATATATATTACCTTTATTAATTGTTACTACTATTACCTATATTATTATTTTTATAGCTATAACTACCATTATATTTATTGTTATTGTTACTATGATTATTACTATTTTTATTATTATTATCATAATTATTATCAATCATTACTACAAATACCATGATTATTATTATTATAATTACCATTATTATTATTATTATTAATATTATTATTATTATAATTACCATTACCCTTATCATTATCGTTATTATTATTAAGATTTTGTAGGGATCCGTCCTTATTCCTCAGCGTTAAAATTTGTTTATTGATATACAGCATTAGCCGTAGTCCATCTATATTTTTTGGTTTTTGATAAAGTATTTTTGTAAATTCGAAAATTTTAGCAGCGTTCCGCCCTTATTTTACGGTTCATCCCTATTCTACAGTTTTCGACAAAGTATTTTCATTGACTCGGAAAATTTGAGCAGCGTTCCGCCCTTATTTTACGCATTCCATTTTTACGTTACTATTTTTGTTAAGTATTTGAATTAGTTCGGAAAATTTGAGCAGCGTCCCGCCCATATTTTCCGCCTCAACTCAAATTAATTAATTTAATTCTTATTTAAAAACATTATTTTTCATGATTTTGGTCGTTCGGATTAATCTTTTTCCGATGTGGTGGGTTACTGGGTTTTACTATTTGTTTTAAACGTCCTTGTGATTACCCCGGTAACGCCATATAAATATTTCTAAGTACCACTCGGCACCCGTTGCTAGGCAACGTTGGAAATGTGTTCAAGTGGGTGGATTGTCCGCAAAAAGTGAGCGCTATTACTAATGCTGTAATTGCTTGGACAACTTCTGGGTTCAACCAGCTGTCGATGGAAGACCTATGCTCGCTTTACTCGTCCCTTGTGCGTGAGGGGTTTCAAGATCAGAATCATTGTAGTGAGAACTAAATTCGATGATGGTGCTCTTAGAGATAAGACAACGGCTACCTGACGAAGTGTGAGTACTCATGAAATAGTTGCGGGGTTTTCAATATTCCTCAAGTTTTAAAACATCGTTTCGAACAATTAAATAGCTTATAATTAATAATTTATAATTAAATATACGCATTGTACAGATTTGACACGCTTAAATCAGATAGTTTTATCTGACATCCGAGCGGCTCTACGTCTGGCACGCTCTTTTCGCCCCGGCCTATAGCTGTTGGATGGTGTTGTAGTAGGAGTTACGGCGGGTGTTGGATTGGTTATTGATTCCCGATAAGCCAACTGGGATGGCGCGAAGACAAGAGGGTAGGTTACTGCCTCTCCTTCCCGGCTGGCGGACAAGGCAACTTCCAACCCTCTTATCTGTGTTCGAAGATTTTGATTCAATTGCCTTTCATCGGCCCATCCTTTTTGAGCGGCGGTGAGCCTGTGGCGTAGGGGCTTGACCTTAGCTGGGTCCACCCATGTGGCTTTTACTTGTTGCATCTCTCTGGTGAGCTGGATAATTTGCTCATACAGCGCTTTGTTGGTTTGCTGAGCACGAGTCAGCTCTTTCTGCAGTATTTGGATGGGTTCCATTGCTATTAATAGAGACACGTAAACGACTAGTTATTGACTTGGGAAAGAAAAATTTTATGCATTAAACAAAGGAATTCTCCTATTAAAACATTCACGCAAATAAGAACGGTTATCTAAAATAACAAACTATTTATTTAAGCAAAGTTCAACTAAATTAGGGATGTTACATCGAATCATAGGGAGTCTCTATCATGGGCTGGCAGTTCAGGAGGCGGGGAACCCCCTTTCTACCCATTCCTCCGGGGAATAGCCGGATATAGTCATTACGGGCCTCTTAGTATTGCGAGTCCGCGTGGTTTTCGGCCGGTTTCCGAGTGAGACCTTGCATGGCGGTGGGTGTTGATAACTGCTGGCGATCCGACCAGCTAGGAGATCCTCTTCAACATTCGCCAGGTATTGGTGAGCTCTAACCACTTGCAGATTCACCTGCCGCTGGTGGTTTTCGAGTCGTTCGAGGAGATGACGGGCTTGCTCGCGGATCTCCCTGCCGGGCTCCATTCTTCCCATGGTCTATCGGCCAGCCACAAGTCGTGGTCGTTTTCCATCGATTGCCGGTCGATTTGTTGAGGCTCCGGTCGGGGAATCTCGGGGCATCTCTCCTGCCGAAATCGTTCCCATGCCCACCTCCATCGATCCGCAATGTTGATTGGAGTATAGGCCATCGAACTGGATCCCTCTGAATTAGGAAGAGTCATTAATATTACTATACCTTTATATTTAACTTAACAGCTCTCACGGCAAAAGTAAATGTGAATAAATCTAAGGTATACCACCCCTCGACTTAATTGTGGCCAGAGACAAATACTTGTTTTACAAATAGGAAAATAAACACGTCTACTTGTGGTAACCCTTACATTATGGGCATCGACATAGCTTGAGTACATTTTCTATATAAAAACAGGGAAATACTTTTGGTATTAAAGACTGAATATAGGCATGCGTATACCACGTGAGAGGACTTTATAATAAAAGATACATGTGGAAAGCCAACATTATGGGTAGCCATCATTTATCACGGACATTTGCAATTACAAAACTATACAATTTGAGGATATTTCAAGCATTTTATTCCGTATTTTCAGGAGTTTGGGGCAGCAAAGAAAACAAGGTAATCTGTGATTTACCTAATAAAATTTCAAATTGAATATTTTAGAAACCTTACAATTGTTAGACGTAAAATAAATGCATTGAAAAACGTTGTTTATAACTGAAAATTCCACTTCAACTTCCTAGAAACTATTAGTGCACGAAACTACATTAGAAGAACTTTAAACAGCCATATAAGAATTTGATAAGACTTAGCTTTTCCTCAAACGCCTTAAGATTGATAATAAACACGATAGTTTAGTTCCGTGCGGAAAATTATTAACAAAATAATTTTTTGGGTATTTAACAATTCTTAAAAGGTAAATATAATTACTAACTGTCCATAACATAGGTCATTAGCGCTGCTACTTCCTGACAGCGGTTTGCAGCTATGGTTAAGGCATTAATTACCTGGAAATACCCTACTAAAATCCTCAAATGATTAAGGTTGAACAAAGTCAATTTCTGCGAATCGTTCAATTAGAAGTTATTATAACTGGTTTACCCAAAATTCTTAGAGAACTTACGATCGAATTTACACTGAATGGTTTACGAGAATCAGAATTTTCATGATTAAAAGATCTATTATCTGGCAAAATTTCGCCAGAAGTATCAAAATTATTAAGTTATCCATTTTTGTACATCTATAAATCAGAACAAACTACAGTTAAATGATTAAAAAAATATGATAGAATTAAATTATCAATCCAGTAAAATATGATTAAATTATCAATCTATGGTTAACTAAAACCAAAAGGGTAATTTAAAATTTTATTTAATTAAAAAACATCTAACGGTGTTATTCTGTAAGAGTTATCATATTTAATTAAAAAAATTTGATATTACTTGGTTGGTCCGAATCTAGTTCTACAATTTTCACCCGATTTATCGGCATTTCGTCGTGAGTGAGGAATTTATTAGACATCTTGCAAAAGAAAAAATGTCATTCCAACTATCGATGGTATTTATAGGGACTATGGTGATTGTGTGTGCCTTGCACACTGCCTATCGGTGAGTCGGAAGGTGAGTGATGATCGCTGACGAGATGAGAGAAAAATCGACCTTTAGATGGACTATTCAGTTGGACTACGATTTTCATTCTAACATGGCGGTTTTGTTTTTCGTAAACAATCGATTTCAATCGCGACATCCGCTCGGACTTTGTGATTTGATTTCCATTCCCCATGATTTGATAATAAATGCTGATATGCAGTAGATGCATCTTCATTCTCTGAACGTTAATCGAGTCGGGAATGGAATTCAGGCAAGTGTTTGGAAGTTAACATCAGGAAACCCGCATGTGTCATTGCAAATCTCGCAATTTCAATGCAAGTGTTCCCATGTTAATTCCAGTTTTCAACATTCCTCTTTATTTTACTAATGTTTAAATAATTTATTTCTAGTAGCTAAATGTTTCCGTTATGTCGTAGTTCATGAATGCTTATAGGCGGCTTCTTATTCGTTGGATTCTTTCATCAGGATTGGACTACGTAGGTATTGGAGTTTATTTTATCAACTTATACATCTTCCTAATAGACTTCTATTGTATTAAGATTTTCCCCTTTCGATTATGGATTTGTTGCTTACTCCACGCGATTGTGAGCTACAGTAGTGTTGGGTAATTTTATATTATATAATTACGGATTTATTATTCAACTCTAGGGAATGTTAGAGATTTAGATTTCTGGCAAATTGTGGATTTGTTTATGACGACGGTCGAGATTCGGAAATCATTTATGGTCTAGGAATCTATCAAATATTTTCGGTCAAAAGTTGTATGGTCTGACAGTGGAACGGGGTATCGGATACTGAGTGCCTGCGCCGCAATACCACCAGTTGATACTGAAATTATTTAAAGGAGAAAGAAAAATTTGGTATGACATGTAGATTATCCTAAGTTCAGTTAGCTCCTCCAAAGGATTTGGATATTTTCTTTTTATTTGGTTCATAATAAACTTTTCTCTACTCTATCAGTGTTTTGTATTTTTAATTTTTTAATTATTTAAGTTAATTTACTTTTATACGGGAGTCACTTTTGATCGACAGTTGGACTTGGTAACAACTACCTTTTATCTATAAGAAATTTTTGAAAGGGCTCTTCTATCATTCCTATTGGTAAAATATATTCTAGTTGAAAATTTGATTAAATCTACGACTTTACTGAGAGTTCATGGTAATCTGCTAATAATATTTTAAATTATTGTTTCTCGTCAAAAGTCCACATCGGAGTTAAATTTATAAAGATAGTTAATTTAATTTCATAGCAGTGATTTCATTTTTTAATTTTTATTCCCCGTCACCTTTCCCCTTAATAAGCCTTAAACGCATTTTATATTCATATTGTATTTAATGAGTGCCCACTGGACTACTCGGTGTGGAGATTTTAAGCCGTATGTAGATCAGTTTAGGTCGAATTTAAAGAAATCGAGCAACGAGGAAGTAGCCAAAAGACCCCTTCCTTATTTCTCTTTTCTTCTATATGGGATAATATTGACGTTCCAATCTCTGCGTTTCGCACGCCGGGTCTTCACGCGCACAGATCATCGGCGATATTCCACGCACTTACACGAATCTGAATAATATGTGGATTTTACTAACTTGTGATGTGTCTTGGCTGTGGGCCGGAAAAATTTCGACAATAAAATAAATAATTAATGAAAACAAACTGATTTTATATCTTATAAATATTTATTAATATATCAAAAACAATATAACAAATTACTTGCTAAAGCATAAACATCATACAACAAAATACTACTCTCCCCACGCCAACATCCTAGCAGAGCTCTTACAGAAGTTGCGAGGACGTGGCGTGGAGAGAGAGCTTCCAAATAAACCTCTCACTCACCTAAAGTAGATTTATAAACTGTTGAGTGATTTCAAAAAATTGATTCTCAAAAAACGATTTAAACGATTAAAAATCATTTTTACGCTTAAAAACGATTAAAATTGTGTAAAAATGAATCGGTATATATACCTATTTTTTGTTCTTAACCTCGCGTGTTCTTTTTGATTTAGTAAAACAAAATTCGACCTTGGTATTTTCTAGTGTATTCTAATCTTAATTTTTATTATTTTTTAATTTAATTTGATAATTTTTAATTTGAAATTTTTATTGAATTATTTCTAATTCAAATTCTTTGATTTTTAATTTCATTTTAATGAAATTTTTATTTTTTGTTAAACTATCAAATTTCGGTCGAATTTTTTGGGTTTTCGTCTTATGTTTATGTTTATATCGTGCTGATCTTGTTGCTTTTTTGTTATTATTTTAATTAATTTTTATGTTTATTATTTTATATGTAATTGCTTTTCTCTCATATTTTGTTAGATTTAATTGATGTTCTCATAGGTTTGATTTTTAAAGCTGCATGTTATATTTGCGTGTGTGTTACCTATTCATTTAAACATTTACAAGGCCGTTTGTGTTCTGGCCCAACAGATGGCTATTCATTTTAACTGTTGCAACGATTTTGCAATTTTCCCCACTACCCGTTCCCTCTCTTTGTCCTTATGATCTATGTATGTTCATATTATATTTAATGAGTGACCAATGGACTACTCGGTGTTAGATATTTTGAGCCGATTGTTGTTAAAATTCATGTCAATTTTTTACAGGAAACGAATAATGAAGGAGCAGCCAAAGAACTACTCATTTACCCTCCAATTTTCCCTATCTACGGATAATATTGACGTTCCAACTCCTGCGTTCCGCACGCCGGAGCCTTCACGGGCACGAATCATTGGCGATATTCCACGCACTTACATGGTTCGAATAATATGTTTGATTTTAATAACTTGTGATGTGTCTTTGGCTGTGGGCCGGAAAATTTCGACAATTAGAAAAATTAATTTATGCATTATAATAATTTATTAAAACCAAAATGAAATTACCAGATACATCCATCAAATTAAAATTCATAAATATATCTTCGTAATAATCCATAAAACATCGATCAATGAATCCATTATTCACAGATAAATATACTAATCCAAAGTAAAAAAATCCATCAAATTAAAATTCATAAATATATCTTCGTAATAACCCACAAAACATCGATCAATGAATCCATTATTCACCGATAAATATATTAATCCAAAGTAAAACTGTTGAAATCAAGTGTCAAAGTACGACTGAAAATCAATACTGAAAATTAAGATTAAGATTTGTCAAATCATATCAGTATATATACCTATAATTTGGCCTTAACCTTGCGTGTTATTTTTTATTGCGATTAAACAAAATTCGACCTTGAAATTATTTGTGTTATCTAAATTAAATTTTTATTAATTTCTTAATTTAAATTAGTAATTTATTTTTAACATTTTTAAATAAATTTATTCAACCAAAAAATATTTTATTTTTATTCATTTAATTCATTAATTTTTACTTTTATATAAATGGTCATTTTACGGTCAAATTTTCTTGTTATTATGTTATTTTTTATGTAAATTTCGTGCGGTTCTTGATGCATTTTGTATTTATTTTATTTTACTTTTATGTTTTTAATTTTATATTTATTTATATTCTCTCAGATATTAAAATGTTTAGTTGGTGTTGTATATTGTATTTTAAGTTATCTTGGTGCTGGGTTTTTGTGCTGTATTACTGATGTATTCAAACAATTCTCAAGGCTATTTGTGTGCTGGCCCAACATTCTCTTGGGCGTTGGTTCGAAGCTCCATTGTGATCTCTTCATTGTCCATAAAGTGAGAGGGGCGGCCTCTAACTCGTGAATCATTTTGTCTGTTGGAACTCATTTAAATATCTCACTATGATCTTTCCGAATTCTCGCCATTGACTGGTCTATTTATGCTGCACCTTTTGCCCGCTCGTGTGTCTGAACTATGAAATTCTCTTAATTACGCACGTTCTGGTGATTCAGTGATATTATGAATTTCCTAACCTCGTTTTCAGGCCCGTGTGTATAATGTTTGCGTTCAATTTATGCCAGATGTTTTCCTGCTGACGTGGAATTTTCCTGCTCACTTATTGATCACTTATTGATTGAAGTCGAGTATATCGTGCCTTGCCACGTCTACTATTTATTCAAAAGGAATTTTTATCGATCTGTATTGTTGGCTTCCGTTTACTTAATTGCTTCTAAGACATTTTTGGTTGTTTATTCGTCGAAATTTGGATCTTATTTTATGTCCGAGATTCTTTAGGTTAGATAAATTTTGTTTATTTACACTACATGAACTATTCTCGATTGTAGTTTCTCATTTCACAGAATCGAAATTCCTTCGTGGTCCTAGTAGATCCTCAAAATTCACCGATGTCAAAGGATTCCAAATCTACATCTCCTCCTATTCGTGTGGATACCATTCTTTGTTGATTTATGATTATCGTCTAATATACTTAGTGTGATTATTATGCATTGATTGCTATATTAGTTTTATTTGATTTTTTCTTTTTGTGATTGATTAGCGCGTGTCTCTAAATGGGTGATTATCTACAACGTTAATTCGGGACGTGATATGCCTTTCGTCTGGTTGTGATTGTATTTTATGTCTTATTTTATCTAAACCGATTTTCTTCTCCGGTGGTAAATTCGATTTTATACGATATTTTCAGGTTCGTAATTCATCATATCCCAAAGTGGAGCACTATAATTTATTAATAAATTTGGGTTGATTTTAATGCGGATAATTTCTGTTTCTGACTTATGTGGGTAATATTATTTTATTACATTTTGTTACTTTGTCTGAGGTTGATTATATTTTGAGGTAGGCGTTTTGGATAATAATTGATCTCTATCTTTGGGGTAATTTTGCAAGTTACGAATAGACTATTTAAATTAACAGATAAACTAGTTATAACGAAAGTATCATTGGCTAAGATAACAACACCATTTTTATTGAATTGGGCTATTTGTTTACTTTGACTAAATTTTCTATGGTAACATTTTTTGGGTGGTATTATTATTGGGGGTTAAGTTAATTTATATCGTTGGCATCGATGTTCGTAGCGTTAGCCTCTCATTATCATCCTTAGGTACGGTTTGAAATTATGCTATTTAGTTATTTTGGGTAATTAATCTCTCAGGCTCTTGAATAATTTTAAGATTCAGTTAGAGTATTTAGACATAACAATTATTTCCGAATTCTTTCCCCACTTCCTTCCCTTTGATTTGACCTTAGGATAGTTATGTTAATATTATGATTTTAAGAGTGCTTACCGAGCTACTCAGTGTTTATGATTTTTAGCCGTTATGTGCAATGATTTTAATTTGGTCAAAATTATAGGAAAATGAGCGGTGGGGGAGTAGCCAAAAGACCACTTCCCATCCTCCCAATTTCCCCTATGACGGATATTATTGACGTTTAGGCCCTGGGTTATTCACGCCAGAACCTTCACGGACACAGGCTATTGGCAGACAAACTGCACCTACACAGCCTGAATTGTACGTTGATTTTACTTTCTTGTGGTGCGTGAGTGAATGTGGGCCGGAAAAATTTCGACAAAAACATTGTATAGTTAACACTTTATTAGCATATAATAACGTTTGATAATTCATATAGTATGTTCCTCATTCATCAACGTCACTATCATAATTTCCCCACGCCGACGCCGAAACGTGGAGAAAGTTTTCGAGCATTCCTCCACTCACATTTAGATTTCGATCTTTCACTGATTTAGACTGGTAAAACTGATTCTAGTACTTCAAAACTGAATAGTTGATTTCAACTATGTGAAATGAATCGGTATATATACTTATTGTACTACCCTAACCTTGCGTGTTAAATTTGATTTAGTAAAACAAAATTTGACCTTGTGATTTTCTAGTATATTCTATTCTTAATTTTATTAATTTTATAATTTAATTTGACAATTTTATTTTTAATTTCTTAATTGAATTGTTTCCAATTCAAATTATTTGATTTTTTGTTTCATTTTTATGGATTTTCCATTTTTTAGTAAATTGTCAAATTTTCGTGTTCTCATGTTATTTTTATGTTTATTTCATGCGGATCTTGTTGCACTTTGTTATTATTTTAATTTATTTTTGTGTTTCTTGATTTTATATCTAATTGTTTTTCTTTCTCATATTTTAGTATGGTTAGTTGTTGTTTTATGGGTCTGATTTTAAATCTGCATGTTGTATTTGCGTGTGTATTACCGATTCATTTAAACGATTCTCAAGGCCGTTTGTGTTCTGGCCCAACAGAATGAATGGCCAAAATTTTAATAAAAAGTAAAATTACTGGCTACAAAACAAAAAGGCAATTGTTAGTTGAATTTTTTATTTAAATTACTTCTTTTACACTATAATCTAATCCTGTATTTGAAATTTTTATTAAATTTTTAAATTGCTTTCAGTTAATCTGCTTCTATAAAGATTTTGGTATATTTTAATCCCGAAAAGAATCTTTTGCAGTTATACCGTTGTATCGAATAAAGAAATGATCTCTAAAAAAGTATTTGGATAATTTGCTTCAGTTAAGTAAAATTTTAGGAAATTTGTGAAATAAGAACACTAAAGTATTAACATATATTTATTAATTCAATATGTGCCTTTAGATCAATATTAAAACAACTATATATTATCAAATAATATCATATCCCTCTTGTTAGTCAAGGAATCTTTTCAATTTAATGTTTCTATTAGCACGAACAGGCCTTTTTGATGTATTTAAAAAACTCTGTGATATTTTAGCATTTATCAATTGTTTCTCCAACGCACTTTTTTAATCTGATTATAACTTCTCTTTCTTTTTTGTTCAACCTTTCACTATGCAACAAGCATGTCCATTTATCTAAAACATTTATTGTGTTGGGCCAGAACACATATGGCCTTCGAAAATGTTTAAATGGATCGGTAACACACATGCAAACATAACAAGCAAATTTAAAATAAAACCTATTAAAACACCAATTAAACCCTACCAAATATGAGAAAAAAGAAAATTAAATATAAAATAATAAACATAAAAATAAATTAAAATAATAACAAAATGCAACAAGATTCGCACGATACAAACACATATATAACACGAAAACCCAACAAATTCGACCGAGAATTAACAAATCAATAAAAGTTCATGAAAATGAAACTTAAATCAAAAAATTTGAATTAGAAATAATTCAATAAAAATTCTAAATAAAAAATTCTAAAAATAAATTAAAAAATAATAAAAATAAAGAATAGAATACACTAGAAAATAACAAGGTCGAATTTTGTTTTACTACATCAAATTTAACACGCAAGGTTAGGGACAGAAAATAGGTATAAATACCGATTCATTTTCACATTAAATTTAACCGTTTTTCGAACCAAAAAACTATTTTTGAAACTGTTTTAAAAACTATAAAACTTTCGTTGTGAATTAATTTTAGGTGAGAAATAGTTTTTTTTTGGAGCTCTCTCTCCACGTCCCATCCTCGCAACCTCGGAGAGGCTCTGCTTGGATGTTGGCGTGGGGAGAGATGCATTTTTATGCCTTTATGAATTATTTTTGGTCAAGTAATTTTGTATTTTGGTTCTTTAATATGTTAATAAATATTTATAATATTTAAAAATTGTTTTATATATTTAATAAAATCATTTTGTCGAAATTTTTCCGGCCCACGCCAACACACATCGCAAGTTAATAAAATCATTATACAGTGCAGAATTGTGTAAGTGCGTGGAATATCGCCGATAATCTGTACCCGTGCAGACCTAGCGTGCGGAACGCAGGGGTCGTAACGTCAATATTATCCCATATAGAAGAAAGGAGAAATAAGGAAGAGGTCTTTTGGCTACTCCCTCGTTTCTCATTTCTGTAAAATCGACCTAAATTATTTTACACACGGCTCAAAATGATCACACCGAGTAGTCCAGTGGGCACTCATTAACTATAATATGAACACAATATGCGTCTAAGGTCAATTAAGGGAAGGTGACGGGAAATTAAATCAAAATGAAATCGTTGTTATTTGCTATAAACTCATGATATCAATCTACGCTATGCATCATAAATTTATATCGTAAATTCATAATATTAATCATGAATTCAGATTATCTATTGTAAATCTTTTTTTTATTAAATTCATAGTATTCATTCATATTATTAACGGTAAACTTTTTTATTAATGATAAATTCATATTATTAACTTTAGATTCATATTATTAATTATAAATCCTTTTCGTAATGGTAAACTCAAATTCGTAATGGTAAATCTTTTTATTAACGGTACATTCATAATACTAAATGAAAAATTTAACTTAATTATAATATTTTCGCTTTAATTATTTTGGTGTAAACTATAGAAATTAACTTCAAATTCCAAACGCGGTACCACTATTCTCCTTATAAATTTGTACATTAACGCGAAATTCAGAAGAGAACACGTGAAATTAATATTACCATTACAGACTTATTAAATACACGATCATAGGGTCAAATCGATTTCTTATAAATCAGTGCCGGTGGAGAGTTTTGAATAGGTAATAGATTGGAACACACCGCGAGTATGACCAGTGTGCTGGATGAGCTAAGTTTAGGAGACAACTTTATTAATAGTGGAAATCATCACCAAAATAATCGGCAGAAAGCGAAACGATAAACCGAGAAGTAGATCCAAAAATTTACAAAAATCCATCGAGTAGATAAGATTCAGTCCTTCAATATCGATAACCATAAAGTATATCTAAAATCATGACGAAATTACATAACGAAAATAAATCTCTAACCTAATAGAAAGCTAGGTGAAACTTGATGAAATCCCAAAATATAGCTACGGAATCCGATCGAAAATACACCCTCCAAATAGAGTCCGGATTTGCCAGCCTTCCAAACCATCACAGTCGCCTATGAATCCACAATATGTCCAAACTACGACCGAACCAACCTTAAACCTTTTGAATTAAATTGATGATAACATAATTAAACAAAATTAACCTACTTGAATTTATCATCGACATTCGAGCTACACATAAGTAAACCTGGAATAAACTGGATATTGCACTAAGAAAGTAGAGATATTAAATATAAACAAAATCAAAGTTAAAATCAACCTGAACTATAAATCAACTTTGACCAACCGGAAATAGTGAATTCCAAAATGGGTTGATCTTCGAGATTCGATTTGCATAAATACGAGTGTGCTAGACTATCAACAACATAACGACAGTGCACCCACCATCATTTATTGAATTTTCAGTCTAGTTAATTATCGATTTCTCCATTAAAACTTTGTGGATTATGAATCAAACCGTAGAAAAATTTTTATCGGAAAAATCAAACTCACCGACTCAAGGTAAATTTTGTAAAATTACTCTTGAATAAATAAGGTCGTAAAATCTTAATAAATCACCAGGCTAACGGTCCTTCATAAGTTAATTAAAATCCACTAATTAATAACGGTAATTTACTATGGCACTAATATTCAGGTATTCGATTTTCCAACACGCCAAAATACAAATTAGTTTTGCTCCCCATGAATTCCCCAGGTAGTTAAGCAGAGATATCCAGGAATATCGAAATCGTGGATGATATATGTCTCAAGAGCTGTCATCATTTATTTTACTTTTGTCGATTAAATTTACCGAAATACTAGTCGAATGCGCTTTACTAACGTCATTTCAAGAGAAAAATCGCTAAATTATAAATAAATGTGTATTAGGAACCTTAACTTTCATGAATCAACTAACTGTAATAAGGATGTATTGTATTATTCTGAAAACTATCATAACGACCATGAAAGAAATACAAGGAAACTATATTTAAGGAGCTCGAACAATTACATAGATACCTTTGCATGGTACATTTCATAAACAATCGTCGCATTTCGTCAATAAATGATTAACTAGATACAATATAAGTTTAAAATTTTAAAGTAATTTTAAGTTGCGTGCGGAATAGTACAAATAAATACATCCCCGATATAACGTTCAAAAGGGATTATATTGATTATGATTCTATTCAGGAAGTTCAGATCCGGATCTCATTCCCACACAACTTGCCGACCGATGGAGAGAAGCATGGAAGCTTTTCTGGCATGATAGACGTCGCGAGTCTTCTCCACTCGAATACCGACAAACCCCTGGCAAATCAGAAGATTTTAACCAAACTTCCGAAGTACCGGAACCGTTCTGGGAAGAGTGGCACCCCACCGCAGAAATTTATGCGCACGCGCGTCACCTACTCGATGATCTTCTCAATCATCAGCGACAAGTAGACCTACAAGTGGCTCGGGTCCGTCAATGTTTGGCAAACATTGAGGAGGACATCGAAACCAGCCGGATTGTCACTACATATCACCACCCACGGCCACGCTGACCCCTGTACGGAGACGCCTGTGGAGAAACGATCAGGAAGGACTCGCAGATG
This sequence comes from Schmidtea mediterranea, assembly GCA_022537955.1. Lineage (NCBI taxonomy): Eukaryota > Metazoa > Platyhelminthes > Tricladida > Dugesiidae > Schmidtea > Schmidtea mediterranea. The sequence goes on from CM039679.1 coordinate 85,908,763, forward strand.
ACTGGGTCCCGCCGGATTCGGAATACCAAAAGGCCGGTGATGATTATTCCAAACTGCTCCCCGGAGGAATGGGTAGCAAGGGGCTTCTCGGACACGTGATATTAATATTTTAAATTCACTTTAGTTTAGATTTTGTTACTAGAATAAAGATTTTGTTCGTTTAGAAATTAATTTCATTCTTTTGATGTTGTTATAATTCGTCTAGAAAATTTTGTTTAATTCTATTATATTAGTTAATTCTATGGTAATAATTATTGTTTTGATATTATCAATTCCAGACATGGATTCCCTACAAACCCTGAGAGTAGAACTAGACGTAGCACGACAAAATAACAAGACTCTATACGATCAGATAATCCAACTGACTCGAGAAGTACACCAAATTCGAGCCACCTGGGTAGATCCAGCAAAAATCAAACCCTTATATCAGAGACTCACAGCTGCTCAGAAAGGATGGGGAGAAGAAAAGCAAATAAATCAGAGCTTACGTACGCAAATACGAGGACTAGAGGTTGCCCTGTCAGCCAGTCAAGAAGGAGCGGCTGTTACATATCCGCTCGTATTCGCACCGGCTCAGTTAGCCTATCGGGAGTCGGCAGCTGCTCCAACCTCGGTCCCGAACCCTGCAACAACCGTAAACACCCATTCTCGTCCAGGGCGCAAGGAAAGAGCTAGGCGTCGTGCCGCTCGATTGCTAACCCAATCCAAATCAAATTTACGAACATTGTAACTCATAGATAATATATATTTCATAGTTTGATTTTGTTGACTCATGTAAGATGATCCAGACAATCACGATAGAACTCCTGTAATTTATTAGACTCTAATGATAAATACATGACATAAAGGGACCAAACAAAAAATCGAGCATGTGTCTTCTAACGACGGCTCGTTGGACCCGAGGGTTGTCCGAGCAATTATAGTATTAGCAATAGTACTCACTTTTTGCGGACAATCCACCCGCTCGAGCACATTTCCAACGTTGCCTAGCAACGGGTGTCGAGTGGTAGTCAGAGTAACATTTTGTATGGCGTTACTGGGGCAACAATAAAAATGAAACAAATGACGAAACCTTGTAACCCACCAATTGTAGTAAAAGGGCCCACGTACCTTTTACTAATAAAAGACCTATAGAATGGTTTTTCGACCAATACAGTGTCTCCAACTGTTAATTCATTACAGTACTTACCCCTGTTGTAATATTTTGTTTGTCTCTTTTGTGCTATCTCTATCAAATATTTTTATATGGGTTTGTCTGAACGTTTTAATGACTTCTGATTGCACTTTATCTATTACTTTTTCGGTAAATAATTTCAGCTTTCTTCCAAATGAAACTTTGAACGGGGATTGTTTTTTTGATTGATTTTTGAGGAGACATTCTCAGCCTAAATTCAACACTCTTCACCACTTCATCTCAATCTTCCACTTTTTTCATCGTTGATTGTATTAATTCTTTCATTGATTTGAATGCTCTGTCTATTAATCCATTTGATTGAGGATAATAAGGTGACGATTCTGTTTTCTTAACTTTTAAAATCTTACAGTTCCAAACTAATTCGTGACGTCATGTGAAATAAGAACACTAAAGTATTAATATATATTTATTTATTCAACATGCGCTTTAAATCAATATTAAAACAACTATATATTATAAAATAATATCACAAAATTGCTTCTATTATCTGAAAATGTCTGCTAAGCTGACAAATTACTTTAAAGTTCTTACAATTCCAGCTGAATTTATTTTAACTGAAAACGGATTCGAAAATAGTTTGATATCATGCTTTTAAAAACTGTTCATTAAATTCAACTATCAATTTTTCTATGCCAGTAGCAAATATTTTTGCCATTTACATGTATCGACTGCAAATAATCGGATAAATTTATACATGTCAACTATTGTCGAATCCTTGCATTGAAGTTTAACATTTAGCTCATTTAAGATACTTCGTTATATTAATATAAAACGCAAAGCCAAGAATAAATTCATCATCAGTTAATTGTTCAGTATCCTGCTCTTCACATTTCATGAAAGTTTTGATTTAATCTAGAAGATCAAAAAATCTTTTAAAGCAATTTCCACGACTAAGCCACCTTACGTTTATGTAGTAAATTACATTGGAACCTTCTGCTTCTTCAATTTGCCACAAAAAAGTAAAACTAGCCGCACTTTTGGCATCCCTGATTTAGGAGTTTATAATAATTTTTATCTAGTGTATTTGTAAATTTTGCTTTTAATTATGTATTTCTATCTATATGTTTTTTAAAAATAGAAGACTATTTGAATCTATTTAAATGTGTGACATCAACATCAAGAATCAAGTACAATTTCAACAACCTTCAATGAATAACATAAGTATTTTTTAGATCGTGGAACCTATTGGTTTCATTTTTTCAGCTGCGATAGAAAAGTCATCCAATGTATTGTGAAGTTTAAAATGAATTTTTAAATCTATTTCTATAGTATACCCATAAGATAGAGTTTCAACACATATAAGCGAGAAAGCCTGAATTAGAGAGCTTGACCCTCGTTGTCAGTGAGACAGAAGGCTCACGTTTGTGACGCACTTCTTATTATTTGTTCCGGCACAATTAGCATACAATAAGCAAACCAAACCACTTTAGAGGACTGAAGTTGCCCGTACTCATTCTACACTCTCATTGAGGATAATACAAAAATTAGAAACTTGTAGTGCATTTTAGAAAATAAATGTGTTTCATCTGTCTAAAACATTTTCTGATTGTTCTAAACAAAAACCCTGAAATTTAACAAATCAGTGTGTTATATGAAATTAATAAAGGAGAAAATAACCGAAGATCGCCGGCGAGCAGAAGCTTTCTATTGACAGCTCTCTGAACCCAATGTGCGTCCGGGCAAGAACAGTATCGATGACAGAGTTCATTTTTGGGGACAACCAACGCCCCGACACAGTACCTACATTGCATAGCAACTGGTGAGAGGTAGCAGAAGAACAATTTTGTATGTATAGGAAAAAACCAGGAACTAGTGAGTTCAACACCAAAGTCATAACAATACCCCAAATCCCACCAAAAGACACTAGATCAAACACAAAGTTGATATCTTAGAAGGGTTGTCAACTCAGAAATCAGCATGCAAATCATTTACCAATCTCAGGAATTTGCAGTAAAAGCAAAGCATTAATATATAAGCTTTGACAGCCTTCGATTTTTAAACATTTGTAAGTGTGATTGGTTTGTTAATTGTAATATAAATAAAGTATTTAAAAACAAGATTCTATCATATATACTTATATAAGAATCACCAAATTGAGATATACAAACCTTAGAACATGACGATTAGCATCATCGAAATTGTTCGGATTTCGGATATTTCAAAGTTATCATCATTAACAGCATAGGATGGAGTGTGAATATTATTGGATTCAAACTTTATGTGAGACCGAAACGATATTTCCTTGAATGAATGTTTCAATTAATTTATGAGTATACATTAAAATCAGGCTCAAATTCAAAAAACCAGAAAAAATGTAAAAATTTTATTATTTAAAATTACAAAATATTAAATTTAATTTTGTCAAGAGTAAACTTCGATGTAAGAAGCTACTAGATTCGACTTGTACTAGTGATATTACATAGTTGTATGAAGGTTTTCACTCTGTGATGGTTCTAGGAAACACGGCGGCCTATAACATTGTAACTTTAATTAAAATTAAATTCAACCAATAAAATCATTAAAAAATAAAAAAAACATTTTGTCTAAATTAATATAATGATCATAATCATTTGAAAAAAGCTGTGCCGAGAATTCATGAATATCAAAAAAACATCAATATTTTTACTGATTCATAGTCAAATATATTTTTTAAATAATGTCATTTAAAAATGAAAAGAAATCGGTGAAAATTAAAATAAATTCTTATAAAAAATTATACATTTATAGTAAAAAGGCAATTTGCTAAGTGTTTTGTTTTTAAAAATCCTATTCAAAGATTTAGTTAAAATATTTTTGCGAAATTTCCACAGCAATAATATACAAAAAATAAAATTCTGAGGAAAAATAATTACAATAGTTTTCACAAAAATATGACATATATAATGCAAATTATTTTATTTTACTTTTTCAACTTTTCACAATTAACATTTGAAGTTACCTTTTTAATTTTATAAAAGAAATAAAACTTGGAAAGATTTTTACATGAGTCTTATTTACAAATAATAATTTAATTTTTCTTTTTCTTTGGATCAATGACAGGGGTATCAATATTTTTAGGAGTTTTTTTTGGATTTTCTCTGTACCGTCTTTCACTATCTTCTTGATCAATTCGATGTTCTTTGAAATATCTCCGTTCAATTGAAAAATCTGCGCATTCAATGTTAAAGAAAATAGTTCCCAAAACACAACCGAACAATGCTAATCCAGTGTATTTCAGCAAAATTCTTGGAACGCTCTGAAGGGGCTTCTTTCGGTCTTTATAAGAAATAATTGCAACAATTATAGTGTATACTGGCAATGTCCTATACCAAAAGGTTTTTTCCCAGCATTGTCTTAAGTCTTCGTCTCCTTGAAATAATTTTGACGGTTTCATTTAGGCGTATAAGTTAAAAAAACTTAAATCATAATTATTGTGACCGTAAAATAAATTTTTTAATAAGATTAGAACAAATTATTTATAATCAATTAAAATATTTATAAATTTTGAACAATATATATATATATATATATATATATATATATATTTATATATATTCAACTATTACCTAGAACAGCGTTTCCCAAAGTGGGTTCCGCGAACTTTTTGTAAATATATTTCCAAAAAATCTTTATAAATAATTTTCGATTCCATACGAATCCAATTTAAAATTCTTTTTCGATTCCATTTGATATTGCCTCAAAAAACATATATCTATTTTATATGTCCCAATTCCATTTCATTCAGCATTATCAGTACAAAGTATTGTTATAAAACCTAGATCTGGCAACATTTACATTGTGCAAACAATATGTTTTATTCCCGTTTTAGATTTTTAAGTCAATAAAAAAAAGGGAAACCACAGTTTTTAATTATATTGTTTTAAAATACGCATTAAAATTACGAATTTAAAATTTCATTTAATAATATTTGATAAAAAGGTAAGTAATTTTTTCAAATTTTGAAAATAATCGTATGAGTATTTTTTGATTATCGATAAATTTTGTGAATATAGTTATCCCAAATTTTTGTGATTATGGATCGTTGGTTAAAAGAAGGGACTTTGAAAAAGAAAAACAGTTCAATAAGTGCACCTACTGCTGAAAAGACTGCCGAAGATATTTCTATAATATATAGCTCATATTAATATTTAAAATTAAAATTCGAATATATTAGTATATAAGGGTTCCGTCAAAAATTTGAAATCAAAAAGGGTGCCGCGGTGAAAAAACTTTGGAAAACGCTGACCTAGAAGAATTGCACAAAATTATTATTAACCCTTTCACTGCTAAAGCCGTATATACTCGCACACTACGAATGACTCATACGCTCAGAATTCTTCCCGGTTCAACACAACTATTCACACAGCTTACTCAAACAAGTCAGGTACAAAAATTCTAAGATGATTTTTCACTTAGTATAGTAAAATGGGAATTTTGTGCATCTGTACATACAATAATCGAAAGATTTCGCCCATAGAACACGAAATCTCAAAACATATTGCGCAGTGAAAGGGTTAACAAAGTCATGCAATGATTTTCTCTAATGATATTCACATCGTCTTTTTTAATGCGCACATTAGTCTTTGGGATGCTTGTTATGCTTTTCATAGGTTTGAATTATGGCCGGCCCTATGCACTGGATTGAGACCCGACTAGCGTTTTATTACGAGGCTCAGAACTTTAATGTCATCCTCTCTCATGATGATGTGTAAAGGCAATTATGATATAGATCATTTCTTTTAGGGACATATTATTAGGTCTGGCCTAAGGGTGGTAACAATTCTTTCTGCTGGCATTTCTAAATCAACCTCAAAACTCTTTGTTTTTAGGAAATTTTTTTCACAATGGTTGAAAATATGAACCTAAATGTCCGGTTAGGCTTTGCAATGTGGATATATATTATTTAGGGTTTCCTACAGTTTATATGGATTGTATCTCAAATAAATAATATTATTTCTGGTTTTTATCAGTAAATAATATTGTTCATAGGTTAAGGCTTCTGTTTGAATGAGGTAAGCTTCATGCTTATTTTTACTGATCGTCTTGTCAATATTTCCTTGACTAGTCATATCCTGCCATTGCTCACCCTTTATTAATCTTATTATGTCGTTGAATTCAGAGCAAGTATAATATATGTGCATTATTCTTTCCTTACATTCTATCTCCAGATGAGATATTTCTTCTATAATGATCAGTTGAACTCTAATGTAAAACTTTTCTCTCATTCTTTTAGTGGATTTTTGAATTTACTAAAGGTAGACTCTTTGTTTTCTTTTGATTTGATTTCCCCGTTTATTCATCGTAGTGCAAAATCAAGACTGTTGATTCTATTTGTTCTTTTATAATCATCCCTGTCACATTCTGATTTATTGAATTGAAAATTTTGTTGAGAATACCTAAATAATAGAATAAAATAATTAATAAACATGTAAAATGATTGGGGGAAACAATGATAAGTGATTAAGATATGGTTCTGGAACTTAATAAAAAAGAAATGTCGAATAACGAGAAAATCAATAAAAACAGACAATTGAATAAAAGAAGGTTATTTATAATTAACGGGTATCAATTTAGGTAAAAAAAACAAAAGCAAGATTTGTCCGTTATTTTGAAAGCTCTTTCAAGATAATAGAAGGAATGTTGTTTAGGAATCCGGGAAAGGGCATCTCCAAAAATTATTTATCTGGACAGCTGTCAGTGATTATGGAGGCCCAAATGGAAGATATTGGAAATCCTATTTGAAATCAGTAAGTATTATTGGGTGACGGAGTATAAAAGGAAGCGCAACTGGAATCAAAGGGAGAAAAAGAGATTAGAGAGAAAAATTGGAATAAGAATTAAAAGTAGAAAATTACGGAAAATTATTGAAAAAGCAGTTGAAATCAAGAATAAAATAAGTTTGAAGCAGAAATTAGGCGATACAAGAACGAAAATAATAAAGAAAGTTAGAAAAAGGCAAAGCCAAAATTGTGAAAAAGAAATAAAGTGAAATGAAAGCAATCAAAGTTATTGAATACATTCAAGTCAAAGCAAAGCAACTAAATCAGACTTATCGATCTCAGAAACCCGTCATAGTAGTCAAGTGATCGTGAAATCCAATTGATCAGAAAAGTGATATTCTTCCCGAAGGGTCGTAATAAGTACCAAGTTGTGACTGTAATAAATAATTCTTTGTGTCATTTTAAAGTGGAGATAAAGTGTTAATTAATAAAGTTTATATCGTTTGGAGTTCATTACTATTGTTTAAAAGCACGCTTGGAGTCAGATTGACAATACATTCTATTTAAATTCACCGACAATCCCAAAAATTTTGAGAAACTGCACAACACTCTGGATAAGGTGTTCATCAATTGTTTCAGTGATTCTTAGTCTAGACAAACGGAAGTCAGCAATTATCAAGTTGTTATTAATATTCAGCCACTTGTCCATCACTATATTTTTATCAATCTCATAATATCTGATTATATCCCAACTGTTTCTCTCTTTCCTGGAAAACTCTATTTCTATCCGTATCTTGTACCATGTGATTAAGTACACAATTCTTGAAATAGTATACGAACCTATAGTGCATAAAGTCTCTGTGGTACAAAGGTTTTGTGAGGGGTGCAAATTGGTTTGCATTATTGATTTGATATCTTCTAATGTTTGATTAAGCCTTTAGCCAACATCATGTCTTTCTTTCATACCAAAAAAATCTCCAGGTATCAATATAAATTTCTAGATTAATGATGAGGATATTCTCATCAAATATTTTTATGATATGTATCATTTTATTTTGATATAACTAGTAATATCTGCATCTAGCTGGTTTGAACTTGAGATTAGCTATATTGGCTAGATTTATCACTTTGGCTAAGGAATCCATTACCCATTACCTTGTTTACGATAAAAGTATGATATCGTCTGCTTATGCCAATGTTCTCAATCGGAATAGTATGGATGTTCTTGTTATTACGTACAGAATATTCATGTGGACCTCCAACAGCTTTATGGTTGATGCTCATAAGTTTTCTATTTTTTATCCATTGAAAAAGCCGAGCATTGATAATAGTTGAAAGTGTCTTTTAAGAGGTATCCATTATATCTAAGGGTCTCCAGTAGGATACTTCATGACTCATGTTTTGATTTCTTCGCAGCACACTGAACTCATAGTTAATCTAAGCTATTAGCGTTTTGCTAACAAAATTTAATTCTGGCGGAAGACCAAACACATGTTGTATATTTTTGGGTTCAACAACCATAAAGTTTCAAAAAATGAACAACAGAATATTTGTAAACTCACCATATTTGATATCCTATTGAGCTTTAAGCTAGAAAACTTTTGATTTCGAAGAATTAATTAATAGTCTAATTATACTAATTATTATTTTATTTTTTATTGTTTTACAGAATTAAGTAATAAGAAAATAATTAATTAAATGAAGTGAATTGGAATGTAAATAAAAATAATAAAAATACTTATTTTGTCTGTAAATCGGAAATAAAATTGTCTGTCTACTGGAATATAATAAAAAAGTTATTATGGATTTTTTCATTATATTGCATTTTATAATTTCAGATGAAAAAATAAATTAAAAATTAGAATGATTTGGGTTAAAGTAAAAAATATAAATGAAAAAACAAATATTGCAATTTAGACTTTGTAAGGGTAAATATTAAAAGTAAAATTTATAAATAAGTAATTTTAAATAATCTAATAGCAATACAGAATTCTCAAAATGAAATTGTTTAAATATCCTCAGAACGGCAGATTTTCAAAGGAATTTAAATTTGTTAGATTAATAGTTTAGATCACTTTGTTAGATCACAAGTCTAAAAATGTGAAGGGCCACACAAAAATTACTAACTTTAAAACCATTACTATTAAACCAAAAGATATAATATCGTATTTTTTATAAGTTAAAAAATGTAAGTTCTGTCAATAAACAACAAAACTAGGTACTAGTTTACATTCTAACTATCTATAATTCTATAAATGTAAAAAATCTATATATGTATTGCCACATTAATTAAAATAATGATACATGTTGTGATCAATCTTTTGTTTTTGTTGTTGCTCTTATAGATGAATGTTAAATATTTTAGATATAAATAAATATATGGGTTTATGTATGTAATTTCTTTCTTAAATTATTTTGAACATTTCTTTTGAATTTTAGTTTTTACTCAAAATCTCAATAATCACTACATTTGTTGTTTGGGCAGCATAAAACTTTGTTGAGGGCTGCGAGTTTGACATTCTTTACCTAGATTTATTGATGTTTAGCAAATATCAGATATAAAAAAAATATTTCAATTATAATTACATGGTAAGTGAATAATAAAATAAGCCCTTTCTACAAAGTAATTATTATATTGTTGAAAAAAGTTTTCGAGTCACCACTTTACATTTTAAATATAATAATAATAAAGTTTATGGATACATGTTATCTAGTTTTTTGTAGCAGAATCTATATATAAAATTGTGGAAGACGAATGATATTTAAGACCTTGAATAATGATATCATATTAGCAGCTATCTCAAAAATGTCTGAAATCTGCGTAGTTTTAAAAAGAATTTATTCACTATGTTGATTTTCATATCAAGTTATATTATAGAGAATGTATCTCAGCACAGTTTGGTGTAAATTCTTATTTGAAACACACACATTTATTGTTTGTTAGGTTTTGTTATATTATTAAAGCTCTTATTTATTGTCATTCAGGTACTTACTTATTAACCATCAATTAACCATAAATTAATATAAATCTTTGATAAAATGATAATATTGAATTCAATCAGAGCATTATCTTTGAATTTTTCCTGTTACTTATAATAACAATTTGAACTCCTTTATGCATACTGCTTTTGTGCAGACCGCCAAGTTCCTTATTGGGATTTTTAATCTTGAGGTTTCACAAGCTAAAGGTATCAAATATTTGGGGGCAAAGTCATATGCTGCTCAATTCTACACACTGTCTGACGTAGCATTATGTTCTCTGTTTCAGATGTTTTACCAGGGGTCCATAACAGTAGAAATATAAACAGTAGTGGGATGTGTCACATCCAGCACATGTCACATCCAGCACAGTACCCCCTCCCCCCGGCTGAGAGAAAAGACCATGACTCATTCAAGGTCATTTAAATAAAGACCATGACTCATCCAAGGTCATTGGATGACTCATCATATTTTTTCAAGGTCATTTAAACAAAGACCATGACTCATTCAAGGTCATTGGATGACTCATCGAATTTTTTCAAGGTCATTTAAACAAAGACCACGACTCATCCAAGGTCATTGGATGACTCATCATATTTTTTCAAGGTCATTTAAACAAAGACCATGACTCATTCAATGTCATTGGATGACTCATCATATTTTCCAAGGTCATTTAAACAAAGACCATGACTCATTCAAGGTCATTGAATGACTCATCAAAATTTTATAACAAAGACCATGACTCATTCAAGGTCATTGGATGACTCATCGATTTTTCAAGGTCATTTAAACAAAGACATGACTCATTCAAGGTCATTGGATGACTCATCAAAAATTTTCAAGGTCATTCAAAAGTAGGTCAAGGTCATTCAAAAGTAGGTCAAGGTCATATTATTTTTAAACATTTTTAAATTTAAATTTACTACTTATAAAAATAAGTAGTATATATTTTGTACATTTATTTTATTATTATTAAATTAAATTGTTTGTTTTAATCAAGTCAATTATTTTATTATTATTATTTTTATTATTATTATTTTTATTATTATTATTATTTTTATTATTATTTTTATTATTTTTATTATTATTATTATTATTATTATTATTTTTATTATTATTATTTTTATTTTTATTATTATTAATATTATTTTTATTTTTATTTTTATTATTATTAATATTTTTATTATTATTACAAGTTTTATTTATTAAGATTATTAATATTATTATTATTATAAATATTATTATTATTATTAATATTATTCTTTTTATTTTTATTATTATTTTTATTATTATTATTATTAATATTATTCTTTTTATTTTTATTATTATTTTTATTATTATTAATATTTTTATTATTATTACAAGCTTTATTTATTAAGATTATAATTTTTATTATTATTATTACAAGTTTTATTTATTAAGATTATAATTTTTATTATTATTATTACAAGTTTTATTTATTAAGATTATAATTTTTATTATTATTATTACATATTTTAATTTTTATTACAAGTTTTATTTATTAAGATTATAATTTTTATTATTATTACATGTTTTAATTTTTTTTTTACAAGCTTTATTTATTATTAATATTATTATTTTTATTATTATTATATTTATTATTATTATTATTACATATTTTAATTTTTATTACAGGTTTTAATTTTTATTACAAGTTTTATTTATTATTATTTTTATTTATTATTATAAATATTATTATAAATATTATTATCATTATTTTTATTACTTTTTATTAATAATACATATATATATATATAATAAAACAAATACATAAAACAACTATATAAAAACATCTATATAAAAACAACTATATATAAAAAACAACAACTTCATAAAAAGTAAATCAATTATTAATAATACAATTAAACAAATATCAAGTTTTATTTCACGTTTCTTCACGCTTGGCATTTGATTATGTAAATATTGCTAATAAAAATAATAATAATAAATTATAACAAATGAAAATACCAAAGAGAAATTTTCACAATTTTTATTTTTATATACAAATTTGTTAATAAATATCAATAACATTCTCAAATATCTCATCAAATTGCTGATTGCGAACTGTTGGATCGGTTTCAGGCATGATTATATTACCACCAACATCAAGGACATCAACCCCTCTATAATGACCATATGCAAAACTCGAGTTTTTCCCTACCCAAGCTCTCTTGTCGTCATGATTATTTAATGCTATTTTAGAATTTTTAAAAGTGAACAGCTGATGATTTCGGGTCCCTATCCTAGTTTGAGGTACCGACATAATACTATTGTTATTATAACAATTCAAATATGATTGGTGTTTAATGTCGGTACCCGGTAATTTTACACCCTTAGCTCGCATTGTTGATTTATTTCCTAGCAAGCTATAACATTTAGGGCGCAAGAAAACCCACTCGCTATATCCTAACCCTTTACTCTCATCCTTGAACTTGCCAATAACCGAGTCAAGTCGTCTAGAATATAAAGGATGAGAAGGATCATAATTTGATGTATCTAACAGATCATCCGAAATCATAGCTTTTAATAAAATTTCTAATTTTAAATTTTTTATCTCCAAAAAGAAGCTATCTGTATCACCCGCTACTAGATTGATATCACAATTGTAAATATCACGATATTTTTGTAACTCAACATACTGTAACTGGTACATCCGTAGTTTGGATAAATCTAGAACTGATTGACCGATATAACTAGGTCTATCCAAACATATTGAGTCCTTATTAAGATGAGCGGCAAAAAGATCATCAGTAATCTCTATTGTTTTTCTAAATGCCGGTTTTGACGAATATGTAATTAACTTTTCAGCTGAATTACATAATCGCAAATTCATCCTCTTTTTAAGGTTCTCAACAGATTTACCATACAGACTGTTGTTATACAATTTAAATAAATCTCTATATAATTCACTAACTGCATTTGCACGCAAGTTAGTGTTTTTATCGATATAATGTTTAAAAATAGGAGCTTGCTTGTATTTAATAGCTCTATGTATGTGTGTAACCTTAGCCCCGAGAGAAAGATAAAGCCTGAGAAGCCTCCAATGAAGAACATAGTTCTTCTTAGGATAATGCGTTAGCATTAACTTCTCAACTTTTGAATTTGGTGGCACATCTTTTCCGGTCCAATCGGAAAGTCATTTAGAAAATCATGTAAATTATCTGGAATCTCGATATCAACTTCCATAGTATATCCATATGGAAGGATTTCAATATCCACAACATTCGCACATTCATTCAAAACCTCATCCAAACCATCATACACCCAAGTAAAATCAGCGTAAGGAAGACTTTGGCTGAGAGCCCAACCATACAGATTATTTATATCTATGTACAATAATTCTGTATCCTCCGAAGCAGCAATGTAATGTTTGTTAACAAATGTTAACCCACCCCGTATTCCACCTTCGTAAAAATTGAACATTTCCATGTCCTGTAAAAGTTCAATGGGTTCCGTTAATGTCATAAGCGCTGAAGCCCATGACATACCCGGAATGCCATAAAAGTTTAGAGGTTCAAGACCATTGTAAACAATAGCCTTGGCACGGAATTGTTGAAAATAGTCCGCAAGGAGGAATACATCAAGTTTAAGGTAAATTAACATATAATCACGCAAAGTCCTACAGTTTTGCTGCGTCCAGATTAGTTGTGCCCTATCGTACTCATCTTCACTTACGCCCTCCCAAATTGGAGGCAACTCATAAGTAGTCTCAAGAACTTCCTCCGAAACAGCAAAATTATATGGAAAAATACCTTTACAGTCGACTATAGAACCTTGAAAGACAGACGAAGTCAATGGAAGAGAAGTTAGCGTTTTCACAACCTTAGCTAACGAACAATTAACAAATTGCATACTGTCGATAAAGCGAACAGCCAATTTGTTAATGTGAACAATTAATGAAATAAATTTTTCTGTAGAGGTCGGTATGATATCTAAATTCCATGAAGGAAAGCGATCGAGACCATATTTTAAAATATGGTGAAGGTCATACGCTCTTAAATTATGAAAGACTATAGGTAGCAACCGATAAATCCTACGAGCTATATTACATTTTCGGCAAGCTGCCCCTAGATAATTTCCAGTAAAATGGCAATGATCTCTAACCGGATTTACAATCGGTTTTTTACATAAATAACAGGTTCGACAAGATTTAAACTGTCGAACCTCACTGAAAGACATAGGCCCTATCAATTTATCACCTTCCGAATCATAGTACGGAATAACAATTTCAGTTGCAATTTCCTCAATTTTCTTAAGAAAATCAGGAATGCAATCAAGTCCGTAAAAGTAATAATATGATTTTGTGTTAGTATAATTATTAATTAATAAAAGGCCTGCTGCAATAGGCATATGAATTTGATGATGTCTATCATCAGGAGGTAAAACCGATTCAAAATCGGCATAAATCACAAAAGGTGGGTGATATGTTTAGAATAATTTAGGAATTCTAAATTTTTATTTTCGGGGAGCGTGTATAGGGTTGTGCCAGTCTGATTTTTGGCGCATAATGCAACATGTGTATTGAGTGCATTATCTAATCTAAACCCATTAAGGCAATGTGGACACCAACGACATCTAATTTGAATGTTACAGTCAGGGTTTTGATGGCAATTCATTAACCAGTTGATATTGGTCACAGCGGTATAATGATATCTATCATTATTTTCAAGTAGTAATAAATAAATAGGGTTTCCGTCAGTGACTTTGCTTCTATGGATCAAACTTAAATGAGGATGGTGAAAGACATAATTATCTGGAACCTCATCAATTATAACAGTTGGTGTGTACGAAAACACATTTATTGCTAATTTTAAAGTCGAATTTTTCTTTTCGAACTTTGGGATGTTTATTAATTTCATGGGACAATCCGTGATCTCATCGTACTCTAATTCGTCTAAAAACTCGGTATATTTAGAGACTCTTTGGGGGTTTTCACCAATTATATCTTTCTTTAATAAATAAAGAATAGAGTAAAGGAAGCACTTGTCGTCATTGTTTTTTATATTTACTATGGCTCCTTTATTTTTCAATGCAGAAGGGGTTTTAATATATTTAAGTCCAGACAAACGATTAATAGGAGCATATTTTGTTAAAATAAATTGAATTTCCATAATATTAATAACACGCCATCCACTACCTAAATGGGTGAATTGTTCTATTTTTTCATTAAGCTTATTAACCCCTTCGCTTAAAAAGTTATCTGAAAATGTTTCCGCATTATTCGAAAAATAATTGTCACGGATCTCGCCATCTTTTACAAATTTAATTAATATCGCGAATTGAATTTTAACGCTCCCCATTTTATTTATCTCAAAAATTAATTTATTACTGATTCGCTCAGTTAAAGTTACTGTAATTAGTTGCGCGTTAGATATATCAAAACGTAAAGTTTTGATAGCGCCATTTAAATTTACTGAAATGTTCGGCTCATTCTCTAATACAGAACCTCCGAATTGTATAATATTTCATTATTTATAGTAAGTATAGTATTTTCATTAATTATAATAGGTATATAATATATTTATAATATTTTCATTATTTATATAGTATTTTCATTATTATAATAGGTATATTATTTATAATATTTTCATTATTTATAGTATTTTCATTAATTATAATAGGTATATTATTTATAATATTTTCATTATTTATAGTATTTTCATTATTTATAATAGGTATATTATTTATAATATTTTCATTATTTATAATATTAGAGTCATCATCATCACTGATTTCGATGACTTCTTTTTTAATTATTTTATTTGGGATATTAATTTTAATAGGTGCAGCAGGTCTTTTATTCTTTTTATTTGATGTTTTTTTATTTTGTAGTATATTCAAAATATCGACGTTATTTTTATTAATTTTCTTAAACATATTTATTTTACTCGACTTGAAAGAATTTAAATGAACCCCATGTTCCCTATAAAATTCTTTATATTTAATGTTCTGGGATGTTTTGCATATGGCGCAGATAAAAAAGTTGATGCCATTAAATCTATGGCGGTAATATTTTTTCATTTCTTCATGGCAACTTTCATTATGTTGCAATGATGAGATGCAATATCTTGGATAAAAAGTGCCTAATAAAAATATTAAATTAAAAACCTATATAAAGTAACTATGATATAAAATATCTAATAATTCTAACAAATAAACCTATATACAATAATATTTGCATGCTCACTGCAAACTATTTAATAATTCTAATATATAAAACCTTAAATACAATAATATTTGCATGCTCACTGCAAACTATTAAATAATTCTAATAAATAAAACCTTAAATACAATAATATTTGCATGCTCACTGCAAACTATTAAATAAAATATCTATTAAAATAATTCCTATATAATTCATATATATAATTCAATTACGTAAGATCTATAATAAAAATGCCTATATAATTCAAAAACTATTTGTTCAACTATATTTGTTTATAATTTATTATGTTAATATATGTTTCAGTAATAATACTTTTTTAAAATATATTATAAATTAATGATATTTGAAGTATTATTAAATAATACTTTAAATTTCATCAATTTAAAAATATATTTATCATAAAACTTTTGAAATAAATAGATCCTTATTATAATTTATTATAATTATTATAAATTATTGATATTTGATGTAATATTTTAATAATACTTCAAATATCATTAACTTAATTTCGATAAATAAAAATAAATAAAAAACTAACATTTATCTCCTGATTCCGACGAATCATCATCCTCTATAGAAGAGAGGTCCTCCATATCTTCCCCAGTAACGAGGGCATCTCCAAAACGGTGGCATAATTATTGTCATCCCCAGAAATGGGGGCATCTCCAAAAACGGTGGCATAATTATTGTTATCCCAGAAATGGGGCATCTCCAAAAACGGTGCATTATGATGATCATCTGCATCCAAATCAACTAAAATGTTTTTTAAATATTTAATAAAATTAAATTAAAATTTACCATCTTCGATAATATCCTCTTCGCTATCGCTGATAACAATTGTATCTTCGATTAAAATAACTTCTAAAATAATTTATAAATAAAACATATATAAAATTAAAATTTACCATCATCTTCGATAATTATAACATCATTTTGACGATCTAACTGATCTTGTATTTCTGTTAAAGTATACCAATCTAGAAAAATATAATAATAAAATTAAAATAAATTAAAAATCCTTACCATTTTCATCGACCAACAATTGGCGTAAAATTCTTGAGTTCTCCATTTTAAAATTTTTCAAATCCCGCGAGTAAAATTTTGAAATAATTGTGACAAATTCTACATTTGTCAATGTTTATAAAGAGAATAATATTTTCAGGATTTAGCCAATCACATTAAGCAATACACACATATAGGTGAGAGATTTTTAGACATGTTTTCTTTGTAAAACACATGCAGTCTACACTGTGACTGCATGCGTTCTTTGTAAAATCACATACATACTTTTGTTTGTATTTGTTTTCTTTGTAAATCACATACATACTTTTGTTTGCATGTGTTTTCTTTATTCAATTTTGTGTATGCATGCACTTATCATGTGATGATCACGCACTTATCATGCACTGTCTTTGTGATCACGCACTTATCATGCACTGTCTTTGTGATGATGCATTATCTTTAATTAAACACATAATAATATTTATAATAATAATAATAAAAATAATATTAATAATAATAATATAAAAATATTAATAATAAAAATAATATTAATAATAATAATAATAATAATAAAAAATAATAATATTTATAAGTATAATAATAAAATATTAATAGTTAAAACATAACAATAAACATTAATACATTTATTAATCATCAAATCTCTTGGATAATAACCAAGCTAAACAATGTTGACCACATGTTAAGGTCCATGGTTTTTGATACATAGTTTTATTATAGACAATAGGTTTACCATTGTTTGCAGTTTCGAAACCATTAAAGCCGGATAATAGAAACCCATAGGATCAAATACAAATATCTTGCTAGGCTTCATATATATTGCTAACCAATGTTCTCCACCCAGATGAGATGATTGAGTATTGACGATTATGGCTTGATTATTACGTAAATATGGAATTTTATCAAGAGGAAAAACCCCTAAAAATTCATGTCCTAGTATTTGTTTTCCAATTCGATAGACCTGAACAGAACTACATCAATAATATTAATAATACATTTAAAAACTTACTCCATGACAAACTATCATAAATTATCTATACATTTATACCAACAACGTTTGAACTTCGTTCAAACCAACACTGTTCTGTTTGCAGTTATTTGAACCTCATTTTCAAACACTCCATATATTACAACATGTACCGGTTCAGTTGTAGCTTTAGCAAACTTTATATCTAATCGTAAATTACCATTTTGAGGTAATTGACTCTGATTTAAATCGAAATCGGGTGCCAAACAAATGTGAAGAATGGATATTTGCTTTTAAAATCTTCAAGAGTTATACCACAATTAAGGTTTTTATCCAAATAACCCATATTTCTAACTATACTCTGCATATATGTAGCACAATAATTATCATTTTCGAAATCTTGAGTATATGTTTCTCTATAATCACTATTTTTCGATAAAGTTAGCGATGTTACACCAAAGTTTTTGAAAATTGAGCTCGATGTTAAGTATGATCCATTATATTGAGATTCACTTTGAAATGTTACCAATATAAAGTTGGGCATTCTTCTATCTCCAAATATTTGTTCCTTATAGAAAGAAGCTGAACCCTTAGCAATAGCAAATTGAACAATTTCCTTTGTTTTCAATGGATATATTGCATGCTTAGAATTAAGCCCCAATTGATGACCGGCTAATACAGAAGGCTCAACACGAACTCTTCTTACCAATAATTTTGCATCAACTAATTGAAGAATTGGTGTTGTGGTGGCACTTGTTAGTGATAATGCCGAATCAGATCTTTTCAATCTAATGTGTACATTAACACCTGGGAGTAAATATTTCGGTTGATCCATAAAATCGAGTTGTAATAATGAGCACATGGTAAATAATTTCGATCCTTTAATCCACTTTTTCTATCATCATCACTACCATAACCCATAGGAGTTAAACATGTATTTTTAGTATCACTATTGTAATTTATAATAGTTTCTATTAGAGCTTTGTGAATATATGTACTGTTACCACCCTCAATCTTGATATTATTAAATCCGAGAACTGCATCTTTAAAAGTGTATGAAACAAGAAATTGTTTGGTATTACATCACTAGGTTCACCCAACGGTTTTCTATCTTTATCTACAACTTTGATCTGAACAGTTAACAATGTATCATTCAAATCTAAATATTCAGTTTGGGAACCATTAATATAAAATTCAATATCGGTTCTACTATCCATAATAGAATTCATCGGGAATACCTCTTCAAAGGCCCCATTTCAATTACTGCTTGGGGAGACGGTCTATCAAATAAGCACAATTCAGATTTACCACAAATCATTTTTGAAATATAGTTCCATGTCCTTTCATTCGTTTGTTTATATGTTTATGATGTCTTTTACGTTTTTGAGCTGGTGCCGGTGCTGGTTCCTGTTTTTGAAACATACCTGCAACACTAGGTAGAACTTTCCCTAACTCGGATAATGCATTTGATTTCAGAGATGGCAATATTTTCTGCTCATTCATTATCACATCTTTAGCAGTTTTCATACCAAAACTACCAAGGCGTTTAAGAATAGGAAGTGCAAATCTACCAATTGTTCTCAACCAACCTGATCCATACTGTTTACCAATAAAATATGGTAATTCGCCACCACTTTGGCTACCACTATACATACTAATAATATCGTTATTGGCCATCTAATTTACGAAAATGTAATGTCAAATGAGTTTTTGTATCTTTACTAAATTCAATAAATTTACCGCTATCATCACGAATATTTATTTCTATATTGTTTATACATGATGTTGATACGGTAAGTACATGGGATTATCGATATTTATATTGACAACTTCATCCTGGTCATGTTTATCAACCCAAACAGATTTCAAAAGAGGAACCAAAGAATCACCAACAATTATAGGATCGATGATGTTAGTATATATGAACATTTGCCTATGAAGTTTTATTATTTTTGGTTTGCGTACACCAAAAGCACTTGTCCTATATGTTTGCTTATCTAATCCCAATGTATTAGCCAAATTTTTATCAAATGTAATTTCACAAATGTTATTATTCAGACTGAATTTACATAATCCATCTTTAACAAATTCAATAGTTTTAAATATATGTAAACAATTGAATGAAATATATTTATGTAATTCTTCAAGTGTTTCAATATATAAATCATTAGTAAATGTAAATGTCTCTTCAACTTCATTAATATATGATAGTGATATTTTGATGTTTTCGATTGTTACACTCTTTTCATCAAATGTTTTGAAACGTATTAGGTATTCAGTACCAGGAACAACAATGCTAAGCTTATCACAACCCATTCGCTTGGCATCCTCAATACTTTCAAACTTTATTGTAAATGGACTATAATCACAACTAACATTCAATCCATCTTTGAAAAACATGCCACAATTTTCATCTAAAATCTGATTCGGAATATGACAATATCGTTCAAAATTATTGATTGAGAAAATACCACTACAGGTTTTGGGTACACGTTTCTTGTAACCGATTTTACAATGACTATAAAATGGGAATGTATTGTACACAAATGTAAAGTCTTGCAAAGCAACTTCCAATTTCCATGTAAATAAATGGGATTTTGAAGATCAACCATAAATTTACTTGCTTGATTTTCCGGATGGATTAGTGGGCAACTATTACTCGGTAAAATTGTATAGAAACTCATTTTACTAGGTCTTTTGATGATATCCATGAGGGTTTTTGATATCCATGCCATTTGACATAGTATTGTTTATCCTTACCCACCATTTTAGTTTTCAATATTTTCTGAATTCTGAACACTGTAGGTTGGAAATAACTTGTAATTCCTGTTCATAGAATTTCCCTTGTATTAAATTGTTATCACTATCTTTAATAACATACATTACAGGACTCTGTTTAGTATTAATTTTAGTAATTTGAAATACCTCATCACTCCAATTACTATCGAAATTTTTGATGAAAGGTGAAGCAGATATTTTACTAATTCTAACGTAATCACCAACTTTATATTTTGGTTTTGTAATAGCAACTGTTTTAGATCGTACTGATTTAGCTAATGTTTTCGAGCTGATATCTACGGGTCTCAAACCATTCAGACCTCGATGTGATGAATTATTATAACTAACAAGTATTTTCGGTAATACATTTATCCATATTTTATTACCTTGATGCACGAAATATTTCTTCAATCTATCCCTCAATGTCCGGTTAAATCTTTCAACGAGAGCGGCTTTGTATTGAGAATGTACAGAATAATGATTTATTTTCAGACGATCCAGGATTTGCTTAACTTTACTATTGTAAAACTCCTTGCCTATAATAATAATAATAATAATAATAATATTAATAATTATAATAATAATAATAATAATAATAATAATAATAATAATACCTAAATCGGTTTGCAAATTGTCTGGATGCTCATTTTTAAACATTGAGTTAATTGCTTTAGATATTTCCTCTGCAGATTTTGTCTTTGTTGGTACACCGCGAGCAAAACGACTGAAAACATCAATACACGTTAAATATATTATAACCCTTGTTAATCTTCGAATACGGTATCATCTCCATCAAATCCATTTGCCATAAATCATTAATACCGAATGTCTTATAAGCTCTCGTTGGAAATCTTTTCCGCATTGGTTTGTTTAAACTGTATCGAAGCTGATCTGACAACCACTTTTGCGTTTCCTTTTTCGACTTTGGGACTCTTTTCTTTAACTTTGCCACTCCACCGAAACCTGCCTCGTCTTCTGGGTTCGTCCAAATCTTCTCCATTACAACAAGATGATTTAAATTTTAATTTAACATTAGGTAATGATTGCCCCATCGTATATTGTGATAATAATGATAATGCTAATGGTAACATTGCTCCAATAAAACCACCTTGTTGTTTATATATGATTTTTCTCATTTGCTTACGATTTTTATTATTTACTAGTGATAACAAAGGCTTACGATGTTTATTCAGTACTAGTTTTTTAGAATTACTGATTTTAATTTTACCTCTGACTACTTTTAATAGAATTTTGAGTAAATCATCGACAACAAAAGTTGGAAATGATTGTAAAATAGACATTCTTTTCATACTCGAAGCCTTTAACAATGCATTAAAATATGGGAAACTCCTATGATTTTTTACAATTTTATCTATTTTCTTACTCTTTTTAATAATGTTTTTCGAAATTAGATTCATTGCAGGGTAATTCTCGGTTATTAGCTTTTCAGATGGTGTATAACTGGTTTTTGGTGGAACTTTATTTATAGTCTTTTTAATACTTTGTCTAAGTTTTCGGATATTTTTAAGCCTGGATTTCATAAACATTTTTACATGTTAAAGTTTTCAACTTTGTTTATATACCATGGCACCTTCTTTATTGAAAATATCGGTTTTTACCCTTAAATCGTCATTGCATTGTTGTGTGAAATCAAGAAATATATATCCACGTGGTGATTTTGTAGCATCTTAAAATGCACTGATGAGAAAATTACGATTATTAGGGTATGCCTGTCGAGCAAGAAAATCAATAACTGTTGCATCTCTAGGATTCTTGAAAATAACTAAATATTGGACATTTAAATTCCTTGTTCGATGGGCGCCACCCTGATGAAATAGATTTTGAGTAATAAAGATCACAGTAACACCAACGTGTCTACTGATTTTTGTGAATAAATTATTAAAATCCTTTTCTTTATTAGCTTCCTGATACAAATCATCAATAATGATGACATCACCTTTCCTTAATCGACTTGACCAGTTTTTATCGAAACCCTTTACTATTTTCATGTTTTTCAATTTACAGAAATTATCTTGAGTTAATCCATGTTCTTCATCTGCACCCTTATGCCAATAAATCTTGTTGAATTTTGTTTGAAATAAATTAGATTTCAGTAATTTACACACAAACATAGTTTTACCACTACCACTTGGGCCAACGATTTGATATACCGCATCATTTCTTAATTCCATTATTAATTTGTATAATTATAGGTTTTTGTTTATATTATATGATTTAATGAACTCTTCCTAAAAATTATATATATAGCTTAATATTTCTTTATTGTTTAATTATGTTATCAAATATAAATTATAAAGGAACTTTCGATGTATCAAAAATGACGTTTCCAAATGGTAAACCCCAGCAAATTGTAGATAGGAGTGGAAAATACCCTATAATATTTTTCAAATCCGGCAAATGCAGAATCATGGGATGTAAGAAACCTTTAGATGTCAATAAATTACAATATAGAATAAAGGATCTTAAAATACAGTCAATTACAGTTACCATGGATATAGGACAATCTATCAATCTATACAACATGTCAACAAAATGTCTTTGTATGTTCGAACCAGAATTATTTCCTGCACTGAGGCTTTTAAAATACAACCCAATGTGTGTTAACGTGTTTGCTAGTGGCAAAATAGTCATATTAGGGGTGCGAAATCTAGAGTACAAAAATATTGTTTGTGACATACAAAATGAAATCACCGGATTGGTCGATATCTGATTGGCCAATGATTGTTTAAAACAACTTGCTTATTCATTTGATTTCATTTTTAAAATGGAAAATATTATGTATGCTATGCCAAAGAAAAATATCGCTGATTACGGTAAATTTATCTTTTTTTATTTCATTTTTTATATTTTATTTAGACCAATATGTCCCAATGATAATAGATCGCATTATTTATTACTATCCTCAAATAAAGGAGATTTTGAAGAATCAAGAACCGTCAATGCATCAACAGTTAATATACAATGAAACAAGAATAGATATTTCCAATCTAATTAAGCAAGCTCTTTGGGACAATGAAATAAACCGAATGGTCAAGGAGATGGAAACTGAATACCCCTGCATTCTGGGGTGTAGTTGCTGTGATTTCCGATATCAGCGCTATGTCGAATGGAATCTGACAAATTCAATACGAAATTTTCAAAAAATGAAACTGTTAAGAAAATAAATGTATTTTATTTTGATTGTTTTGGTAGTTTTATTGTTAGTAATAAATGTTTTTGTATTTTATTTTTGTTGTTTTGTTAGTTTTATTTTGGTGATAATAATAAATGTTTTTGATAGTAATAGTTTTATTTTGATGTTGGTAATAATAAAAATAGTAATTTTATTAGTATAGTAATAATAATAATAAAAATCATGATAATTAAAATAATAACAATAATAATAATAATGATAATAAAACACGTGATATTAATAATACATTTTATATAGATGAATGTGTAAAATCATATATGTAAACTCAACGGGTTAATTCACATACAGTTTTCCAGTCACGCACTTATCTTGCACTGTCTTTATGATCACGCACTTATCATGCACTGTCTTTGTGATGATGCATTAGCTTTAATTAAACACATAATAATAATATTTATAATAATAATAATAAAATAATATTAATAATAATAATAATAATAATAATAATAATAATAATAATAATAAAACACGTGATGTTAATAATACATTTTATATAGATGAATGCGTAAAATCATATACAAAATCCACGAGTTAATTCACATACAGTTTTCCAGTCACGCACTTGTCTTGCACTTATCATGCACTTATCATGCATTGTCTTTGTGATCATGCATGATTCTGATTGGTTAATCAGTATCTGTCAGGGTATAAAAGTGCGTCACCACATTATAAAGATCATAAATCAAACATGACCAAGAAAATAAGTGTCCAACCAGTTCAGATGTTCCACAATTATAAAATGTATTTTTTAAAGGAGCCTATCAATATGCAATTGGCAAATCCAGTCAAACTCAATAAAACGCAATTTCAATCTCTTGCTGGTACTCTCTCAATGTTAGATATCAAGGATATTGATAATACATTCAAAAAGATCAATTCCAATTTAAAATGCAATGAAAATGCTTTCTTCACGAGTCAATATACCAGATATTATGATGCATTTACAGAAATATGATTCAAAGAACAGGAAAACTGGTATATAACAATAACAATCCAAGGATATAAAGCAGATCAAAACGATGTGCTTTCTCCAATCTGGAAAATTGTTACTGCTAGACTTTCACAGTTATTTTAATGTATAGTGTTTAATAAATGTATTAATGTTTCTTTGTTATTCTATAAACAAAATTATAAGTAGTTTTAAAATAGTGTTAAAATGATGTCTGAAAAAGGTAAAATATAAAATATAAATAATTAATTAATTTTGGTTTAGAATATTTAATAAACTTTTTGTTTGATAAACTTGAAGAAATAACCGGTGTAAAAATTAGAGATATGTTGACTTTAGTTGAAGCATTGAGTAAAGAATCGGATTGCGAATCTGAATCTCAGAGTGATTCTGGATGTCAGAGTGATGAAATTGTTAATGATGGAGATACTGAAATTATTAATGATTCTGAAGAAATTATTAATGTTGAAGAAGCTACCGAAAAAGATGAGCCTACCGAATTTAAGAATTGTATTGATCATGTTATAGAAAATATTATGATAGAATCTTGTGGTGATGAAGAATGTACATGTAATAATCAATAAATCCTTAAAATATAGTTTTTTATTAATAAAAATAACAAAGAAATATTTATTAAAATCTATGATAAACCTTATTACATAAATATAAAACAGATACTCCAGTGAATAGTTTTAATAAAAATTTGCAATTCTCGATATAAATATCAGAGCGTTTGGCTTCTGCGGCAACTTGAATAATCGTTGTCCATCCACCGTTTGATTCTACCCACGGATCAATTTTTGTTTCTATCACCTAAATAATAATAAATTAATAACAATATAAAGTAATATACCTCTATAGACCATTGGAAATAATTTTCATAGTCGGATCCAGATTTTAATATCATGTGTTTCATGTACATTAATCCTACTATTATTCGCATCCATTTATTATTTTCATCGAACATGTAACTAAATATTGATTGGAATGCCTTCTTTTTCTCCACTGGTGGCAAATTGAGAATTTTTTCATAATCGAATGGGATGTCTTCAACGATTTTCTCGGTACGGTTTACCATAAATTTCATGTTTTTAATGATTTCATCTTCTTCTCTATTATTAGAGACCAGCTCATTCAACAAAGTTATAAAAAATTTAGTTTCTGGCATTTTATAAAAATATATGAAAGTGTAAGCTTATTTATACTATATTCGACCAATCAGAATCATGTAATACTAAGAAAATATGTAAAAATATATAATGGAAATGGCAATGATGATTTGTTGGCACTGTTAACTTCTTTCAAGCTGTTGTCGCCACTGTTAACTGGGTGTTGTTGTAATTTCATTATACGATTGAACTGATCAGTTGTTTTATTAGAATAAAATTTTATACTATATTGAACTTGATTCATCATTTTTTCATTAAGTTTATGATTTTCTTTCAATTCTAATATTGATTTTCTTAATTCATTTTTGATAGTACCAATGGTCTTATTTAAATATATAATATCATCATATAATTCGTTTTTAGCTCTTTTTAAAGTCTCATATGTATGTTCAAATCGGAATTCTAAATTACTCATTCTTTCAGATAATCTTTTGACTGGAGTTTTCAAATATCTAGGCCTATCTATCATATACAAAATATCCATCAATACAGCGGTATCTGGACATACAAATCTTGTTGAATTTTTACCTTGAACGGTTACAACAATTGAGTTGGCCATATTAAAAACTAATAATATTATTAAAATTTCTTTAATCATTTTTAAATCTATATAAATTAATATTTATTGTTTATAGCTAAAGATGTGTGTGTGTGTGTGTAAATTAGTATAAAAGTAATTGTTATTTCAATTTTTATCATTAAAATGATTGTACCGAGCGCAGTTCAAGCTATGAATGAAATAAAACATTATGGTAATTTATTATTACTATTATTATTATTACTTGTTTTTTAGATGATTATTTTAAAGTTATTAAAGAACGTCTGGAATTCTATTATCCAGAAATACATGGAATCATGGATAAGCCAGCATCAATAATTCCAGACTTGATATTCAATCATACATCAATATGGATATTTACTGTAATCGATGAATTCCTATGGGATATCGAACAAAACAAATTGTCAAAAGATATGGAACCCGAATACCCTTGTGGTGATGGATGTCATTACTGCGCTGCCAGATATCGGAAGTATGTGGAATGGGCTTTGAATAAAGCTCTTCGACAATACTACTATAGTAGAATTATCTCTTTATAATAAATTTGTTGTATATGTCGTGGTTTTCATTATATAGTAATAATGTTAATAATAATAATAATAATAATAAAAATAATAATAAAATAATAATAATAAAAATATTAATAATAATAATAAAAATAATAATAATAATATTAATAATATTAATAATAATAATAATAATAATAATAAAATAATTGACTTGATTAAAACAAACAATTTAATTTAATAATAATAAAATAAATGTACAAAATATATACTACTTATTTTTATAAGTAGTAAATTTAAATTTAAAAATGTTTAAAAATAATATGACCTTGACCTACTTTTGAATGACCTTGACCTACTTTTGAATGACCTTGAAAATTTTTGATGAGTCATCCAATGACCTTGAATGAGTCATGGTCTTTGTTTAAATGACCTTGAAAATATGACGAGTCATCCAATGACCTTGAATGAGTCATGGTCTTTGTTTAAATGACCTTGGAAAATATGATGAGTCATCCATTGACCTTGAATGAGTCATGGTCTTTGTTTAAATGACCTTGGAAAATATGATGAGTCATCCATTGACCTTGAATGAGTCATGGTCTTTGTTTAAATGACCTTGAAAATATGACGAGTCATCCAATGACCTTGAATGAGTCATTGTCTTTGTTTAAATGACCTTGAAAAAATATGATGAGTCACCCAATGACCTTGAATGAGTCATGGTCTTTGTTTAAATGACCTTGGAAAATATGATGAGTCATCCATTGACCTTGAATGAGTCATGGTCTTTGTTTAAATGACCTTGAAAAATATGATGAGTCACCCAATGACCTTGAATGAGTCATGGTCTTTGTTTAAATGACCTTGAATGAGTCATGGTCTTTGTCTTTTGGACTTAGAAAAATTTTCTCTCAGCCGGGGGGGGGGAGGGGGTACTGTGCTGGATGTGACATGTGCTGGATGTGACACATCCCACTACTATAAACATACTTGAATAAATGCTAAAACATTTTCTGTCTCATTAATTAATTTATTTTATGAAATATTTAAAAAATGTTATTTACTCACTAAAGAAAATCGAGTATTTTTACAGAAATAAATGGGATAATTATTCCAATAAAACCTTTTGAGTGGAAAATCAGCTAATTGGTTAATTATGATGAGCGCAAATTCGCATCTTATGGAATATCTCTGCGATGGAATAATAGAAAATGTATATTGGCGTTCGTGCCACCAAATAGAATGGGTTATTTTAGACAATTCAATTCACTTTTTTGATGAATAATTGTAATAATTTTGCATGTTTTGAACATCCCAATTTCTCATATCCCAGCCGTAGTGAAATGTAGGCGTAGAGCTATTTGTAATTTGATGAGATAAAGTATTATTTACAAAGAGATTTCTTCATACTCATTTTTACGTTGTCGTGATTAGTAAGAAGCGTCTAATAGTTTTTTTATATCTATTTTTATATCTGCGATTTCATTAGGTTTGTCTGGATGCCTGACGAGAATGAATTCTTCACTGTCAGTAAATAAGAAATCTTAAACTCAATTTTATTGAAGAAAATGGTCAGTAAAATTTATGAAAAAAAAAATCAAAGTTAGATCTAAAAGATATCATAAGTCTAAAATGCGTCCATTGTGCGTAAACGCTATCGTAAAAGCAAGGCCGAATCGAAATCAAGAAATATTTTGAGGCCTCAAACAATTTATCAAAAACCAAGTCACCATTTAATTTACGAAAAACTGACAAAAATAGAATCCTTCGTCTTATATCCATTTCCATCCGAAACTCCTTCCAGAATCACCAGCATTTACAAAGCTTTCTCTCATCTCAATCACCAGGGGGGTTGATGCTCTATAGGTCTCATTTCTTCCTATTGCTAAAATCAATTCAAATAAAATGACTTCATTATGATTGCTATTTTGCATAAACATTATCTCTGTCATTCAAAACCAAGACTATGAATAAAACTTTCATTTACATCAGTAGTTTTTATTACTCTTCCACAAATGCATGCAAATAGTTATGTTAGTTTTCAAAGATAAATCCAGTCAACACTGGTCAACACATTTTTATTCACCAATTTATTATGATTATCAACTCGATAATTTTCGAAGAAGTTCTTCACCACTTCTAAGTACCTGTGCAATGGGGAACCCTTACCGACATTCATGTAAGTGATTATACCTGGATCATTGATGAGCTTGCGAATTTGAGAACCAATTAATACTTTGGCCTTCAATTTTTCTTTGCCCAGTTAGAAGAATGTTTTACATATCTACTTGAAGCTGTCATAATCCTTATCAAAGCCTTCAAAAACTGCTAAATTCAGGCTAGTTTAACGTAAAGCAGTATAAAAAACGTTTCTTTTCTGTCAACAATTTGTTCGTATTTAATGTTATCTGTACCGACAATTATGTTTTCCTTTGCAGGCAAAACAACTTTAACTTAATGGTATTTCGTTGTCCAATTATCCCACGTAAGGTACTTAGCATATTCGCTTTTCTGTACGAGTAGAAAGTTCACTATATTCAGATCCATACAAATGGGCTAATACTGTGCTCATGATATGAAAGATTTTGAAATCTAGTTTTGATGTTCTGAAACTCTTCGTCCAGTATGGGGGATTGAGCAAGGAGAATAGAAGCATGTTGACTACCATTGTAAGATAAGATACACTACAAACGCTTTGATGATCCGCAATCAGAAATAAAGAAGTGAGAAACACCAATAATCGATAATATTCTTGACTGAAATATCGTAAGAATAGACTGTAATCGTCACTCCTGTTATAAGGTAGTTCTTCTCATTCAACAATTAGTGCCAAAAACTAATATGTCTCCTTCGATATACTAAGTTCTTGTATTAAGTCATTAGGCTCAGATGAACTACTTCCGATTACCCACCATTGAATATTTACATCTTAGTATATTTTTCACTTCAGTGAATAATTCAATCTTTATTTCCTTCAATTTATGCTTTTCTAATACATTTTCCATTCTTATCGGATATTTCCACTCTAAATTACGTAATTCCACCCTCATTTTATATAACTTATAACCACTTTGCAGTTCAATGAATATTACTTCAAACATGACAATGCTAAAATAAACACAAAATTGTGTTCAGCGATATTAATAAATTCCTTCAGTTGACAGTTATCAAGAACACTGGAATGTTATACAGTTTGTGTAAATACATTGAACAAGCATTTGCATATTATGTATTGTAAAATTGTTTTTAAATCCTGCTGTTTGTCTTACTTAGATTGTATTCTGATCTTGGTTATGAATATATGCCATGGGTGCAATGCCACATACATCGGATTGATTACCCGTTATCTTCGATCTCAAATTCTTGATCACTATTGACTGAAGAAATTGATTATCATTAGTAAACACAATTTTGTGTCATTATTTTTGTTGTATTTGAAGTGATATAAGATGAAAATAAATGTAAAATATTTTTATATATGAATGTAAAAATATATTATTAAAAATTTATTAAGATTTTGTTACAGTTTATAATATAAGTTTTTAAAATTCGAGTTTTAAAATACAAAATTTATAATTTTTTAACAGAATTTATTTTTAAAAAAAGTTAATGAATCCGTTTGTTTGAAAAAAATAGATATAATTGGAGTTTCAATTTTACCTGAAGATAACAGTGAATCTGTTGAAATATATATGTCTAATATATGTTGGATTGACCTTATCTTATATTATTATTATTATTATTATTATTATTATCATTATTATTATTATTATTATTATTATTATTATTATTATTATTATTATTATTATTATTATTATTATTATTATTATTATTATTATTATTATTATTTTGATGACCACTCAGATTTACCAACTATCACATTTCATTCACAGTTCACCATTGTCTACGATGTTGTGATTTATGCACTAAGGGTGTTATTGTAATAGTTTTAGTGTTAATAACATTCGTATCGAAAATTATTTACTAAATTCAAAACAATGCAATATTTAACGTAAACTAATATAAACATTAAGAATTTGCATACCTCATCAATCCACAACATTCATTACAAAATTTATTTAATTTTTACTTTTTTAGTTATTATTTATTTAATTAAATATTTTAATTACATTCTCACAGGAGGAAGATCGATCAGTAAAAAACAGAGAAATATATATCTTTAGATTAAGCTTTAAACTCTTAAACCAGATTGTTATTGATAAACTTACGTGGAGTAAAATTCCATAAAATATATGGTAGTTATGGTGTAGTTAACTACCATATATTTGATGGAATTTTAAATTGATTTTTTGATCGAAATCACGAAGCTCGACAAAGGGACAATTTTCAAGACGATACCTAACAGTTGGATCTATTCTCTGTGAATATAAATGAGTATGTTAAGAGACGGAAGCCAAAACTTTGAAGAAAACATTTTTAAAAGAGAGACTCTAAGAAACTTGCTATCTTGCAAGGATTCTTCTGTACACCTTACCAACAAAAATCAAATAAATTATCCAAATAAAATAGAAGAATGGTAAGAGATCTTATCATAGCTAGGTTGAAATGTTGACGCGAAGAAAGGACTCTGTGAGTATCGAGTTCAGCAGTTCACAAAGCGGAACGGGTTTATTTCCATTTGATACAGTACAATATATTTAAATTTTAAATAAATTGTAGTGTATTTTAAATTTTAAAATATAAATATAGAAAATATATCTAAATCAGTTAAATTTTATCCAAAAAATTGAATAGAATTATTAAAAAAGCTTTAGTGCATTCAATAATTTTATCTCAAATGATAAATTGAAAATTTAATTTTTTATTAAAATTTTATGAAAATGCAAAATATATTTGAAAATAATAATAATTTTAAAAAATATTTTAAATTATCAATGAATAATAAAAAAATATCCATGAATTTTTTGTCGATAAAATATTTACATTAAATGCAACAAATGTTATAAAATTTTTTTCCTCTTTTTTTACGCAAAAAGTCTAATTGATTATGAGTAAATGTGAGCTTTAGGAAAGAAGCATAAACTATATTGCATTTTTGTTAGAAAGATCTATCTTTGTATATTTTATAGGAATTAATTCATAAAGTTGTTTGAATGAGCAATATTTTTATACTTGTGATAATAAAAATATAAATCTCTTTCAATCAAACTCGAATGATAGAGAATAAATAAAATGTTTTTGACTTAAAAAAAAAACTCACAAATGATTCGGTTGTATAAATCGAGAAATGTGCACGAAACAGAAAGATGGACATAAGTTAAAAAATGAAAAAGTTTTATTAAAAAATTAAAAATTAATATTATATGATGGAAATATTTATAAGTGGATGGTAAATAATGAGACAATACGAATATAATAATTTGAAATCTGCTGGAGGTCTCTAGGTAAAGTTATTCAAAAAATACAAACAGATTAATTAATTAACTAATTGAAATTGATTAATCAATTTAATTAGAAACGAAATTCCAGAGTTGGAGTGTTCTGTGAAAGAAGTCAAGGAGTTGGAAAATCCGCCAATATAGTGGGAAATGTTTAGACAGAATATTGATTTCAGAGGGGCTAAGACAGGTGTTTGAAAGCATTAGTGGAAATTCTTAAGTAAAATCCAGGCAAACCTTTAGAAGTGGTTACTTAGTGGGCTGCTTACCAATTAAATTTTAAACAAAAAGTAGAGATTGTGCAAGTCAAAATGTTCTGACAAGCATGAAATTGATTACGAAATTTTTAATCCAACATTAAAATAGTTTAATAAAAATGTTATCGTTGTTTCCAATCATTTATTTTCTCTTTAATTTTGTATGGTTTTATATATTTTGCTTCCAACTCTTTTCTCTATTCAACTTTAACAAGATACCAAACTCATACTTTCACTTTTGTGCTCCATCTATTTTTATTGTAAATATTTTTTAATTTGACCTCATTTTCAATTCGCTTAACATCATTTCTCAAATAATTAATTAACATTTCCTTGTTTTGGTGTTTCCATTATCTCTTTTTTCCTCTTCTCTTTTTCTCGGCATATATTTTGTAGTTTTATGCATAATATTTCTTAACCCACATTTTATTATCGGTATAACTCTGCTACATATAATTGTTTTCCATTCGACGCAATCATGCCATAACTTATTCTAAGTATTTTTTTATTGTTTGACTGTGAATCATTAATGATATTGATGTTTTATTGATATCATTACTGATTCATAGTCAAACAATAAAAAATTCTTTATGTCATTGAAAATTAAAAAGTAATCAGAAGTGAAAACCAGAAAAAGTTATTTTATTCTAAAAAGCCTTTATGTCATCCCATCAAATGAAAGTTCTCATTATTCTGCAGAATTATTTAATCATCTTTGCTTCAAAATTCTTTCCTTGACCAGAATTTATTCTTTCTGAGATTATAAACTTTGTTATTCTTTTTAGTTCGTTATGCTTTAGACTTAAAGCCTTTAGTCTACATTGCTCACAATGCGGAATGAGTGATAGTGCTTTACAATAATAATTTACTGGTTTCATTATTATTATATTATTATTATTATTATTATTATTATTATTATTATTATTATTATTATTATTATTATTATTATTATATTATTATTATTATTATTATTGTTATTAGTATTATTATTATTATTATTATTATTATTTTGAGGATATTTAGGCATAATTATCAACGAACATAAAATAAAGTTTTAAAATGATTTGAATACACATTATTTAATTGTTCAAAATATTTTTTAGTTTCGATTAACATCTATTTCTTGATGGAGCAGTTTGGATATGCATATGTCAAATCTTATAGTGAACGTAAGCGTAGCTTTCATTGCACTTGGACCATTATTTTTCATCTTCTAAACATTTATATAGCTCATTTTTCTGTCTTAAAAGAATTTGGTTTATGGTCTATACTTTTTATTCTCTTTTAAAGGATGCTCCACCATAACTATAAACTTTTTTTGTAAGCTTCATGTGTGAGATTAGAACTTGCAAGGTAGATTACTTTGGCTTTTAGAGTGGTTTTATCACCTTGAAGTAACTAGCACTTTAGTGACAGGAATACTTATTCTGTATACTGAGAGATATTACAAGATCAATGGGAATTACACTATGCCTTTGAGCTCGTCTTGTCACAATACTAATTGATTGATAAAAAGGTGATTCAGAATGATAAGAGATTATATAAATACATCATTAAAGGAATAAAAGTAGAAAAAATTGGGTAGCGATCATATTGGAAATTGAATTCACGATCAATACAGCCCCACAGAAATAATATTTGAAAGGAAAATAGTTCAACACATATTTCATAGTAGAACTCAAGATACGAAAAGATAAGGAAAGATAAGGAAAGATACTAATACAAAATAGTACAGAACGTTCATGACTCCCGATACATTTTACCAAATAAAAGTGAGGGAATGTTTCAAAGAAATTTTGAAAAAATTTCTTAAATAAGGGGATTTAAGGTGTTTTCAGTTCAGAATTTATCATTTCGAACATTTTATTAAAATAGTTAAAAATAAATTGAAATGAATTTTTATTATTAAATAACTGTAAAACATTTAGATATCATTAAATAATAAATTTCAAAATATATTTCAAAATTTTAAATTGATGTTTTTGTTATTATAAAAAAATTAAATACAGAAGTAGAAATTAATTAAAATATTAAAAATGAAAGTTTTCTGTTAATTTATTTTCAAAAAAATATTTTGTGGCAAAATATGTTTTGTAAATTCAACAACTTTTTGATATTAATTAAATTTTGAATAATGTTTTACCGACTGAAAACAATTTAAAAGATGTTCTTGTAACATCTAACAATGATAATTATTTGACAATAAGTAATTTTGTTACATATTTGAGTATAATATAAAACAAAATATTTAAATAAGAAGAAAAATGTTACATGTATGGATAAACAAAATAATATATGTCTATATATAAATAAAAATAAATAAATAAATATATATATATATTTTTCACACTCGTAATACATTATTAACAGTCCATTAAAAAAAACCTCCTCAATTCAACCATAAAATACTTAAATTATCTATGTTTTACCAAAAAGATTATGACAAATCGGTAAAGAATAGTGAAGAAGTTGATCAACATCTTTACGTATGTGTAAAACAGTTTTAAGAATTTTTATACAAAATGTACTCGTTAAATGCAATAATTTTCAAATAAAATATTTAAAATAAATGCAAGAAATTAATTATTTAAAATAACTAATTCGAAACATTTTCACAAATATTTCCAATTCACTGGGTAAATTTATTCCTAATCATGAGAAAAACTTCTGTTCATTTCTCTTCCTAGAATATTTAGACAGTTATGCTGAGTTATGTTATCTTTTTTATCATTTATTATAATTTTTAATTATCTATTTAAAATACAAATATAAAAATTAATTTGACAGAAGACTTTATTTAAAGCTATTATTATAATATGGTAACAGGTAAAACTTTTAGGAAGTTTTGTTCAGAAATTGACAAGAAAGATTATTTAGAACAATAATTAATAATTCATAATTATTACAGAGATAAATCAATAATTTATTTAACTTTTAAAGAATTGTAATTTGGTTGAAAAATATTTATTTGAATTAAAAACATTATTTTAAAATTTAAAATTATTCTTTTAAATAAATTAATAAATAAAATTAAGAATATATATATATATATATATATATATAACTTTTGATAGATCTGTAGTTACAGATAATGTAATTTTTTTACGATATTTGGCTTTAAGTTAATTTAATTTAAATTTAATAAATCATGAAATATTCATTTGTCAAGCTATTTCAGTTGAATTTCCAAGGAAGAAAGTCAGAAAATTCAACCGAAAAATAATCCAACCCAAATTCAATGAAAAGTGATTGGTGAAAATGCAATATCTCAGCTGATTCTGCAAATCAAAAATCACAACAATGAGATTCATTCTATTCAGATCAGATTGAGAGCTCCTGATACGAAAGGCGATTTTATATCATCGACGATAACAATGAGCATTTTTAGTAATCTTTCGACAAAAAACACAACCGAATCAGAGATCCAATCTGCAAATTGGATCAATTTAGGATTATTTATCATTCCAATAATAACCATTTGTGGAAATGTACTTGTCGCTCTATCTGTTCATGTTGAAAAACGACTTCAGAATCGTTTCAATTACTTTCTTGTTTCACTGGCGGTTAGTGACTTACTGAGTGCCACTCTGGTGATGCCTGTCTCTGCTATGATGATGGTTAAGGGTAGGTTTATTATATATTAAATTGTAAAGTTATATAATAATAATGACTAGCAGTAATAATAAAATTTCAAAAAAAAAAATAATAATAATAATAATAATAATAATAATAATAATAAATGTCATATATATATAATTATTATTTATAATTATATATATATAATTATACGTAGAATTTTATTTAAAGCTAATATAATAATATGGTAACCAAAAAAATGTTTAGTATTTTTATTTCAGAAATTGACAAGATTATTTAGAACAAGAATTAATAATTCATAATTATTACATAGATAAATCAATAATTTGTTTAAGTTTTAAAGATTTGTAATTTAGCAGAAAAATATTTATTTAAATTTTTTAAAAAAATAATCTTTCAAACAAAATTAATAAGAACATAATTTTGTTGAGTTGATAAAGAAAAAAATAAAAATATTTCAAAATTTATATAAGTATATTGAAAAAAATTTAAAATCATTCTTGAAACAAGAAAAGTTATTTATAATCTGATTTTCTTTGCTTACCAGTGATTGAAGTCATACAGAAATTGACAGATATTACGATCAACATTTGTGTTTGGATCGGTTTTAATTTATTGATTTATTGTCATCTAATAAAAAATGAAATTTTAACCAAAAATATTTTTCCGATTTTGAGCCGAGAAATAATTATTTGCTCCCTAAATTCAGTCGATGTCCCATCTGTAGGACAGAGCGATAAAGGTAGATTGACTATTTAATGTGAATAATAAAATTGATATATTGTTCTAAATTTTTACAGTTTTATTAAAAAAATTTATTCTAAACTATTTATTTAATTGAAATTTATGAGTTTTGGAATCATTTGATTGTTTCAATGCATTTTAGATCAAAAGACACAGGGGACAAAAAAAACAAAAGAAGTATAAAATTTTTGTAATTTAAATCAAAATTTTATTATTTTGCAATAATAAAAACCAAAATGAAAAATATTAATAACAAATATATCGTAATAATTTATTTTTATTTTTAATTAAATTAAAAAATTTAGTGTAATTTATAATTTTTTTGTTAATATTTATTGGAAATAGTTTTATTTGATAACAAATTTAAAGAGCAATAAAATAATTTAAATAAATAAATTATATTTCTATTCATGACGAACTGAATTTATACTTGATTATATATTAATGAACATAATTAAAAGTTATAACTATTTTTTCCTTGATTCCAAATATAAAATGGAATAAAACGTTTTCACTGTATTAAAAGTAAAAGATGTCTTTTAATTAGAAACTTCCCAGTTTCTTTGGTCTGATATCTAGATTTTGGGTGTAACAGTAATTAATTAGAAATTTAATCATTATTAATTAATCCAATATATTAATTAAAATAACGGGCTTCACGTTTTTTTTAATTCAAAATTCATTTTCCCGGGACCGCTAAAATTATTTGTTTTTAAAATTATTATATTTATCGTTGAAAAAAATCTAAATAAAATATTCATAAATATCCAATTATTTTTATGAATCAGCACAACTAATCTAAATTAGGACGTTTTCTAACAAATATGTAGATTTATATATTTATCACAATCAAATATTATCAAAGTGAATTAATTCGGTTGTTTCCACAAAAACGGCTTAAATGTGAGAGAAAAGCATAATTGATGACAAATGTTATATTTGTTTTTAAATAACATTTGACTATTATAGAAAATATTATAACGGACAAATGAAATGCCATTTATGCATTTAACGTCCACTAAATGTACACAATAGGCAAGGAATAAGGTAACCCTCAACGAATATGGTAACCCTTAAGGAATATGGTAACCCTCAAGGAATATGATAACGCTCAAGAAATAAGGTAACCCTCAGGGAATATGGTAACCCTCAGCGCCGTAACCAACTTTTCCAGTACCATGTGCAATGATTTTTGTCAGACTCCACATTTGTTTTGGGTAAAATTGATAATAGTAAAAAGTTAATATAAAAGTGTGCATTAATAATAAAAAAATAAATAATAACAACAGTTTTTAATTTCCAATTACTGAATAAAAATATCCTATGAAATAATTTAATAGTACGTTATTTTTCTATTACTCACTATGTGGCAAGATGTTATATGATTTCAATACTTTCTATTTCTATAAGTTTGTAGTTTTTTGAGGTCATAATATAAAAATAGATTTCAATGCACTATTAAATTCAAGGTCCATCCAATTTTTGGGCTTTTTGTATATCTATAGTTGCTAATAACCTAATTTATGTAAAGTAGGTTACTCGTTAATCATTGTGTTTTCTTTTGAAAACTATATAAAAGCCCTAACCCAACGACACAAACAAAAATCATTTTGATTCTATTTAAGCTATTTCCACTATCAGATGCCATTGCAAACTTTAACTATATTTGGTAATCAGGGTGATATGAGTTTCTCGTACACCGAGTTTGTAAGATATTAAATGTATCTATGCATTTGATAAAAGCAGTACAAAAATTATGATATTTTTTGCCACCTGAAAGTTAAGTGATTAGATTATGGGGTTTGATCAAAAAGTTTCTGAGTTTGTTAAATTTACATTATCCTTTAATATCGTGTTTAGACTTTCTTTCAAATAAACATTCTATTTCTCGTTTTAATTAAAATTTTTATGTAAATAATTTAAAATAAAATGTTTTAGGTTTAAAAATAAATGAAAAATATATGATAAAATAAAAAGAGTTGAATTTATAGCTCATAAACATTTATCAGTAAATTTTACAAGTAATATTTTTACAAATAATATTTCTACATCGATATCAATATAACAATAAAAATAATAAAACAATTAATAAAAGGATAATAATATAATAATAAAACAATTGATAGTAAACGCAAATTAATGAAAAAAACAACATTACAACAAACCATTTATTTTTCTGAAATGAAAAAATTATGAAATTAAAACAATAATTAAATATTTACAATTTAATCAAAATGTCCCATTGAGGTTGAACTTTTACTGATTGATAGATACTGATAATAATATTAACACGTTGACGGACAATTGCGGCTATAGCCGTCAAAGCGAAGTTCACAATGTGGCATGACTGCTATAGCCGTCCAAAACGAAACGGTCGTTTTTAGACACTACGGCTATAGCAGCACAAATGTGCACTTACTGGCGTATACGTAGAAGCATAGTGTCGTGTTTTGAAAACATCTTTTTAGGTTGAAGTTCATATTTCACCTGTTATACGAGTTGCAGATTCAGTATGCACGTGGTTGTGAAAAATCACAAAAACATATAGTGTCAATTTTCGAACTTCGCTTGTTCCTACTGTCCGTCAACGTGTTAAAAATAAAATTTATAATTGTATTGTTTTGTCAATACTCATATAAAATAAATAATTATATATAGTTTTAATTACTACTTTCAGTTATTTATATAAATAGTTAGTCAAAAAAGGGATTGGATAAGTTCATTTATTTTTCTAATTTTGCTCTGAATTTTTTAATATTTATTACTTATTAAATCCAAATATCAGCTAATTAAGCGATCCGCAACCTATGGCACGCTACAAAAGGGGTTATTTATTAAAATTTATGTTAAGAAAGTAGATGCGCCGGCATTCCCTTTCATATTCATCGGCGACTGTTATAGAGGCATGCGAAACGGGGCTTGGTGTACCCTGATACATATGTATCAGAGTACACAGACGTACATACTACGTAAGGAATATACGTTACCACAGCCGGGGGCACAGTTCACTCGAACGTTTGATATAAAGTTGATAAGGACGCTGAGGAGAGCTATTTCAGGATTAACGTACATAACATTCTGTGTTTTTAAAATTACTAATGTTCGGTGGTTTCTAAATAAATAGTTTGTGTAGCCGTATGATTTTCTAAAGTTTTGCTGGGGAAATCTGTATAAAATAGAGCGAACCGCTAGCAGTTTGAACCAGGTTGGAAGTTCTGAGTTTTGATTAACCTAAATAAAAATTGGCATTTACCCATGAGCTGACGTCCACTTGATTTGTTACTGAAAGAGAATTACTATGTTATGTATTTAAAAAATAGTTGGAAAGCGATGAGATTGATCCTTCGACGAGTTACCTTTTCCATCATCTCCTGTTTCTTTATAAATTAACATAATTTAATGAAAATCGACTTAGTAATTAAACATTAAATTATTTTTCGGAATTTAGATAAGTCAGTCATAATTAAATTATATAAATAATTTAATGTAAATAAACAAGATTAAATTTCCATTTGTAATAAATAAAATATGAAAATAATAAATAATAACAAAACTCCCAAATCTAATTTAGAAGACAAAGACATTTTCTTCAACAAGTTAGTATAGCACTCGTTTATGATGTTTCTATCCCCTAATAGATTTCTGGTAGAGCATGAATACAATAATGGCCACTAAACCATATTCTTTTCCCCTGAGGTTCAGGAGCGAGTAGGCTCAATACTTGTGGTTAAATTTGGATGAATGAAATGTAAGACCTTCTAAAGGCTGTCTAGAACTCGAAACGAAGGTTATGCATGGAGTAGTGTCGGTAACGACGCTCACCTACTTGAATAGCATTTGGCTGTCATGCACAGTACCAATATGGGTTCACTCATAAGTGCATAGGAGCAAGGTGAAAGTTGTGTGATGTGTGAGGGAAATTATGACCCTAGAGGAAAGGAAACATGGAAAGGTTTCCCGGTTAAATTTGGAATTTTAATTGTTTAAAGTTTTCCCGGTACACCAACAAATTGTATCAAGCAGTACAGGTGTTACAAGACATTACGATACAAAAGATAAGGAACCATTATCTTATTTAAATGCAGAAAAAGTAAAGATCATGAATATAATGAAATCAACAAGAAAGGTTTTTCAGCTGCATACGGTATTGTTCAAAATTGGAAACCATTCATAGAGGGAGAGTTCTTCTTAAAGATGTATAAAGATCAACGATTCAAAAATGATCTGAGCAAATGTGATATTATTAGTTTATGCTTTAACAATAGCACAGATAGAAATGATATTACGCGGTTAACGTTGAAGGCATAGTTTTATTTTGACTCTAAAAATTATATAATTGAAGAAGTGATGACGTTTCATCAATGTATAATACAAAAACAGCAAAGGATATTTTGGATTGTGTTGTAAAATGCTTAAATAAATATGATAATATCAAAAATAAAATAAAAAATAAAACGGTGATTCCTTGGTAGCAGCATAAATTAATATAATAGAAAAGTGAATAACAAAATAAGCCCTTGCTGGGAAGTAATAATTATATTGTTGAAAAAAGTTTCGATTATTAAATAACAATGGAATAATGTCGTAAACAAAATTTGAGTTAATTAATAAGTTTGTAATTTTGAAATTTCATTAATTCAAATTTTCGTCATTTGAAAAAAGTAGCGCTGAAAAATTTTGTTAAATATCAAACATCGGTTTTTATTAGGTGAAATAATGAACTAGAGAATTAATGAAATTTGTTATTTTTAAGTTTTATTTCAACATTATATGTAATTCTTGAAATTTTAACCGTAAAAATTGGTTTCACAGATAAAAATGTCGAGAATCCCTGATTTACTGTGTAATGCGTACATTAGTTTATGTAAATTTAATTTTGATGAAAGAAATGCCGACAGCAACCGCATTATTTCCAATGAATATTAATTTTGGAGTTAAAATGAATAGACTAAAATATATCCAACCTACATAATAAGTACATAAGTTGTTCATACGTTGCTAATACATCGCTAATTAAAAGAAACGGTCATGGCAAAGGTCTACCAGAAAATGTGTCTAACCGGAAATATGCAACCAGTCTAGTTGCAGAATCATATACACTACTCTTGCTTCAGTTGCGTTCAAATAAGAGTGTGTAGTTCCTGGGTTTTAGTTTGTTTGTCAGGAGGGTATATGCTATCTGCGAAAGAATTAAGAAACCACAACATTTATGATATTGCTACAAATATCCGTTCCATGGTTAGAAAACTGATACAATTAGATTGCGTTCCAATGATATTTCAATCACTTCTTTTGAAGAAACGCAAGATCCGTAGAATCACCATCAACTTTGCGAAAGCATGTGCTCCCAAAGGTAAAACAAACCTTACCATCTAAATCACACAAAGCTAATTCAATCATTGATAGTTTTTCATTCATTGAATTTCTACATCTCTTCCTCAATTCCAAAATTATTTTCTTGAATACTGAAACAAAGGAAGTAAAACTTTCAAATCGATTAAAAGAATCACACAAAATTTCAATTTTATAAAATTTATTAAATTAAATTTTTAAAATAATTGAAATTTTAATAAACAGAATTTGATATTTTTGTAGAAAATACAATGTCTTTTATAAATAAAAATAAAAAGAGATCAGAGGTGAAAAACAAATCAGTGTTTGAATGGCGCTTTCTTTTAATAAAATAGTTGCCAAAAGTATGTAATTATATATGAATAGAAGTTTGTAAAATATTTTAAATTATAAGATAATATATTTTTAAAGTATTTACATTTTAAAAATATGTGAAAACTTAATATTTTTCTTCAATACAATTCCGA
Organism: Schmidtea mediterranea; assembly: GCA_022537955.1. Classification (NCBI taxonomy): domain Eukaryota; kingdom Metazoa; phylum Platyhelminthes; order Tricladida; family Dugesiidae; genus Schmidtea; species Schmidtea mediterranea. The sequence goes on from CM039679.1 coordinate 85,951,804, forward strand.
AAAAAGTCTCAGAAAATTGATTCCTAAATTATATATTCTATTATATTTCCTGACATTTATAGTATCACTAAAATGTGAGAAAATTGCTAAAATTCAGTGTAATTCTATTGCTACAAATATTCACGGTTGATCTTTTTTCCATTTTCCTTTACCTTAATTATTTATTAGCTAATGGTCAATATTTTTATTATGTTTAACACTAATTTTCGGCCTCTCATTTGTAAGTCTTTGTAATTCAAAACCGACAGCACTTAAAATTAGTGTTAAATATAAGACAAAGTATTGATTAATTAAATGATGAATTTAATTCTTAGATTAATAAAAATTTTATTTAACATGAAAAATCAAGAGAAAATAGAACTAATTATTTTCTATTCAGAAAATTTTAATATTAATTAAATTTGTGCCTTTGAATTAAAAAGACTGTTTGATTTATATGAGTATATGTAAATAGATGAAAAAAACAAACTGAGAAATAACTAAATTTCTAAATAGGCCGGTTAAATAAAGAGAGCAGTTTAATAGAGCAAAAGAGTTTCCATAATTCTGTCCAAAGGACAGCAGATTTGCAAACCGGATATCCGGTCCAGATACTTCAAATGAAAATCTTGATTTTCAAATACGGTTTAAAATAAGTTAGATAAATATAAGGATAAATACATATCGCAAGTCACTTTTTAATTATACTTTTAAATTTCAATCGGTCTATCCATTTTATTCCCTCTAAATTTTGGGCATATCAAATAATTTCCTTCACTCATTTCACTAGATTTTGTTTTCTCACAAGGTTTTGTTTCCAGGAAATTATATAACAAAAAATAAACTTTCAAAATGTAAACCGTAATTTAATGAAATTGTATAAAATTAGCTCTTAAGATCTATAGTGACTTTATATTAACAAAATTAAAATATTCAATATTTATTTAATTAAATTGTTTTAATAAAGTCTAAAAATAATAAGTTGAATAGATTTTTGGGAAAAAAAACATAAATTCAAAGCATAATTTTTTAATGATGTTAATAAATGTCTATATATGAATATGTTGGGTGTTACAATCAATCTTTTTAGTAGATTTTGATTTCCGTATAGTACCGAATCCCACAAATATTAATGTTTGTTTTGTTTTATTCACAATTTCACATAATCAATGGCTTTGTACAAGAATTTATTTGAATCAATTTATAACGATTAAGTTTGTCAAAAGGTAAACTACTCAGAACGGTCGATGAGTAAATGATAATGTCTCGACACTTCTATTTTCTTGATTATTTCTCCTCACTATTTTCGTCGATCCGATATTTTCTTTAATTTGTATCCTGATGAGTACTTATTTGATTTTGCCTCCTTCATATACTTTTTGACTGGGAGCCAATTATTCAATCTGTCGCTTCAATTATTAAGTAATATATTCGGTTTTTATTTTTTATTTGTTACCCAATCCTACTTTTTCCCCCGCCATATATTAACTTTTGATTTTTAGTAATTTTATTTTTAAATCTAGTTTTTGATTTTTACTTGCATCATGTTTGAAATGAGTTAATAAATTTATTTGCACATTTTTATATAACCCAAATAAATGTTTATTATATCAAGCAAGCAAATTTAAGAATAATATCGAAATTGGAAATCTAAAAGTTTCATATTCAAATAATCTCATTGGAAAAATAACGAATCTAATAAAGCCTTATAAGTTCCTCATTGTTATGGACACTAAGGGGTTTAATTTCTACCATTTGTATTTCAGGATCTTAAAATTAAAATGCAAAAAAAGTATTTATTTTCACAAAAATTATGTTTATGGTCAAACTGACAAAAAAAATTCATATTTTTATTAAATCATTAAAAGATCAACTTCTTTACTAAAAGATGTACAATATAGACATTTTAATTATTTCATGTTATTAAAACAAATTTTTAAAAAAATAAATTTCAATTAACTTTCAAAATCAGCAAAATCTTTTTTAAATTTTGCTGCAAATATAATTTATAGATAAAAATCGGAATCTTGTTTTCTGATTTAATAAATTAATATTTGCAAATTTTACAGTCAAATTTCAATGTCATTCAAATTATTAATGGCTCATAAAGTAGCCCCATTTTGGGATTCGAATAAATTTTGTTATTTCCAGAGAACAAAAATAGTTTTACTTTTTCTTAAAACACTGTGAAAAATTTGATAGTATTAGCTGACAGAGAATTGAGTATAATTACTATACGTAGCATGACCACCGATAAAAATTCAAAAATGTAAATAAAACAATAAAAAACTTATAAATTCCGATGCATTACAATTAAAAAATAGAAAAATTTTGTATTAATTATTTTTTAAATATATTTTCTATATAGAACATAATAATAATAATAATAATAATAATAATAATAATAATAATAATAATAATAATAATAATAATAATAATAATAATAATAATAATAATAATAATAATAATAATAATAATAATAATAATAATAATAATAATAATAATAATAATAATAATAATAATAATAATAATTATTATTATTATTATTATTATTATTATTATTATTATTATTATTATTATCGTCATCATTATAACATTTATTAATTACTTTTTATTAACAATTTCTGTGACTTAATATTATTATGATATACGATATATTTAAACGAAAAGTATAAGATAAATGATTTTATTGTTTAATTAAACAAATAAAAACATATTTAAACACAAAACCAATTACCAAAATGTCATTAATAAATGAAACCCTAGTTTGATTTTTCAAATCTTTTAAGACATTTAAATTTAACCTAATTTCCGTCACAAAGAATCATTTATTATTTAATGTCTAAATTATCAAAAAAATAGTAATAATAATAATATATTTTATTTCATAATATTTCATTGTATATGTAAATGTCAACAATCAATTACTGTAAATCTTCACAAAAACATATGCAAATATCCATAAAACGACACTATTGACATTGATTAAGTTGTGTAAATCAGATAATGAAATGAACAAAAATATGAAATCAGTGATAAATTTATTGATATGCAATAAATGCGAAAAAATAAAAATTATAAGAAATATAAATTAAAAATAAAATTTAATATTATCCAAATAACCGAAATATTTATTTACTATTAAATATATAACATACTATAGGTTGTTTTTCAAATATAATTCTTTTTGTAACTCAAAAAATAAAATATTACCTTTTATTTTATAATATTTTCTACAAAATTTGACTATGAATCAGATTTATTTAATTTATTCACGAATTTTCAGCACAAAAAAGTCTGTTCCCAAAATTCATGAATACCTTTAATACCTTTAATGAAATCAGAGGTGAAACACAAAAAAGTCCTTATAATTTTATTTTATACTTTCTTCTCAATTTCTGTTGCTCACTTCAACATTATTGAAACTTTCAAGATAAATATTGCTAATAAATACAATAAGTGATTATTAGTTAATTTTGATTTCAGATATCATAAATTAATGTACTGAATGGTTAAATAATTAATTTAAATAATTTTATTTCAATTATTAAAATTTATAGATTGTTTGTTAAAATTAAAATAAATTTTTATTAAGTTTTTTAAATAAAAAATCATTAATTTATTAACTTAAATTAAAAAATTGTTCAAATAGTAATAATAAAGATTGATTATTTTTATTAAATACATAATATCTATAATTTTACCTAAAATATTTCTGACACTAATTATAGTGATAACAATATTCTTTACCGAAATTTAGATAATCAACCGATTTCAGAATGCGAGATATTGATAGCAAATTTTTGGATTAATATTTGTGTTAAGAATATTACTATTTTAAAATTTATAAACAAAGTCACCACATTAGGATCAATGTATAATATTAATAAATTATTTTAAAAATATTCAAAGTAATAAGATTAAATATATCAAATCTATTGGACTGAATTTACTCCGCCCATAAAAGAACGGCACTACCGAATCATACGTTGGTAAATTCAGTTTAAATCGTCCGACTTGGACCCGATTGGCCGGGGTCCAAAACGGTATTCGCTCACGTTCTACTTTCAAGGTGTACAATATAACATAATTCGAGTTAGAATTTATAATTTTATTTAAAAATTAAATTCAAACTAAAAATTAATAGTATTATTATTAAATCAATTATAAGTATAAAACGATGATTCCTTGGTAGCAGCATAAATTAATATATCAGATAAGTGAGTAACAATATAAGCCCTAGATGCGAAGTAATAATTATATTTTGAAAAAAGTTGCGATTATTAAACAATCCTCTTCAGAAACTTAAGAGGATTATTTAATAATCGAAATTTTTTTCAAAAATATAATTATTACTTCGCAGCAAGGGCTTATTTTGTTATTCACTTATCTGATATATTAAATCAATTATTCTCACTTTTATTAAATTTTAGAGAATTAATATTTATTTAAAATTTTAGTAATTTTAAAAATAATTACACTTTCAAAAAAGAAAATTAAAATAATTACTATTTTTAATTAATTGACTTAAATTTAGAAATAAATAAGTAACTGATTATAATTTATTAGTTCATCACGTGATTAGCCTTTGTATATTTTATTAATAATTTCAGAAAATCATTCTTTAATAAAAAATATAACTACAAATATGAGAAAGATTAGTAAAATTACTGTTGCAAAATAGCAACGAAAACTATTAGATTCGTTGACGATTTTCATGAGAAAGCATGTCAGTATTTATGTTCAAAGCATGAAATTAGCGACAAAATAATTTGGGTGGTACACTTTATTTTTGTTTTTTTCTTTCAAAATTATATTTTACATATAATAAATTTTTAATTCGAGAAAAGACTAATATAGTTAATATAGTTGCATATATATTTTGTTTAAAATTTAATAAATTTTGTTTTCTTAAGTTTGAAAAAATTAAAAACATTTTCTAATGACGGAGTCGATTAAATCTCCCAAATTTTTGTTTCGGATTTTAAATAAAATAATATTTTTTACTGCACTTCATAGTGCTTTTAAAGTCGAAATTTATTTTAAAAAATTATTCTTAATAAATCATTTTTATATTTTTATATGATTTTATCTTACTATATTTTTTTAAAAATGTTCAAATATTTGAATATCTTATGACTTAATATCAAAGTTTATAAATTATTTGTTGCCAATTAGTTTAAAATGGAAAAAAACCAATTAAAACAAATTTTTAATTATATTTTATGTAATACAAAATTGCAGATTTTGTTTAAATGGGTGTTTATTAAATTGTTTATATTTAAAGTTAAAAGAAAAGAAAGATTTATATTGTACATGAATACTTTTGTTATAAAATATTAACATTCCTTGTGTTCGAAAGTTGAAATCAAAAATAAACTAAGCCTATGAAAAATTATTGTAAATTAACATATAGTAAATTAGAACATTTAAAAGTTTAATGTAGATTAATTTTGGCAAAAAATATAATTTCTTTGAAATGAAAAAAAATGTTCATTTTCGACTTATATATTTAGAGAATATATATATTTATTTAATTAATTTTGGTAATTAACTAACTTAAAGAGTTTATTATTTAATTTATAACAATATAATATTTTTTGCAATCCTCGATTTTATCATTAAAATTTATTTTGTTTTAATGGCAGGTTGATCGTAAAATATATTTTAAATTTCAGTTTATCATATTTTTCATACTTTTAAATTAAAAGATAGATTAAAACAATTGAAATATGTGGATAAAAATAAATGGTAAACAAAAACATATTGTTCTAAATTTAGTTCAAACATGAAATCCTAATCCTTTCTATTTTCTTGCAATTTTACCATAGAATTTAATTGTAAATTGATATTTCTAGTTAATTTTTCAATATGAGAATTATCATTTATTTCACAATATGAATTTAAATACTGATGACAAACGACACCAGAAGAATTTTGTACATATTGAAGCCGAGCGATTATTTGCGGAAACATTTTGCAATAAAATATGAAAATAATATTATTTTATTTATATTTAATTTTAAGTATTATCAAGTTAAATGATGCTTTAAAAATTATTATTATTATTATAATAATAATAATTATTATTATTATTATTATTATTATTATTATTATTATTATTATTATTATTATTATTATTATTATTATTATTATTATTATTATTATTATTATTATTATTATTATTATTATTATTATTATTATTATTATTATTATTATTATTATTATTATTATTATTATTATTATTATTATTATTATTATTATCATCATCATCATCATCATTATTATTTATGATTATTATTATTATCATCATCATCATCGTTATTATTTATGATTATTATTGTGAATATTAAAATTAGGAGAAAATTTATTTTTAGCTTTATTTTTTAAATTTTCTATTAGTTCTATGCTCTTTATAGTGTTTTGATGATTTTTCATTGTAAATTTCTTTTTCTTTTAATCCTTTATATTATCTAATCTTATTTAATTTTCTTTTCCTTGACTTCAAAGTCTCAATTTAGTAGTGAAAAATGTTTCATGTAGCAGCTTCTATGAAAGAGCCCATTAATAAATGTCGTATTTTGATTAATAATAGGAAATTTGATATTTTTTCTCTATAACTATCTTTTGTTATTGTGAGAAATTAACGGGATAAAATATAAATCTATGTTTAAATGAAAATTTTGTTGAATAAATCGTTAAAATGTTTAATTTATTGTGCTCCCTTCAAATTGTTTGTTAGTTTAAAATTTTAAATATTTTAAGCTTTAGCTCAATGAATGAAAATATCTTTTAATTTGCTTATATTTGTTTTTATCCGTTTCATTTAATTTTTATTGATTTTGTTCTGCACGATGTTTTGATGAAACAAATTGCTTTATCACTTACACGAGCACTTGGTGACATAATAAAAAAGAATTTTAAAAAAATGTTATGATTAAAATTGTTTTACTTTGCTTTATTTTCTTCCAATAAGATATTTAGGATTTTAGTGTCATTCAAAATGTTTTGAAGAAATTTTTGTTACATATAACTGCAAAGATTTTGATTTTTAAATTTTATTTTTATTTAGAAATTAAGTTTCATTTTTTTAGTATGAAATATACAAATATATGTAATTTGTGCTCTTTAAAATCAAAAATTTTTCTAATTTTTAAAGCAGAAATGATTTTTATGAGATTACCAACGAAATATGCAATCTTATCTGATTAATAAATAATCAACTCCTCCCCTTTTATTTTAAAAATTCGGATAATGTTCGTCCGTGAAAATAATTAATATATAAATTTTGTTTAAATTAATAATTTTAAAAACCTTTTAAAATAAATCAAAATTTTCAAATTTTTAAACTTGTTTTCACATTTCATTATGTTTTTAGTTGATAGAAAATGCTACAGTGACCCTTAATGTAAGATTTAATAAATTGCAATACTTTTCACGGGACTGTAAAAATAAGCAGTGAGTCCAATATTATAATGTTATAATAAATTCAAAAAAAATTGTAGGTAGTTGAGTGGATTTTATTAAATTTTGTTTTTGATTGTATAATTTAAAATATACTAATTAATGCAAATGACGTCAGATAATTTTGCATAAAAATTTTAACTAATCTCGACACCTGAGAGAGGTTGTTCCAAAGTTTACTGTCAAATTTCGAAATTTCACAAAACAAAAATCATAAATTTCTTTTCCCGTCGATCCAGTTATGGTTTCCAAATAAAAATTAAAGATGTATTGAATATTCAGGAAAGATTTCAAGGAAGATTTATTATAAAGAAATTAATTCTCCGTGCAATGTCTGAGAAATCGTGTTTTTCAATTATCCAAACTTTTCTGTAAGTCTTTGACAGCAAGTACTCAAATCCCTTTGAGTTCTAAAGCATTATAATCAACTGCAGATTGAGATCCATTTTTTAAGGTAATTTCAAAAGGTATGTGTCAACTCTTAAAAGGTTCATACCAGTTTAGGATTAGTACTACTTGATAATGTTTCATTAACTTTCATTTCACCAAATTTTGAAAGTAGTGTCAGTATGTTTTAAGACATTTTAGAGATTTAAATTAAGTTAAATACTTTTAAAATTTAATTTTAAATCAAACACAAAATTACAGATGTTTTGATGTGTTTGCAAAAAATCGCAAATTGCATATAAAACGAAATATATTAATGAATGAAAAAGAAAATTCCCCTTTGATTATTTACATTATTTAATATAATTACAATTACTGTGATAAACAAACTAATTTGTAATTTTGTTTATCAATAGAAAATTATCAAGAATAATTCAAAAAGAATTTATCAAAAGTGAAACTGTAAATAAACAGCACATAAAAACACGTTTCAGTTAATTTTAAAATTTTAAAAAAGAACAAAAAATTTAAAAAAAATTCAAAAATAACTTCAATAAATTTAAACAATTGCACTTTTTCCGATTTGTTATGAAAACAGCCTTTTATTGTTTTATCAAGTCACGTTTATGTGTTTGATTTAGTTGAACTTTATCATCCAATGAAATTCATTCATCTCCGCATTCGTCAGATTCGTCATTAATATCAAGCTAGACTCGGCGACGAGATTAAAATGATCAACAAATTCTCGATGTTTATTTCTTGTTGAAATAATTAAAAGAAATTAAATAACAATTTGAAAATAAAATTCTCATCAAATTCATCTGTTTAATTTTATGGATTCTTTTTCTATTTTTTTGTTTTGATCAATTGACAATTGTAAATTGACATTTCGGAATTGAAAATAGTCAAATATTGGATATTTCATAAATTTTCTCTTAATATTAAAAGACAAAGATTTAAAATATTTTTGAAAAAATTAATAAATTAGTTGCAATGGTGTTAAAATTGAAAACGAATAAAAAATTGAAAATTTAATGGGATAATTATGGAAAATAAATTCGGAACTCTTACTCATTTGGTGAATAATTAAATAAATGGAATTTTTAATCAAATGAGTATTTATTGTTGTTGAAAAAATATTTTTAAAATTTGTGTTGTGAAATTCAACTATTTGACTTAATGGAATTTTGAATAAAAAGATTATTATTACAAAAGATTTCAAGGAAAGTTTTTAGAAAACTTATATTTGGCAAAATTTTGCATTAAAACACATAAATGCTCGACGGTCATTTCCATTGTTACTCTTGATAAGGGATTTTCTGATGAACCAGATTGAGAGCTTTTCTCTACAGATACTTTATTTATATCCCAACATTTTTATTTAAACTTCTGTAATTTCAAGCTGTAATTTCTTTATCAACCATTTCTATTTACTGCACGTCTTTCTCTTTGCAATAATAATAATAATAATAATAATAATAATAATAATAATAATAATAATAATAATAATAATAATAATAATAATAATAATAATAATAATAATAATAATAATAATAATAATAATAATAATAATAATAATAATAATAATAATAATAATAATAATAATAATAATAATAATAATAATAATAATAATAATAATAATAATAATAATAATAATAATAATAATAATAATAATAATAATAATAATAATAATAATAATTTTAATTATAATTAAAACTCTAATAATGATTAAACTGTTAATTCTTGGTAGCATCATATATAAAAATATTTTTAAACAAGTAAATAATAATTTTTGATTATAAAATAATCCTTAAAAGACTTAATTTATAATCTTAATTTTTCTCATCAATTAATATATGCTTTGAAGCAACGGCTTACCTTATTATTTACTTATTTAAAAAAATAAATAATAATAATAATAATGATTATTATTATTATTTTAATATTATTATTATTATTATTATTATTATTATTATTATTATTATTATTATTATTATTATTATTATTATTTATTATATAAAAAACAGTAATATTATAACCAATAAAACGAAATCGTTTTGGATTAAGTGAATTTTAATGACAAATAATGAATAATTTTAATAATTTATCACGAGAAAATAATTCAGTTTCTGTTGATTATTTTCATTAGGTATTTTGTGATTAAGTTTTAATCTATTTTCCTACTGTGTAACTGGAGTTAGCGTATACATTTCTGCACCCGTTAAGCTTAATTTGAGAGAAATTGGTTATTGAGATTAAGGAAAAATAAAATTTATAAAAAAATTAGTCAAAGCAATTTATAAAATTCAAACAAAATATTAGCTAAAGTACAAATTTTAATTAAAAATGTGAAAAATTAAAAATCAATATTTCTCCAAAATAAAAGTTTGAGCAGGTGGAAAATGAAAAGATAAGAGCAAATATGATATTTTTCAATCGATGGAGATATGTTTGCAAATTTTTTATAAAAACTACAAATTAAACATTCAATCAGAATTCATGGCCGTGACAGGCTTCATTCATGCCTGTCAAGAATAAATAAAAGCAATTTAATTTATAGGCAATTTAAGAGAAAATTTACATTAATTTGTTTATACTATAAATAATTGAGTTGAAGAAACCTTATATGAAGAAACAAAAACACGAGCAATCGTCATTGCGGTCGAAGAAAATTTCCCGCAAAGATAGAGTTAGATGGTATTAGTTAAGGGTTACAAATAATTATTGAGAGTGTTCAACAAATTTACAGAGAGGAGTGCCATTGTGTTTTGAATATTCTTACCAAATAAGATTCGTATTAGTTTGAGGCGGTCTCTCATAGGGTTACCTGAACCTAGTGTAAAGTAAAAATCGCTTGTAATATAAAAGCGAAAATTGTTATTAGAAGGTTGAATTTTTGTTATCTCTTTGTTGACAACAAAACTTTATGCGTTGAATTTCAATAATCTTTATAAAAGGACACACGGAGTTAGAAATAATTGTTTTCTACAAAAATTTGTTAATAACACAAAAATAACATAAGCAAATAGACGATTTTAATAATTATAAAAAAAAAATTTGATTTTAAAATATAATTATGGAGCTCACTTTTTCGAACTCTCTGCGCATTTGTGGAATAATTTAATTAACAAATAAAATTTCACGAATAATTAAACAAAAGGATTTTTTTGATTTTCATAAAAGTAAATTTATTTATATTTTGTTTTAATTTGTTCATGAATTTAGCTGATATAGCAAATAATTGGCCAAATGAAGTTTGCCTTGCTTGGTTCAGCCTCGATGTGTTCTTTACAGCTACTACGATCATTCACCTGTGCACTATATCCCTTGATCGGTATTTCGCTCTGAACAATCCTTTGAAATACAGAAGAGACAAGCATCAATCATCCAGGCTTTATTTGAAAATCTTTGCTTCATGGATAATTCCTTTTTCGATTGCTTGTCCGTTGTTTATTCTTGCAATATATTTAGATCGAACAAACGGATCATACAAAGGTTGTGGACCGCAAAGTGCACTTTTTATACTGACAGCCGTAATAGTCACATTTGTTATACCATTAATAATTATGATAATCACTTACATTCTAACGGTCCATACAATTATCGTTCAAACAAGACGATTTGATGAAATGATGATAAACAATCCAATTAAGTCCCCGGCGTTGTCGAAATTTGAGTTTTTCAGCCATTCGAAAACCAAAAGAAACATGTGCGTGCAAAATGGCAGCTGCGATACGTCACTTGAAGGATCTAACAGTAGTTATCATTATTCAGAAAAATATGAACTAAAACCGATGATTAACATGAATTGCAAACCATACAAAAGTTCTAAAGAAAGAAAATGTTTTCCTCAATCAACTTTTTCTTTGGTAAAAATGAATTCAGATGAAAACTATGAGCTAGATTCAAAGAAAACTTTGAAACTGCAAAACATTTTCCACAGTTATGATGAAGAAAATTATATCAAAACTCTTGACACTCTTTACAGGCCGAGATCTTCTATTGATTTTAACACTCAACATCTATGTTCTTCTTATTATTCTATAGAAAAGGATCAAAGATTTTCTGATCAGAATATACCAAAGCAACATTTTTTGTCAAACATTATGTATCTCAAAGTAGATAATACTCGACCCCAATTAGCTCGAACAATAAGCTATGATGAGACAAGAGCATTGGATCGGCCTGAAATGCTTCACCTACCAACAGAACAAACAAATCATTTCACAGATGAATCCGAAAAAAACCAAGTCAGTGCTGAGACATTAACAGTAACAATTGAACAAAATCACACATTAGTTTCACAGGATTCACTCTCATTAAATTACCGACCTCTTAATGCTTCAACCCCTTTCTTAAAGAACAAATCTGCCAGTATTGAAAAATCTCCAATCAAATGTTTTCCAAAATATCCATTAAAACTAACAGATAGAATGAAATTTAATAATGTTCCTCTGTTGTCCATGACAAGCAAGCAAAGTCAAAGATTTCAAAATCACACGAAAAGAAATATTAGAAAAAGTCGAAAAGCCGTGCAAGTATTGGGAACGCTATTTGGTCTTTTTCTGCTTTGTTATTTGCCGTTTTTCTTAGTGTATATTTTTGATTTCTTCTGTCCCTCATGTAATAGATCATTGAAAGACGTAATTCGGCATTTAGAATGGGTGGGATATTCAGCGTCAATGCTTAATCCAGTTGTTTATCATATATTTAATCCAATTTTCAAAATGACATTTCGACGACTTCTTCATGGAAATTGTCAGAAATCCAGAAATAATCCACATAACTTAAGCAGTTTTGTTTGAGGATTTTTTTTCATTGAAAATTATTTTTAAAAATATAAATAATTATAATTTGTTTATATGAAGTTCAGCCACTGAACAGAATTTATTACAAAAAATTTTAATAAACACAAACTTGTTTCTTTTTCATTAAATGTAAATAAATTATAAAACGATATTATAAAAAAATAAAATTGTCTGTTTTGCTTTAGGAAACATTTCGATAATATTCACATAAAAATAACTTTTTTAGTGTATAATAATATAAAACAAAAGAAATAAACAATATGTTTTTTTAATTACTTAAGCTTTAATAACCAGCGTTGAATTTTTGCAAAGTTTCTCCGCTGTCGCTAAATGAATGGCAGTGTAGATTTGCAATTCGTAATATTACTCCAGCTTTCATAAATTATCCACAGAAATGACAAATATCATGATCAGTAGATAAGTTAAAAGTTATATTTTTCATTAAATTTACATTTTTTAAAGTTTAAAATATTTTTATTTAAATTAAAATTCCTTATTATGAATTTTAGGTCAACTTCTGCTATATAAATTACGCTATAAATAAATTATAATTTATATTACTCTTCTTAGCTTCTCTCGTACTCGTGGAAAGGTGGAATGTGATAATGCACCTTAAATATCCTCAAATTGCATATTTTTAAAATTTAAAGAAGCCACAGGAATCGTTTTGGATAAGAATAGCAACCTAATCCCTTGAATTACTATACAGTATTCTGGTCAATTAATGATGATCCCATAGTAGTGGGATATTAACCATCCAGCGCAGTCGATTCTGATAAAATGCATGACTCATCCGGACGATGACTCATTCAATGCGTCATTCATTGGCGGACATATTGGTATGAGTTATACATGTGAGTGATGATTCACTGCTGCAATATAACAAAGACAATGAGTCAAAGACAATGAGTCAATGAAAACATTTTTTGCGCACGAAATATTTTGACTGGGGAAAGGAAATTTTTTTTGTATGTTCGTATTTTATGTTCTTATTTTGGCTTTTTTTAGAAAATCAAAAAAAAATTTATAAGTATTACATTTTTTTTAAGTATTGATGTTATAATTAAATTTGAATTTTCGAAAGTATATGTGTGTGTTAATATTTTCATGAGTTTTTTATGGCAATCGTCATAGTTTTTAATTATCTACCTCATCCCACCTTAAAAATTCAGAAAAAGTGTAAAGGTCCGTCAAAATCCTATGAGCCATATAATATAGTATTCCCCTTTAACTTTCACAATTTTCAAGATCTCGAAAACATTTTTTGCCAATCGTCTTCATCTTTATTTCTGAATGTGATAACATTTTAAAAATTTCAAAAAGGTGTAAGGGTTCGTCGAAAATCTTATGAGCCATCTAGCAGAGTAACACTCATGACTTTATAAATTTACAAATTTCGGCTAAAACTTTTTTTTACATAAAACACTTTTTTTAATATATTTTTTTTCAAATTAATTTTTAAGATATCCCCCTCTAACCCATGACCTTAGAAATGTCTCATTACCGACTAAGACTTAAAATTTTTCAAATATTAATATTATTATTATTATTATTTTTAAAATTTGTTTTGTGACATTCAACTATTTGACTTAATGGAATTTTGAATAAAAAGATTTTTATTACAAAAGATTTCAAGGAAATTTTAAGAAAACTTATATTTGGCAAAATTTTGTATTAAAACACATAAATATATATAAAATCAAATATATTTATATGTGTGGTACAGAAAAGATGGAGTTTTTCTCATAACACTCTTTATAAGATTTATGAGTTAGCTCAGTATCCTTTAATGACACTCCCTTAGCTTTTAGACAAGAAGATTTACCTAACAAACTGTAGCATTTAGGTCAAAGGAAAACCCATTCATCATAACCTTCTCCCTTACTTTCGTCCTTAAATTTTCCAATGACCGAATCGAGGTTTTTAGAATAAAGCGGATTAGTATATGGATAATTAGATGTATCCAAAAGATAATCCTTAACCATTTTAGACAAAAGAATATCTATTTTACAATTTTTAATCTCCAAGAAGAAAGAGTTCGTATCTCCAGCAACTATATTAATCTCACAATTAAATTGTCGTCGATATTTTTCCAAGTCCTTATACTGAAGCTCATACATTCTAAGTTTCGACAAGTCAAGAACGGATTGTCCTATATAACTTGGTCGATCTAAACATATTGAATCAGGAATTAACAACGCAGCTATAAGATCATCGTCAATTTTTATCGATTTTTATAGGTAGGTTTCGAAGTATAAGTCACAAGTTTTTTATCCATTGTGCAAAGACGCAAATTCATTCTCTTTTTAGATTTTCAACCGTTTTTTCATATAAACTGTTATTTAAGAGCTTATAATAATTTTTATCTAATGTATTCGTACTTTTAGGTCGAAGTTCAGTGTTTATGTCGATATACTTTTTAAAAATAGTAGACTGTTTGAATCTTACTGCACGATTAACATGTGTGACCTTAACAGCAAGAGACGAGTATAATTTTAATAATTGCCAATGAATTACATAGTTATATTTAGGATAATGAGTCAGCAACAACTTTTCAACCTTTGAACCCTCAGGTTTTATTTTCTCAGCAGCAATAGGAAAATCATCTAACTTATCATGAAGTTCAGAAGAAATCTCAAGATCAACTTCAAGAGTATACCCATTTGACAAAGATTCAAGATTCACCACAAGATAAAGGTTGACTTAAAGCCAAACAATATAAATTATTAATATCAATATAAAGTAAATCAGTGTTTTCGTCAGTTTTAACATAGTGTTTATTAACAAAAGTAAGACCACCTCTAATACCTCCCGCATAATTGCTAAACATTTCATTTTCAGTAATTAATTCTATAGAATCATCCAACGATATTAAAACAGAAGACCAAGACATTCCGGGAATCCCAAAATAATTTAAAGGTTCTAATCTATTGTGTGCTATCGATTTCTATCTAAATTGTTGGAAAAAGTCTGCCATAAGAAAACAATCTAGTTTCAGATAAACTTTCATGTAATCAAGTAAAGTCCTACAATTAGTTTCATCCCAAATTATCTGAGCTTTTTCATATTCAGCCTCAGTGACACCTTTCCAAATCGGTGGTAACTCATAAGTATCGTGAAGAACATCTAAACTAGTTTCAAATTGTACGGAAAGATCCCCTTTTCATCAACTATAGTTCCTGTAAAAACAGATAGAGTCAAAGGTAAAGTCGACATGGTTTTAACCGCCTTTGCTAAAGAATCCTTTACAAATTGATAAGAATCAATAAATCTCACACTAAATTTTCCCAAGTGGGGTTACGGTTTTGGACCAATCAGTGAATTTAATAAACTTATTTTCTGGGAAAGTAAATAAAGTTGTCCCTAACTGATTTCTCATACATAATATCTCATGTTTGTCCAATGCTTTCTTATATCTAAATCCGTTCAGACATCTATGACACCATAATGATTGAATTCTTTCTAATGCGGTATTTTTACTTTGACAATTCAATAACCTATTGAGTGATGTTATTCCCACATAATGGTCATTTTCTCGTTTATTTAATAGTAATAAATTAATAATTGTTCCTTCTGTAACTTTAGACCTATGAATTATGTTTAAAATCCGATGTTTTAAAACAAAGTCGGGTTTTTCTGTTTCGTCATAACTAAATACATTAATTATTAGTCCTTCGTTATTTGATTCAAATTTTCTAATACCATTTAATTTCATGGGCATATCATTTGGGTCATAATTTAATTCATTTAAATATTTAGTATAACTATAACTATCTTTTCTATGTTGCCTAACAATCTCATCTTTATTAATTATTGACAATATGCTATAAATAAAACATAAATTATTGTTATTTTTCACGTTTATTAAACATTTTTTGATTGTCAATATTTCCGGTGCTTTTAAAAAACGCTTCCACTTAATCTACTTATATTGCTTATTTTTGTCACTATAAAGTAAATTTCAGTTATTTTTCTGATAACCCAACTACTTCCTAACTCAGTTATGGAAACAATCTTTTTATTTATCTTTTGTTTACCTTCATCAAAGAATGATTGGGTAATTGGTCTTGCACTGTTACTAATGTTATTTAATTTTATCTCTCCGTCTTTCTCAAATTCAATTTCTATTCCAAATTGAATTTTCACATATCCTAGTTCCTCTATTGTCTCTCTTAACTTGTTAATTAACTCTACAGGAAAAATAATTTTCTTAATGTTCAAAATAGCCGTATCTATACTAAGTATTTGATGAGTACCTCGTAAGTCGCTTTGAATTATCGGTAAATTTCCGCCTATTTGTATATTAATATTATTATATTGGTACATTTTTTCAAGCTCTTTCATTGTTTCATCCCCAAAATCCACCGTTTCCACTGCTTCCATTATTCCATTCCCCAAATCCACCGCTTCGTCCGCCTCCATTGTTCCATCCCATGAATCCATTGATCCAATATCATTATTTTAATCTTCCCAAATACTATTTATATTATCTGTTGTCGGTTCATTAATTGAGGTACTTATATTACTTATTGGGATAATTTTTGGTGCTGCTTAATTTTATTCTTTTATTATTTGAATTTAATTTATTATTTAATGGTCGTTTAAAAACGTCGTCTTTTCTAACATAAAATTCTCTTAAGTGATCTTTATGTTGGGTTAAAAAATCGCTATAGGGAATGGGTTGGGTAGTTTTGCACACCGGGCATATAAAATGTTCAATATTATAATATCTTTTAACATAATATACTTTCATTTTATTATAGCATTTTTCACTATGTACTTTTGACGTGCAGAACCTTTGGAATAACTTACCTATCAATAAAAATTATTTAATTTTTTTAAAAAATTATTTATTAAAATAAATTCACAAGAAGTATGCAACCAATCAAAATTGATTATTCACTATAAATAAAAATTAAATTTGTATGAAAATAGCAATAATGTCTAAAATATATGAACTACTCCTAGAAGATAATAGTACAGCTGTTATTGGGATGACATTTAAGCCTCCTGTTCAATACCTTCGATACAGTGTGAACTATTTAAATTTCTCTATTACATATACATTCAAAGTAATATTTATTTTAATTTAATTTAATTAATTATTTTTTAGGAATCGGTTGATTTAAAAGCTTATGGTTACAATATTATGATTGGAAATATTGAAGATGAAGATCGAAAAAATATTTCAGATATTCTCCATTTGATGAATAATGATATGGTTTTTAATGAGAGATTTTCATTTATTAATTGTGAAAGCCAATTGAAGGAACAAGTACAGTATAATAAAAAATATAAAATTCAGATAATAATTAAAGGAGTCAAGATTAACAAATCTATTATCAAACCTATTTGGAAAATCAAAAATGTTGTTGAATAAATTTTTATCTTTTGAAAAGTTGAGTTTTGTCGAGTTTTATAATAATAATTTGAATCTAACAGTAAACTAAAACTTTAACAGATTTTCAATAAACATGTCATTTAAAAACCAAGAGTTTATCTCGAGTATCTATAATTTTTAAAAAAAATTTGAGCAGGGATTTGCCCTTATTGACAAATTATTATAAAAAATTTGAGCTCTTGTATAATAAAATCAAGTGAAATGTCTTCACATATATATCAAAAAGAAATCAATGGGTCTGCCCTTATTTTCGATAAAAAAATATATTATAAAAAATATGTGTTATAAAAATAAAAATCAAGAGGTCTGCCCTTATTTTCGATAAAAAAAAGTAAATGATTATAAAAAAAATACCAGTTATAAAAAAATTAAGTGGTGTCAGTCCTTATTTTTCGATAAAAAAATATATGTTATAAAAAAAATATATTATAATAATAAAAAAAAACTTACATTTTCGTTCATTAATTTCATCGCTCTCTTCACAATCTGAGATTGGTAAATTTCTTTCTAAATCTATAAATATATTAAATTTATTGATAAATTAAAATTATTACTTGATTCGCTATTTGTCAGTATTGGTTGATAATTAGGATAATCTAATAATAAATTAAAATTGCTTTAATAAAAATTTGAAATCTTACTGAAATTTACATTTTGAAATTCTCCAACATTTTAAGCTGGACTTTGATTAATTGGTTGATAATTGAGATAATCCAATAATAAATTAAAATTGCTTTAATAAAATAATCTTACTGAAAATTGAATTTTGAAATTCTTCAATATTTTCAGCTTGACTTTGATTAATTGGTTGATAATTGAGATAGCCTAATAATAAATTAAATTGGCTTTAATAAAATAATCTTACCGAAATTTGAATTTTGAAAATTATATCCTCCATCATTATACTGAGGATAAATTCCTTCATTGAATTGTAGGTTGCTGTTGTTATAACCTAAAAATAAAATTACGTCAATTTAATAAAAATTTATAATCTTACTTAAATTATTATTTTGAAATCCACCAACAATGTATTGTGGATAATTCGTGTAACCTAAAGATAAATAAAAATTACAAAAAAAAATTTAAATTATACTTGATTCTAAAGTTTGTATATAGTTTCCACCATAAGTTTGTGGATAAAATCCATTATTTTGTGGATTTAATAAATTATCTAAAATATTAAGTAAATAATAATTATTATAAAATTTGCATTACTTGATACATATTCGTTACTATAGTTATTGGCGTTATTCATTTTCTAAAAATAAATTACATAAGAATAAATAAATTTAAAAAAATCATTTACAAATTAAACTTTTTTGATAAATTATGACAAATTGTAAAAATGTTTATCATTATATTCAAATGTTTGTATTAATTTTTTTCTTAACCAATCAAAATCAAAACCACATGCACACAAAAATTCTATTAGGAAATAAACACAATGATAGAATAAAGATTTATTTAGAGAACAATGATTTCATTGATTTTAGCCAACCTAAACAATTTTGGCCACAATTTTTTGTCAACAGATTTTGATATCGAATTCGATTGTATTCAATTGGCATCAACATTGTTTCTAGTTTTGATATCAATAAAGGGGGATAATAGAATCCCATCGGATCAAATACATATTTTATTTGGTTTCACATAAATTGCGAGCCAGAGTTCTCCACCGAGATTAGATGATTGGGTATTTACAATCAAAGTTTTGTTGATATTGATATATGGAATTTTGTCCAATGGAAAAACACCAATAAAATTTTTCCCAATTAGTTTTTTAGCAATAGTTTGTATCTGAATAGAACTAAAATTAATTAAATTAATTAAATTACTTCATTTTTTAAAACTATAACTAATAATACTTTTGGTTTATAGTTTGTTCAACAATGTTTGTCAAATAAAATCGATCAAACAAGTACTGTACGGCTTGATGTGATTTGAATTTCTTTTTCAAAAACTTCGTATACAAGTACTGATACAGATTCAGTTAATGGATTTTCAAATTTTATATCCAATCGTAAATTTTCACTCTGAGGTAACTAGCTTTGATTAAGATCAAAATCAGGAGCCAATACAAATGTAAAAAAGGGATATTTATTTTTAAAGTCTGACATGGTAATACCACAATTCATATTTTTATTAAGATAACCCATATTCCTAACAATACTTTGCAAATAACTAGAACTATATTTATCATTTTCAAAATCTTGACTATATTTTTCACGATTTTTTTACTTAATGTTAAAGACTTGACATTAAATTGTTCAAATATTGAAAATGTTTCCAAATATGATCCTCCATATCTTTTATTCCCTTGGAAAGCAACAAGAATAAAATTTGGTAGTCGTCTATCACCAAATATTTGCTCCTTATAAAATGAAGAAGAGCCCATTGGCAATGAAAATTGAACAACTTCCTTACTTTTCATTGGATAAATTTTATTTCTATTAGCAAGTCCAATTTGATGACCAGCTAAACTCTTCTAACCATTAACTTTGCATTTAATAATATTATTTGTGGAATTATTTTTGTACATGTTAAACTTCTTTCAGTATTGGATCTTATTAATTTAATTTGAACACTAACACCAAGTAATAAATATTTTGGTTGATCAAAGAAATCTAATTGAAGTGGGGAACAAACACTGATTGGTTTTGATTTTGAAATCCAAATTTTTCTTTTTGAATCATTTTCTTCATAACCCATTCCACCTAAACAAATATGTTTTGTATCGTGATTGTAATTAATAATTTCAATAGGTGCCCTGTGTGTGAATACATCGTTACTTCCTTCAATTTTAGTAGAATTAAAAATTACTTCAACATCTTTAAAAAGGGTTTGGAAAAAGAAATTGTTTGCAGTAACATCTGATTCATTAGATAAATTTTCCCCGTTACTATTTACAACTTTCATTTGAATGTAAAGTAATGTATCGTTCAAATCCAGGTATTCGGTTTGAGAGCTATTGATGTAAAATTTAATTGAAGTGTTTCCTTGATCTGTAATTGAATATACCGAATAAATATCTTCAAAAGAACCATTTTCAATTACTGCTTGAGGAGATGGTCTATCAAAGATGCATAATTCTGATTTTGCGGTAATCATGACTGGAATATAATTCCGTAACCTTTCATTCTTTTGTTTATATGTTTCTTGTTAATTTTTCGACGTTTAATTGTTCCTCCTTTTTGTTTTTTATTAAATACATCAGAAACTTTGTTAATAACAGAAGGCAGGTGTTCCATTACAGCTGGTATAGAATCTTTAATTTCAGATATTGCATTTGATTTTAAAGCAAGTAAGATTTGAGAATTTTTATTTATTACGTCATTAGCAGTTTTCATACCAAAATTTCCAATACGTTTAAGAATAGGTAGTGCAAATCGCCCAATTGTTTTTAACCTACCAGATCCGTACTGTTTACCTACAAAATATGGTAAATCCCCCCCATTTTGATGGGTGCTATAAAAGTTTACAATGTCTGGATTACTCATTTATTTTACGGAAATGTAATGTCAAGTAAGTTTTATCTTGTTTACCAAATATATATTTTCCACTGTCATCACGAATATTGATTTCTATATTGTTTATATATAAGGATGATACTGGCAAATACATTGGATTTTTCTCAATGAATTGAACAAGATCGTCTTTTTTATGTTTTTCTATCCAAACACATTTAAGAAGAGGAACACTTAATTCACCCACAAGAATTGGTTCAATAATATTTGTATAAATCATCATTTGTATATTTCTTTGCATTATTGTTGGTAAACTAGATTCAAAAATGATCTTTTCACTATAAGATTCTTCAATTAATCCCAAACTATGAGCCAACAGTTTACTAAATTTAACACAACTAACATCATCTTCCAATTCAATTTTAACAAGTTGACCTTGTTTAATTTCACAAGATTTGAACGGATGGGGATAAGATGTCATTAACTGATCAGTGACTTGTGGAAGTTCAGTAATGAATAAATTTTCTTTAAATGTCTCAGTATACTCTACATCATAATAATAAGTTATAGTTAATCGTATAGTATCAAATTTTGATTTCTTATTTGGTATACGTATCTGATTCAATTCATTAAAATCTACTTAGCAGTTGCTTCTTCAATACTATCAAATGTTACTTTGAATGGAAAATATTTACAATTAATGTCAATATATATCAGATAAAATGTAGAGTTGTGACTAATTGTATAGTTTCCTTCAATTTAATAAAAATATTCATAACTATTATTTAATGTACTCTTAAAATATTTAATATGAGAGTTGTTATAAAAAGGAAAATTATTGTACACAAAAGTGAATTCAGTTAAAGCAACTTCCCAATCCCCATCAAAGTTAATCTCATTTGGAAATTCTACATTAAACTTTCCAGCTTCATTCATTAAGTGGACAAATGTAACGATAAATGTGTTTTGGTATCTTTGCTAAATTTAATTAATTTCCCCTATCGTCTCGAATATTAATTTCAATGATGCTTATAGTTGAATACGATAATGGAAGGTTCATTGGATTCTTCATTTCTAATTGTACAATTTTTCCTTGATCATATTTTTTAATCCAAATAGATTTAATAGTGAAACTCTAACATCTCCAACATTTATTGGTTCAATAATATTTGAATAAATGAACATTAGTTGATGATGATGTAATAATTTTGGAATTTTTGTGCCTACAATATTTTTTTCTGTAAAGTTTGAAAATTTTAATCCCAAATATTTTGCTAAATTGGTGTCAAAAGATATATTTGTAATGTCATCTGCAAATGTTATTTTGACCAATTCATTATTTTGAATTATCAATTTTTTAAAAGGAAGAAGGATTAAATGACAACAAATGACATTGTAATTCTGATAAGGTGTTTATGAATAAATTATCTTCAAAATATTTTTCAAATTTTGATTTTTCTTCATAACTTATAATTATCCCAAACTGTTCCAAAACACCATCGTCTGTAAATTTTGGTAATTTTGTTCGACAATGATCCTCTTCACAAATGATCGATGTAGATTTTAATCCAAAACTAAACGCGTGTTGAATATCGGGGAGTGTGACTTTAAATGGAACATGTGGACATACAATAACCAAATTCTCATTTTTTTCAATAAACATGTAAACATCTGGAGTATATTTAGTATATTTTAATTCATAAGTATGATTTTGATTATTTATTTTCAAATATTTTATTTCACTACCACTCTTTATCGATTCATATCGTAGACAAGAATTACTATAATACGGAAAAGCATTATACACAAAAGTGAAATCAATCAAAGCAACTGCCCATTCACCATCCAAGTTCACAGAATTTACTTGTACATTAAAATTACTAGCCTCATTATTAGGATAAATAAGTGGACAACTATTACTAGGCAAAATCATATAAAACCTGTTTTCTTTCATAATATTTATTTAATCAATTGAAATGAGGATATCCAAGTCGGAGTTTCGTATCCATGCCACTTAACGTAGTATTGTTTATATTTACCAACATTTTTGGTTTTTGAAATCTTTTGAATTCTAAATATTGTTGGAATTGGAATGACTTGAAGTTCTTGTTAGTAGAATTTTCCGCTGATTTCTTTATTCTCATATTCTGCTATTAAATGCATTACAGGATACTGTTTTGTATCTATTTTCTTTATTTCAAATACTTCATCGCTCCAATTGTTGTCAAAATTCTTGATGAACGGAGAAGTACTGATTTTACTAATTCTTACATGATCACCAACCTTGTATTTTGGCTTATCGATTTTTTCTTTCTTTAATGTTTGGTCTTTGTTGTTAATGCCAACTTTGTTGGTAATGTCAACTTTGTCAGTAATGTCAACCGGTCTGAGACCATTTAATTCTTTATGTGGCGAATGATTGTAACTAAAAATAATTTTCGGTAAAACATGTATCCAAATCTTAATACCTTGATGCACAAAATATTTTTTCAATCTTTCTCTCAAAGTTAGATTAAATCTTTCCACATAACAAGCTTTGAATTGCGAGAATATTGAGTAATGATTAGCTTTGATAACTTTTTTTACTTTGCTATTATAAAGTTCTTTACTTAAAATAAATGTAATTAAATAATTAATTAAATTTATTACCCGAATCAGTTTGTAAATGGCGAGGTTGTCCATCTTTAAAATTTTTTTTATTGCAATGGCCATTTTGAACATTTAAATTGTCTTTGATGAAATAAATTTTGTGTTATGAAAATAACAGTAACTCCGCAATGTTTACTGATTTTTGTGAACAAGTTATTGAAATCTTTTTCCTTATTTGCTTCTTAATACAAATCATCTATAATTATTACATCGCCTCGACGTAACCTAGACGATCAGTTTTTATCAAATCCCTTAACTATTGTCATTTTCAATTTACAAAACTGATTTTGCGTCATGCATGTTCTTCGTCCTCGTCCCTATGCCAATATATTTTATTGAATTTTGATTTGAACATGCTTGATTGTAATAAATTACATACAAATAAAGTTTTACCGCTCCCACTTGGCCCTACAATTTGATATACTGCATCATTTCTTAATTCCATTTAATTTATTTTAATTTAATTTAATTTGTTTATAATTTGATAGATAGCAGAAAATGATTACTAATATTAATTATAGAAGAAGATGTAAAGTATCTGGAATGAAGTTGTCCATATTTTGTTAGCTGGGCTAAGAAGAGCTTATTATAAGCTGATTTGTGATAATGTAAATTAAATAAATTTTTGATTTTTTTGTGTTTATTTTATGTGTTTAATATGTTGAGAATTAGTTTTTTATTAAGTTTTTAATTGGTTGAATTATTATTATTATTATTATTATTATTATTATTATTATTATTATTGTTATTGTTATTATTATTATTATTATTGTTATTATTATTATTATTATTATTATTATTATTATTATTATTATTATTATTATTATTATTATTTTGTTAACACTGAATTCCTTTGAAAATTTGATCGTTTTCAACATGTATAAAAAAATCTTTTTAAAAATTATACTAAAAATTCTATTTAAAATCATGTTAAAAATTTTATCATTTTTAAAATCAAGTATAAAAATTTATCAAAAAAAAATACAACAAAAATTTGATTTAGAAAAATGCGCAAAAAATTTTGAATTTCAAAAATAATGCGCCAAAATTCAAAAAAATTATCAAAAAAAAAATTGTGGGCACACAAAATTAATTATTTTGAGTACATAATTATGTAATCAAGATAATCAGTGATTAATTGCGTAATTGTGTAATTAATCCGTCGCAAAGTGGGGGGTGGGGTTTAGGTTCCAGTGAGCTCCTAACTACCTACTTTAGTTAGAATTTTAATACATTTTTAAACATTAGAACAATTCGGTGGATTTTTTTTTAATTTCAGTTTAAAAATGTAGAAAAAATATTTGTAAACTTTTCATGGATTACTTTACATGTATTTATATTTAATACATATATATAATACACATATATTTATTTTTAATTTCTCATAAAGTAATTTAATAAAATTAAAGTATATATTTTTAGTTCTAAACTAAAATAAGATATTAATGCGTATATGTATGTATATTTTTACTTACCATAACTTGTATAACAAAAATTTTACAACTATATTTATATTTATAAATATGTATTAAATATAAATATTTAAATTAATAAATAATAGTTTAAAATTTAAATGAGTAAACAGCGTAAATTAGATGTTTTTTTAAAAAAAAATACTACTGAGAATGCCGAGGAAAGCTATCCGTCAACAAATGCTGAAAATAATACTACTCAAAGTGCTGAACAAGGTATAGAATCAGCAAGTAATTTGAATGTTAAAGTTTCTATTTCTCAAACCTCATCAGAAAATCAAAGAAAGCTTTCCAAATATGATCCTTCATACTTAGCATTCGGATTCACAAATATTGACGATTGCCCACAATGTGTTGTTGGTTGTGCTTTGGCTCCAGCAAAACTTAAAAGACATTTGGAAACAAAACATCCTCAATACCAAAGTAAGCCAAAGGATATTTTTAAAAGAAAAAAAACGAACTTAAATCTCAAAAAACAGTTATGCAATATACATTACTTGGAACTGAAAATGAGTTGGCTCTCAAAAGCTTCTTTTTATATCATATCAAATTGCTAAATCGAAAAGAATTTCACTAGGAGAAAATCTAAGTATGCCTTGCATGGTTGAAGTCTGTCAAATAATGTTTGGTGATAAATTTGCAAGAAAAATAAAAACAATACCTCTTTCAAACGACACAGTTGCGAGACGCATAAACATGATGAGTAAAGATGAAGAACATCAACTAATCAAAAATATATGGTCTTCAATTAGATGAGTCGACGGATATTGTTGGTAAATCTTTGCTACTTATTTATATTAGATATGTA
The DNA here is from genome assembly GCA_022537955.1 of Schmidtea mediterranea. Lineage (NCBI taxonomy): Eukaryota > Metazoa > Platyhelminthes > Tricladida > Dugesiidae > Schmidtea > Schmidtea mediterranea. Next base: position 85,978,236 of record CM039679.1, read on the forward strand.
GATTGGGATGAAAGTTAAAATTAAGGAAGAGTTTGTAAAATGCTTGGAATTAAAGGGGCATACAACTGCTCATGAATTTTTATAACAATATCGGGATATTTTTAAAGTATTGACTAAAAAATGGTAGATTTTATTTCAGTTTGCACTGATGGTGCAGCTAATATGACTGGTAAAAATTTAGGATTAGTCGCAAAAATTAAATAAGTAGCTCCGAATGTAATTGGTACACAATGTAAGATACACAGAGAAATGCTAGCGAGTAAAAATATTAATGCTGATTTAAATCAGGTATTAACAACAGATATTAAAACAGTAAATTAAATAAAATCAAGTGCACTGAATTCAAGATTATTTGAAAGGTTGTGCGAGGAAGTGGGATCATCTCATAAAACATTATTATTACACGCGGAAGTTCGCTGGTAATCCAAAGGTCTGATATTAAAACGAATATATGAACTAAAAAGAAATAACTGCCTTTCTATCAAGTAAAAATAGTGGTATATTTCAGTCATTCAAGGACATAGAGTGGAACATGAAATTATATTATTTTGCAGATATTTTAAAACTGTTGAACGAACTGAACTTATCACTACAAGGAACATACAAAACAATGTTTCATAGTTATAATAAAATAGAAGGACAAAAGACAAAAGAATTATCGATTCAGAGAGTTAAAAACAACAACTTCGATATGTTCAGCTGCTTAACGGGTCAAATAGAAACCAATATTAATATTCCAATAAATTATTTATAACTATAGTTAATCATTTAACAGCTTTATCAAAAAAATTTGAGAAATATTTTCCAGTAAGCCAAGACCCGAGATTTGATACATTGTGGGTTTTAGACCCATTCAAATTCACAAATACAAGAAATGTCCTGTCTATAGTTGAAGAAGATTTCATAGCTGATCTCTCATCAGATGTGACATTGGCAAATGCAAAAGAAAATTCATCACTTGATAAGTTTTGGATCCAAATTAATGGCGAGTACAAGGTTTTAAGTGACAAAGCAATTCAAAATATTGTTGGGCCAGAACACAAACGGCCTTGAGAATCGTTTAATTGAATCGGTAATACACACGCAAATACAACATGCAGATTTAAAATCGGACCAATAAAACCCCAACTAACCCTGCTAAAATATGAGAAAGAAAACAATTAAATATAAAATCAAGAAACACAAAAATAGATTAAAATAATAACAAAGTGCAACAAGATCCGCACGAAATAAACATAACAATAACACGACAACATAAAATTTGACCGAAATTTGACAATTTACAAAAAAAATGGAAAATCCATAAAAATGGAACAAAAATTAAATAATTTGAATTGGAAACAATTCAATTAAAAAATTAAAAAGAAAATTGTCAAATAAAATTAAAAAAATAATAAAATTAAGAATAGAATATGCTAGAAAATCACAAGGTCAAATTTTGTTTTACTGAATCAAATTTAACACGCAAGGTTAGGGTCGTACAATAGGTATATATACCGATTCATTTTCACATAATTTTAATTAGTTTTGAAAAAACTTGAATCCGTTTAGATCTGAGGAATAGTCTTAGCCAGTAAAAGCCAACTTATCAATGTGAGTGGAGGAATGCTCGAAAACTTTCTCCACGCCGCGTCCATGCAACCTCGTAAGAGCTCTGCTTGGGAGTCGGCGTGGGGAAAGTATTACTATGTTATTATGATGAATTATGCTATGAATTATGGTCTATTACGCTTCAATAAAATGTTATTCGATAATGAAATGATTTTCTTCCTTGTCGAAATTTTTCCGGTCCACAGCCGAAGCAACACCTCAAGTTATAAAAATCTTATATATCCTACCGAATCGTGTAAGTGCGGTGTAAGTCAGCCAATGATTCGTGCCCGTGAAGGCTACGGCGTGAGAACGCAGTAGCTGAAACGTAAACTAATTATTCCGTATAGAGGAAATGGGTTGAAGGGGGAATAGTCTTTTGGCTATTTCGCCGTCACTCAATTCCTATAAAGTCGACCTAAAATTTCTGTATCAAACGGCTAAAAATCAAAACACTCAGTAGTCCAGTGGGCACTCAGTAATCTGTAATATAAACATAAATGCGCCTAGGATCAATTAAAGGGGAAGGTGACGGGGAATTAAAAAGAATTAAAATCGTTGCTATGGCCTTTAAATTAATGAATGATTCTATTATGACAATAAACTACAGCAGTTTTCTCTGGTTCCTCTAACTCAATTGTTATTAAAAAAAAATTATTATAAAATCTTGCAAAAGTAGCTCAATAAAACACCACTATAGTGACTCTATTCAAAAAATAATCCGATCCCATATTCCTTAAAAATAATATATAGATTTGAAAATTCATTTCCCTCTTAGATCTGTAAACCCGAGTAGGATCACGACCGTTTTCTTCCTTGTAGGGAATGTACGCTGAATTTATCACCATCAAGACGATGAATTGCGATTACAAAAATATAAAGCGTAAATTTTAGAGGCGGTATGAATAAATTATCCCTAAATCTTAACTCAGTTATTAGATCTCGAATGGATTAAATAAACTAGTTTCTATACCCAGTAGTACACTGATAACTCGGAAAAACCCATAGAGATATCACCCAAAACTTTCAGCGACAAAGAGCTGTGTTAAAAAATTACGTCCACAAAGACCACTATTAGTATCCCTAAACAAAACGGGAAGAAATAATATCTACCGAAAACCTATGAGGGTTGCCAATAATATAAATATACCAGGTACAACTGTCTGAATTATTTATGCTTGAAGGAATCAGTATGAACGTTTGGAACTAATTGAATAATTTTTGTGAGGAAAGATTCTGCCAGTGAAAAAATAAACCATATGTTTGTCTGAATAAACCCCAAAAATTCATAAAACTCCTGATTCCAATAATAATCAACAGAAATTAAAAATTTATTCTCAATAAGTTTGGCATAAACAAAAGTAAAATCATAATTCCGACATATAACCCAAATGATCCGAGAATTGGCAAGCATACGGAATAAAATATCTAGAATGCATATAAAAAAGAACATAGATAAATAAAAAATGTAACCTAACTAACAGTGGACTCCAATATATGAATAAATATTGCAGCAAACACCAATCCCTACTAAAGGAGATCATGAATTCAACATAAAAGTCCAATGAGGCTCCTCCGAGGTATAGCTAAGACCAAAAATGTAAATTCGGCGTAGGCGAATACATATATTGAGAGAAATACGACCTGACATTTAAGAAAAAGTTAATTATTAAAAAATCGCAATACTTATCAGTGTGCCATTCACCAAGGGACGAACACACACCAACGAATGAGGCACACCAACTGAGAATGGACGATGTAGGTTATCGTTACACGCATGCCTTCATGGATATATATATAGGACACACGCTCTAAAAATAAACAGTTTTAGAATTCGATGGCTAAGCGTTCGCAATTTGTAGACATGTCCACCGAGGAATCCCGGAATAAGAAAATAGAACATTCAGAAGGTAAACTAATAAATTAATTTGTTTATTAATCATTAATTCCGAGCCCTAGTCACATAACCAAGCCAATACTTCACCGTTAACTATTGACGACGCGAGTAAGGTCACCATGAACTCAAAGGGATAAAATTTCGATTAGTTCAAGTTCCCAACTTACTGCACCATTTAACTGAAATAGTCAAATGCTAAACCAAATACCTGAGATAATTTGATTCACCAATATGCTCACAAGAGGAGGTTCAAATCTAATAATATATTCAGCCGCCCAATTAAGTCAAGTTATCTGCATTTAGGTTCTTTCGAAACCTTATAAGTGATGTACCATATGACAATGACAATATTAAAATTGGGAAATATTATGAACCATATGCTATATGATAATGATAATAATAAAGGTTTGAAATCTGAAATCTCAGAAATGGTATGGTATGTGTTAATAATCGTAATAAAATTTTTAAACGGTCTGTTATATGACTATAATAATATAAAAATTTAGAAATCTGTTATATGATGATAAAAATATAATATTATGAATAACATGTTATATGGTAATAGTAATAGTAGTATTCAAGTATCTAACAAACGATAAATTCTATAATAATAATAGTGATAAAATCCCGAATTTTGAAGGAAATAATAATAAAATGTTATAATGAGTTATAACAATAATATTTTGTATGAAATAATAATATTAGTTAGAAGCCAATATGAAATTAGAAAGATGATTTTTGGGGTGGAATAATGATAACAATGGTTAATAATTTAGATGAATTACAAAAGACAATATTTAACTTTTGACTTAAGCTAATGATGATAACCTTTAGAAACTCCTGTGTAATGATACTAATAATATGTAGGATTCTATAAATAATCCCTGGTGTAATCATAATAATATCTGTATATTGAAAATTTCCCTATAATATTGACCGTAATGTTTCCTCGCCCAATGGAACAATGATGCATCGTAAAAGCGGGAATTAGTTTAGCAAAAAGCAAAAATTTGAAATCTGAGAAGTTTATAGCTTATATATTAATATTAATAAGTTTATCCTTCTGATTTGACTACCCGGAAATCATTATTGTAAGATGAACTAAAGTTGATCCACCGAAATGAAACTTTAATAATAATGATATTAACATCTCTTGATTCTAGTGGACCAGGGGTAACCTTAGCGAACTTAACTTGAATCAATAACCACGCCCCAAATAGTTACTTAGCCTAGGCGGTTCTTAGAAATTATATGGCTGAGATTGACATTTCTGCCTCCCCTTGTCGTAATCGTGATGGGAGGCGGAGATGTTTATTATCAATATCTGCAATTCCACCCACTCAGGTTATATTACGATAAACTGAGTTCGAAAAACCGTAGATTGATGACAGACGAAAACCAAAAAATCGGCTTAATGCAAATAACGAATGACCAATAGATTTTGAGGCCTAAATTGGTACTCACAACAACTTAGAGTTCGTCCGAAAAACTCTTGATATCCTCACGACTTACGGAGGGATTTTGAAGCTCAAACTGCGTTTGTTTCGACTAATATCGTGTTAGGGCCACTGATGGTGCATAGGAATCCGGAAACGCGTTACGTACCTCGTAGATCGTTGTCATTAAGCAATACCGCACACAAAAAAGAAAAATCTCGCTAGCAAACCTTGGGGAACAAAACTCAGAACGGGTTTAAAGAATGATTAATGCATTATAATTTAGAGGACTCATGGATCGATGCGTCCCGGGTCATCGCCAGATTCCCTGCACACTCAGCAGCTAAGTGCAGGCAGGGGATATGGGACGCGGGATTTTCGATATCCCCCGTTCGAGAAACGAGATCCGGTAATCAAGGGAGTTCGGAAGACGTGGAACTCCCTTATGTGGCCATAAAGCGTGAACCTGGCCGGAACCCGGCCCGAGAGATCCGGGGCCAGGCAGAATTCCTATTAGGACGACTAGAGGAGCATCAGAAGGAAACAAACCGCCAGATAGATAAGGCCAGACGATACTTGGCACAAGTGAACGTAGATATTGCGGAGGGCAAAATACCCAGCACGGATGGGTATGCTCCCAGTTACAACGTCTCATTTGAGTTGGACGATCCGCGACTTCGTGGCCGGACTGGAGCAATGAATGTAGTGATTCCAAGGAGAATTCTCCCTCGCGAACTGCGAGTCGCGGAAAGAGAGCCGGACAATTGTCACGACCATTCTTATGTTCGCAGCCACCCAAGCCGAAGATACAATGAAAGTGGTCCTAGGTTCAGCCGACGTTAACTTTGATGAATTTTGTGTTATTCTTAATAAATATTCCATAATAGTTCCTAAATAGTGTCTCAAGACTGATTTTCGCCAATATTTTCTTGAAAAAATTAAAATACCTTTAGCGAAAATGAATTAGTGAAATAGAAGTTTATAAGTAAGTGGATTGGGGTGTGACGAATAAACACTAGTTTATGATAGATAATGGGAGTAAATAGTATAATTTTCATTTAGACATGAGCTTGGTTCAGATTTTACAACAGAAGCTCCACCAAGCCCGCACGGCCAACAAAAACCTACGACAACAATTAACCCAACTCAACCAGGAGATTCAACAGACCAAGGCCACCTGGATTGAACCAGGAAAGACCAAGATGCTTTATCAAAAAATGACGGCGGCACAACGAGGGTGGGCTGAGGAGAAGCAGCTCACCCAGTTGCAAAAGATCCAAATACGCGGCCTTGAGGTAGCGTTATCGGCGTGCCAGGAGGGCAACGCGGTAACCTACCCGCTTGTTTTCGCTCCCGCGCAACTGGCCTACAGAGAAGCGACGTCCGTGACGGTGCCCGCCACTAAAGCACCCAAACATAGACCGAGATAGTCGGAACGTGCTAAACGCCGTGCCGCAAAGATACATGGATAATAATTTGGAACTGTTTTTATTAATTATCAATAAATGTTTTGCTTGAATTAATTTCCCCAAATTTTATCTCAGTAATAATAGAATAGAACTACAAGAAGATCAGAACAAAAACGGATATCTATAATTATCTAGGTGTTTGACCTTTTCACCTCAACCATTTTGATAACCTTCTCTTCTTACCAGTACAAGGTTCTGATTGTGCTAACGTTTCCCATGCATTCAATCTCTTTCAAGATTTCTTCATCAAAGTATTTCAAAAATACCTCAATTAGTGTAAAAGTATTTAAAATATTTATTAAATTATTTAATTAGATAATAATTTGTTTAAAATATATAAATTAATCCATAATATTTTAGTCAGTTTTTGTACTTGATAATGACAGTTAACCTGTCGAAATATATCGTAAAACAAGTGTTTGAATGGCACTTTCTACTAGTATTATTTTGTAGCCCGTCCATTAAAACATCCTTTTTTCTGAAGACAAAACTTTATAAATTGTGTTATCATTCAGTTTATAATTATTTGAAAGTCATTGTAACTGAATTGTAAGATGTTGGCTAATATGACAATAAAGGATTATATATACAAAAACGAGTGATTTAATCACCGTCAAATGAAGACATCATTTTATAAAATCCAAACTTGAACATACAATTAAAACAGTATTTGTTCTTATTAAGGTTAACATCATTCCTTAATTTATTCTATCCATGAACTATTTTTAATTAACACAAATAAAATTAAGGTATTATTTACAATATTTACAATTAAGCTATTTACGCAAGTTACAGTAACACACTTATATTCTCAAACATTTTTACAGCTGTGTAAATGTGTTTCTTTTGTATTTATTTGGCTAGGTCATGGTATTTATTGTAACGTTTTCTTCTCTATTTCTCTAGTATTTTGTTTTCATTTTATATCATTTTTAGATATATTTTAAACTTATATATGCTTATATGTTGTTAATAATTATAGATATTGAGAATATTTTACTGTATTATAAATATAATTATATTTGAATTGGATGACCAATACAGTGACCAATTATCAAAAGATCGAAATTTGTTCTTTTTTCTCCAATTGCTACTTGATGTATCAACCTTTCTCGTTTACGACCACCTGACTTAAAGACAAATAAAACTGCAGCTCAATAGAAATATGCCTTTTCGATGGACAACTTCCAGGCTAACGGTACATTTCGAAATCGATTATGGAATGGAGAACCAGTGGATGCATTTCTTGCGGACCTGCAGCGACTGGCTACGCTTGTCGAGATAATAGATGTGGAGGTTCTCAAGAGAGTGTTTGTTGTCTGACTTCAATCATTGGTTTCCCATCAGCTTACAGTATCAGCGAAGATCTTTGAAATGAACTTTTCAGAAGTAGTTCGGCAAGCTCGAGTACTATTATCCGAATAAGATGGTTCTGCTGTTCCAATTGCAATGAATAGAAGTGGTTTTGAGTAGGACAAGGAAATCAAACAATACTATTATGTTTTACATGCGGAATAAAATGGAACTCGTCCAGACAATGCTGATCAAACTCACAATGAATCAGTAGAAGAGACACTAGAGCGTCAGAAATTCTTCAATGATATCGTCAGACGCTGAGATCTTTGGGAAGGAAGAGGTTAAGCCAGAGATACTGTTACATTAGATGCAAGAAGAGTCTGATGTGAAGAATATAGTCACTTATCTGTTCGAGCAACAAGTTTTGTGTTAAATTGTCTAATAATGACGAATCTTGTAGCCGAAATGGATGTTATTTTAGGTCTTGATGCATGTAGGAGTCTCTAGTAGAAGTCTCAATTGTCTATTGTGGCATACAGTTTGATGAATGCGACCAAATATCTATACCGACATTAATTCAAGAACAAGTGACAATTGATGAATACGAATTTGTAGCGAGTTTTGACGGATTTAAGTGGAAGGTACCCTGAAAACAGAAAGACAAACTCCTATCTTGCGGACACAAAATTGCTGAAAACGCAATCACATGTGAAGTTCGACAAAAATATGAAGAAAAAGTAGAGCGATGGATAATGGAGGGTTGGCTAACCCCAGCTCATAAAAACGGTTGCGGTAGTCTTCCTCTGCTAGCTGCAGCACAAGAAAACAAGGTTAATATTTGACATCTCCTAAAGAGAGTTTTTTGAAATCGATTTATCCTGGGTTGTAGTTTCTGATTCCGAGTAATTAATAACCTAATGAGTAATGAATGAGAGAAACATCACATGCACTTCCTTGAATTCGAGCATTCGACTAGCAGCTAAAATCTAGATTTCAAATGATAAAAATACGAAGAGCATGTAGAAAGATTACCGATAATGACAGAATTTCCATTTATGTACAATTGCTGAAGTCAGCGAAAAATAAAGCAGATATACTGACGAGCGTTTTAGTTAGACGGTTGATGCCTAGAGCGTCTTTTGGCAGTAAATACCATTTTGGACTTTGGAAAATCTATTTGTTTCGTTGTTTGAAATCACAAAAATGTAAATGCAGCAGGTAATCCAAAATTTACAGGCATGGCAAAGAAACGTACAATTTTGAATATAAATGATTTGTGGACGTGTACCTATGCGACTTTTTATGACATTCAGAAGTAAAACGGCATTTTCTTTTTTCGAAAATAATCTAAAACACACTGGAAAATTCTGATGGGGTAATGCAACCTTATGAGATTACAGAGAAGGTGGCCGTTATTTTATAAAACAATAAAATTCAAATATAAAATTTTAGAAGAACAATTTCTTGTTCATCAAATGCCAGCGTTGTTAGCCGAATGTAGAGATTACCAAAAATGACAGAATCTCCATTTATGGTGAAGTAAGCAGAAAAATACGTGTTTATTATACATTTGAAGTTTAGAGCGCCTTTTGGCTGAACCGTCACAGTAAACACCATTTAGAACTGGAAATTTTAGAACGTGGAATTTTGCTATCATAAAGGAGATGTATATATATATGTATGTATAAATATGTGCATAGATCCATAAATTCTGATGGCACAATGGAATGATTATAAGTTAGTGAGTACAGTAAAGTTTTACATAAATGCGTAACTGTCGTGCAAGAGCTTTGTATATTTTATAAAACAATAAAATTCATTATAAAAGTTAAGTAGTAAATATAAAATTTTAATAAATTTTTAATCAAATATAGGTTGAAAATCGAAAAACAAATTAAAATTAATACAATAGGAATATTAAACATTATTAAAACTACTGACAAATACTTGTTTATTATAAAAGAAATCTAAATAAATAGAAATTGATAGAAATTACAAATAAGAACTAAACGACAAAATCTAAAAACACGAATTTAAATATTAAAATTATTATAAAATACAACATTAAAACAAAATAATTTCCAAAAATTATATTAATTTCAATTGAAATTTTATAATAATTATTTATAAAGCTGGGAAATCGTCTTCCAAATTGAAAGCGGCAGCAACTGCAACTTTCTCCTCGACTGTTTTGTTGAATTTCTTTTCGCCATTGAAAGGTTTTTTGACACCGGCATTAAAAGGCTTTCGTTCAGCTCCATTGAATGGTTTTCTATCGGTAAATTGTCTTCTTGCATCGCGGTTTGCGTTGTTGAATCTTACTTTGATAAGTTCTGGTTTAGCAGCTTCTTCAACTTTTTCCTCAACTGCAATACCGTTAGACTTTTTCCATTCGGACAAAGTCATGATTGGTTCTTCTGGAACCTCTTCTTTTGGTTCTTCAACAACTTCAGCAATAACTGCCTCAATAATTTCAGGTGCGACTGCAGCGGCGACTTCAGCCTCAACATTATTAGTTTTGTGTTCTCCATTGAATCGTGGATTTGGTTTGCGGTCTCCTTGGAATTTACGTTCGCCGTTAAATTTACGCTCTCCATAGATTTTCTTAGGAACTACTTTTTCTTCTCCTTCAACTTCTTCGGTATTAACTTCCTTTACTTTACGTTCACCATTGAATTTGCGTTCACCTTCGAATTTACGTTCTCCATTGAATTTGCGTTCACCGTCGAATTTACGTTCACCATTGAATTTGCGCTCACCGTCGAATTTACGTTCACCATTGAATTTGCGTTCACCGTTAAATTTACGTTCACCATTAAACTTAGGCTTTTTGTTTTCTTTTGCTTTCTCAGCTTCAGCTTTAAGCTTTTCTTTTTCATTATCAGCTTTAATTTTTTCTAATTCAACTTTTTTGTTTTCAGCATCTATTTTAGCATCCTTCATTTTTTTTAAAATAAGATGTTCAGAATCCAATTCTTCGAAATCATCATCCATCAAAATGGAGAACTTGGAGCCAACTTTAAATCCAGCCATATCTAAATAAAAAATTAATACTAGGATTAGAATTTGAAAAAAACATGCTTTACTAATTTATTATTTAAATTATTTACATTTTTTAAACAAATAATTCAACTTTTACATTAAAATTTTAAAATCATGTATAATAAAGACATTTAAAGTCACTAGCTAATAAAAACTTTTTACTAAATAAAATTAAAAATTTTTATAATACTTTGGTTAATTATTTTCTTAAAAATAACCAAATATAACAATTTTTTAACTATTTACTAATTTTAATTTAGCATATAGTTAACATTTAGTTACTAATTAAAAATTTTGTACTAATTGAGTAGTATATTTGTTTATGAAACTTTTAAAAGTAATTTTGCGAAAAGTTAACATACTTTTTAATTATTTTTAAAAATCATAATTTAATTACATAGTATTCATGTTATAGTATATAAAACATGAAATAATGTATTGTGAAATATTTTGAAATTACGATTTTATTCCTATAATTTAAATTTAATTTTCAAAATTAAATATTATGAAAATAAATTTATACAATCATATATTACAAATGCGTTTTTACTCAAAAACTTTTAAATATATCATCACTAAGTTTCTTTCAACACGTCTAAGATATGGGCTATGTTAACATTATCTTGTTAAAAAGTTTTAAAAATCGAAAATCATAGTAAAAATATTAAATTAATAAAAGTTAAATAAAATAACAAAAATTGAAAAATGTCGTTTTATTACAACTCAAATCCAGCTAAATTTTACTCTTTGCGAATAACGTTGGTGTAGTGCTAAAAGAATGTGATCTGAAATAGAAATTGGTGCACTAATTATTTTATCTGTACTAGTCTTTAAAAGTCGTAGTTTTGAAGCGGCATGCGAACTAATAAGATGATATTTATTACTAACCGATTTCAATGGTGATAAACGACATATTTCGAAAGCTAAACAACACCTCTGACTCAATCGCGAATTTCGACAAAAGAAATTTGAATTTTATGTAGACTCTGAGTTTGTTACCATAAATGAAAAATTTTCATTAAAGTTGAAAAAACTTTTTAATTAGGAAGTACGGAGCAAATAAGAAAAATAATAACAAAACAAAATGGAAAATGAAGTGACATATCTCGATAGTCTGGTTAAGATAAGAAAAATAAATTACCGACGAAAAAAATGGGTCACCCGTCAAAATGACGTTGGAAATGTATTCCAGTGGGCGGTTTCTAGTAAAAAGTGAGTCATATTTCGATGACTGATAATACTCTAAAAACCTTTGGGTTCACGAGCTACCATAGAAGGTATTCACGCTCATTTTAATTATGGGTCCCTTTAATTGAAATAATATCGATCCTTTGATCATTTTATTTCAAAGGTACTATTTATTGAATACTTTAAATGATTACGAAACGATAATCGACTCAAATCCCAGAACATTTTATTAACTATTACTACAAAAGTTATTGTTAATTGTCGAAAGATGAGGGTTCCAATTTCTTTTTCTGACCCAGTAAACGAGCAGTTTTCAATTTGCGTCTTTTTTCTCGTTCCGCTTTACTGGGTGACATTTTTATGGTTTGGTTTTGGTTGGGAATTATTTTGGGCCTGAGTTGGAGGGAAGCTTGAGATGGGCTTTAGATGTTTGGATCCATATTCAAAATTGTACTGAGGTGATGCCCGATCTCTGCTCTGATTGTTTCTTTTAGTTTAAGTTGGTAGTTCTCCCTTTTTAATTGGTCTTATTCGGTCATCATCTCAGTGTATTGATTTTATAACAATTCGTTTTTTTGCATTAATTTTTTCACCTGTTCGGGCCGAGTCCAGGTCTCTTCCATCCGACGACATCTTCGAATGATTGACTCAGCTCGCTGGCTCTGTTTCAAGGCCTCGTTGTGGTAATGAGCCATGTCTTGTGCGAATCTTTCTGCGTCAATCGTTTTAGTTTGATTGGGTTGCACTAAAATAATTTAAAAATTTTTTAGATTGAATCGAGGATCGTTTTGGAATAGATAAAAATAGACTCATTGATTTCGACTTCTATTCGCTTACTTTTAATTAAAGGCTACAATAAAGTTGAGAGTTGGATGACATCTATGGAAAGTCTTCGGTAACTAATATTAACCCCCAAAAGAAATATAGTAAAAAACCTTTTATCTTGCGAATCCAACCCCTTTTATCATCCTAAAATACGGTAAAATGCCTATTGGCTAAAATTGAAGAATTTATTATTGTCTATTTTTAGGTATTGGGGAGAAAGAAAAATTTTATTTTAATTTGGACACCACTACTTGGTGAGATGTAAGATTGTGCGATATTGATTTTATATTTATTTTATGTAGGTCACTGTCCGGAATTTTGACCCGACGAACTACCATTCACTACAGGTACTTCCCGTACTAGCTTTAAACTAGTTGGTGAAAATTTAATTTTACTAACTTGTATGCTTGTGATCGTATGATAATAATGGTCAATAAAATTAATAATAATAGTGGATAAAATAACTTTCTAATTTGCATCGTTTGGCTTTTCAAAAATTTTTTAGATAAGAGGTAATTTTATGAAATTAACAACAATAGTTAAGCATAACAATAATAATAATATTAAATGTGTTGGGTCAGAACACAAACGGCCTTGAAAATTGTTTAAATGCATCAGTAATACAGCAGGAAAACCCAGTACCAAGATAACTTAAAATACAATATACAACACCAACTAAACACTTTAAAATCTGAGAGAACATAAATAAATATAAAATCAAAAAACTAAAAGTAAAATAAAATAAATACAAAATGCATCAAGAACCGCACGAAATTTACATAAAAAATAACATAATAACAAGAAAATTTGACCGTAAAATGACTATTTATATAAAAGTAAAAATTAATGAATTAAATGAATAAAAATAAAATATTTTTGTCTGAATATATTTAATTAAAAATGTTAAAAATAAATTACCAATTTAAATTAAGAAATTAATAAAAATTTAATTTAGATAACACAAATAATGTCAAGATCGAATTTTGTTTAACCGCAATAAAATTAACACGCAAGGTTAAGGTCAAATTATAGGTATATATACTGATGTGTTTTGAATATTTTCAGTCTTAATTTTCAGAGAAAAAATTTCAATCTAAACTGAGTTGGTGTGCGTTGCAACTGAGAGCCGTGCTTTCAGGCAATTGACACTAGTAAGTGTTTTGCCTGAACACGACAACTTTCAGTTGCTATACATTGGTGTGAAGCGATATAAACGATTGCTTGGGGAATTTTTAACCAATTATGAAAATATATGCACGAATGCGTATGAAATTATTGACCAAGTGTAAAGAAATATGAGCGAATACTGCATGAATTTCTTGACCAATTTGATTAAATGTATTCGGATGAAGCGATGAACAATGATGATGTCAATAAACGTTCGATCACTATGTGAAATATGTCACGTCAAATAAACCGTACTATGCTCGAAACATTTACTCAACTGATATGGTAAAATTTATTTGTTATTTCTTTTTCGGCCCACAGCTAAAACATAACGCAAGATAGTAAAATAAAACACCCTATCGAACTGTGTAAGTGCGGTGTAAGTCCGCCAATAGTTCGTGACCGTGAAGGCTACGGCATGAGAACACAGTAGCTGGAACGTCAATATTGTCCATTTATAGGGGAAATTGGGAAGTGGGGAAGTAGTTTTTGGCTGCTCCTTCGCCATCCGTTTCCTGAAAAATAGACCAAAATCTTTAACAGCAATCGGCTCAAAATCACTAACACCGAGTAGTTCAGTGGGCACTCATTAAATATAATGTGAACATAAATAGATCATAAGGACAAAGAGAGGGAATGGGTAGCGGGGGAAATTGCGAAATCGTTGCAACAGTTAAAATGAAAAGCCATCGGAAAAAGATTAATCCGAACGACTAAAATCATGAAAAATAATGTTTTGAATAAGAATTAAGTAAATTATTTGATTTGAGATTGAAAATATGGGCGGAACGCTGCGCAAATTTTCGGAAATAATCAAAAGATTTTGTCATAAAACGGCGAAATAAGGGCAGAACGCTGCTCAAATTTTCCGAATCAATTAAAATACTTATCAAAAATAGCAAAGTAAAAGTAGAATACGGCTCAATAATTGATAGAATATTCGAATAAGACCGTAAAATAAGGGCGGAACGCTGCTCAAATTTTCCGAATTAATTAAAATACTTATAGAAAATAGTAAAGTAAAAGTGGAATGTTGTTCAATTGTTAGTATAATATCCTTATATAACTGCAAAATAAGGACGGTACGCTGCTAAAATTTCGCTCTAAAGTTTCGCTCTCTCGATCTTCCCCGGACGGTGTTGAGGTGGTTTCACCGCAGGTTTGGTTGAGTCTGTGAAAGTTCGGTATGCCAGCTCTGCAGGGGCAAAGACTAAGGGGTAGGTGACCGCTTGGCCATCCTGACAAGCTGCCAGGGCCACCTCCAGACCGCGAATTTGGGTTTTCAAGGCCTGTCCCAATCGCTTCTCTTCGGCCCACCCGCGCTGGGCGGCCGTCGCTCGTTGGTATAGAGTCTTTGCTTTGGCTGGCTCTATCCACGTTGACTTTATCTGGTGTATCTCATTTGTCAGCTGCAATAATTGTCTATGGAGATCCGTATTCTCCTTTCGTGCGTTTTTTAGAGCCTTGTTCAGAATTATACCAGTGTCCATCTCTGTGAAAAGAAAAATGGCCATTAAGATTTCATTTTATCTAAGGTATAATGAATATTATGATAAGTACGATAATTTTAATATGTATTACGTCTAATCTAAAGTCGGGAAATGATTTTTCTATATTAGTGAATAATTTATGATACTTATAGATATGATAAGACAATAAAACTAAAACTATTGTATTTAAATCAATTGTAGCGTGAGTTTGAATATTGACTCCTTGGATTTTGTCTCGATGCCCTGCGAGTATAGGAGTGATCCCACTCCGGCCTCCTATCTTCACCCTCCGCTCTCATTCCTCTGGGAAGGATCTTCTTCGGCATCGACACGGTCATGGCCTGTGTTGGCTGATTTATCCTCTGGTCATCGAGTTCGAATGAGATGCCATAAGGAAGGCATACCCATCCGTACTCGGAATCAGACCAGCCGCGATGTCCTCATTGAGTTGTTCCAGATGGCGGCAAGCTCGTTCTACTTCCTTGTTGGTTCTCCTTTGATAAGCCTCGAGCCGTGCCGGAATATCCTCCGCCTGACCTCTGAGTTCGCGAGCCGGATTTCGGCCTGGCTCACGTTTTATTGCCACATACGCAACTCTACATCTTCGGCTCCTCCTTGTCTCCCGAATCTGGACTCTCTCACTGGGGAAATCGAATATCTTGCATCCCACATCGCCTGTCTGCATCTAGCGATGGAGTGGGATGGGAATCTCATCGTGATCCGAGATTCGTCCACCCATGAATCAATAGTACGGATAACATTAAATTCATAATAATCTAACGAGTAGAATTATTAAACATATAAATTAATATATGTGCAATATGGGTTGAGTTTAAGATATCTATTGAGTTAATGACGTAGTGGAGGTTTGCAACAGGGTAGTCTAAGTTATTTTCTAAATCGGAGGCAGCTTGGAGTTCATAACTCGTTTATTTTGTTACGATCATTTAACGCGGCGACAGGTGTCATAAGTCATGGGTGAACTTTTACGATCTCATCGGTGAAATGTTATATCTTCAGCGGTATTTTAGATAGAGTGTTTAATTGATTTGGGTAGGTAATCTAGAGAATTTTCATTGACGTTTAGGTGAGCCTCAGTACTCTTCAGTGACACTCGGATGTATTGTGCATTTAACAACTAATCAAAATAACTGGTTCTTAACTGGATAAGCATTTTGAGCGTCTAACATACTATTCGGACGTGGCATCATTTCGTCGCCACCGCGATAAGTATTTTGCCGATTACGATTTAATCATAATAACGTAGCTAGAACGTTGTTCACCGGATAATCTTGTGACTGGCGATTTGCTAATTTATTCAATGGGCTTTTTATTCTACTCGTACGTACGAGTTCATCATAACAGGATGTTGACAAATTAAAATCTAATATTTATTCAATAAAATTCGTGAATGTGATCAGGTCTTCCTGGATTTTCATAATACTTTTCTATCAGCAAGGACTTTTCTTCTTGTCTCGACTTGACTTGATTAATGTTCTTTCTTATGGAGTAGGTTAACCGAAGTGCATAAACATTTTATAATTAAAAAAAATTTTTAAATAATTAAATGCAATCCCTACTTTCTTGAGCGTCAGTCCTTCGTTCCATTGTAATCTCGTCCGTGTCTAGATAACGTGAGGGGCGACTTCTGACTCGTGGATCGTTCTGTCTATTGACATTCATTGTGCTTACGATTATGAATTTTCTGACTTGTCGCCGTTGGTCTACCTATTTATATTATATGTCCTATCTCTGCCTGTGTGCTTGTGTCGTACAATTCCTTCTCTCTACAACCTTTATGTACGTGTATTAATTTTACAAATTTTCTCACCTTGCCTGTCAACACTGGTAATCGATTTATACCAGATGTTTTTCTCCACGTGGACATTTCCTGCTCTTCTCGTTGATCTTAATGGAATTAATCATGTCTCGCCACGTCTACCATTTGTTCGTGATCGTATCGATTTAATTTTTCTGCTTTTAATTTATTTAATGATCTATTAATTATTCACTATTATTTTCCGGGATTGCATTTTACGGCCAAACCTTTCGGTTAGATTTTGTATCATTTGTTAAACTAATAAACCTTATTCATGACTTAGAGAAATGATTTACAATCCTGATGAATTTGCAAGCCTCTACTGCCTTACAAAGATGCCAATTTACTTTCCTCCTACTTGTGGGATTGTAATTAATGCCGGATGCTGTTATTGTGATTTGAATGCGTACACATCTCCATTTTATTGTTCTCTTTGATTATTATTATGATTAATTGACGAGAATTCTCAATTGGCCGGTCGTATACAAATTTAACTGTATGCCTTTCAACTAGTCGCAATTATGTTTTACTCCCTAACTTGTCTACCTCTGAATTAATTCGATGCTCTATAATGGGTGAAAGTTATGTATGCTATGTGCAAATTCATGGTCTTGTGGTATGTCTAAATGGAGTATTAGAAACTATTAACACGATTTTTATTTAATTTGTCGCTGATTTTTGGGTTATGCTATCTCATTATATCTTATTATTCTGACTGGTGGTTGGGTCACACTTGGGGAAAATATTTTTATAATAATATATCCGTATTTTTGAGTGATTTTTATGAATTTCGAACAGATTGATTTAATCAACGCGTGAGGTAGCTATGGTAAAAATCAACTCCAGGCAAACTGATAACACAATTGCTTATTCAATATATTTACTCCGATTAATTTTCCTCGTTAGGTGTTTGGCGACATTATTATTTTGTGATTGTATTAATTTATAATGGGGCCTCGATGTTTAAATCATTGGTTCTCCGTCTCCGTCCTGATCTATAATTTTTCGTCATACTAATTAGTGAAATTTATGTAGTTGGTTTTATTTAAGATTGAGTTAGATCATTTTTGACATAACAATTATTTCCGAATGTATTCCCCACTTCCTTCCCTCTGAGTTGACCTTAGGATAATTGTATTCATATTATGATTTTTAGCCGTTGTTTTTACAGATTTTTGGTTGAAATTTATGGAAAAGTGAGTGGCGAAGAAGCAGCCAAAAGACTACTTCCCTTCCTCCCAATTTCCCCTATAACGGTTGTTATTGACGTTTAAGCCCTTCGTTATTCACGCCGGAACCTTCACGGGCACAGGCTATTGGCAAATAAACTGCACCTACACAGCCTGAGTTGTGTGTTGATTTTATTTACTTGGGGTGCGTGAGTGGCTGTGGGCCGGAAAAATTTCGACACAAAGTAAAATTTGGTTTAACATTTCTTTAAGATATAATTGGCATAACATCGTGTTTGGCATAACATTCGAACCTTCCCCCACGCCGAAACCTCCAGCAGAGCTCTCACGAGGTTGTCCGGGTGCGACGTGGAAGAGGTTTCTAAACACTTCTTCACTCACATTGAAGATAGTAACACTGAGCTTCTTATACTGAGTCAAGTTTTTCAAAAAAACTGATTCTTGGTTAAAAACCGATTTGAACGATTAAACTTATGTGAAAATGAATCGGTATATATACCTATTGTGCGACCCTAACCTTGCGTGTTAATTTTGATTTAGTAAAACAAAATTTGACCTTGTGATTTTCTGGTATATTCTTATCTTAATTTTAATATTTTTATAATTTAATTTGACAATTTTCGTTTTAACTTTTAAATTGAATTGTTTCCAATTCAAGTTATTTAATTTTTGTTTCATTTTTATTGATTTTCCATTTTTTAATAAATTGTCAAATTTCGGTCAAATTTTAGTGTTCTCATGTTATTTTATGTTTATTTCGTGCGGATCTTGTTGCACTTTGTTATTATTTTAATCTATTTTTGTGTTTCTTGATTTTATATTTAATTGTTTTCTTTCTCATATTTTAGCAGGGTTATTTGATGTTTTATAGGTCCGATTTTAAATCTGCATGTTGTATTTGCGTGTGTATTACCGATTCAATTAAACAATTCTCAAGGCCGTTTGTGTTATGGCCCAACAATTATAATAATAATAATAATAATAATAATAATAATAATAATAATAATAATAATTATTATTATTATAATAATAATAATAATAATAATAATGATCATAATTAGGATAATAACGATAATAATAATAATAATAGTAGTAATAATTATAAATGTAATAGTAGTAACAATTAATAAAGGTAATACATAGAATAGTAACAATGATAATGCTAGTAATAAGAATAGGGAACATTGTAGTTATAATAGGGATAAGGGTAAGAGGTATACTGTGGGAGTAATTAACATAACAACGGGCGTACAGTCCATAGAATAATCATCAACACGGAAAACGATAAGAAGGACTATGGAAATAAACATACAGATGAATAATATAGCAGTATGGATTAACATTTGAAGGAGATAGGAAAATAAGGGGACCTAAAAATCGAAATCGAGCACAGGCCTTCTATCGGCAGCTCGTTGGACCCATGGATCGTTCGGTCAATTATAGCATTAGCAATAACGCTCAATTTTTGCGGACGATCTACCCACTCGAACACCGTTCCATAGGTGCTTAGCAACGGGTGCAGAGTGGTAAGCGAAAAATATTTGCATGGGGTTGTTTGGGTAACATCCATATAGTTCCAGAAATCAACAACCAGAAACCCACCAAATGTATTAAATGACTATAATCAAAACTTCATTATTAACTTTTCTCGAGTGATGAAAAAATTGGTCACGAGACATCTAATATAGGCCAAGTACTATGGAGACGAAGTTTTCATGGGACTTGGTTGATATGAGGAAATAACTTTTGAATAGAGATTAAAATTTTGACTAAAATAATATGTTGGGCCAGAACACAGACGGCCTTTTAAATGTTTAAATGAATCGGTAACACACATGCAAATATAACATGCAGATTTAAAAATTAAACCTATTAAAACATCAACTAACCCTATCAAAATGCGAGGAAGAAAACAATTAAACATAAAATTATAAACACAAAAATAAATTAAAATAATAACAATCATAACACGAAAACCCAACGATTTTGATCGAAATTTGACAATTTATAAAAATGCGAAATTTCATGAAAATGAAATAAAAATGAAATAATTTGAATTAGAAATAATTCAATTAAAAATCTAAAGAGAAAATTGTCAAATAAAATCTCAAAATAATAAAATTAAAGATTAGAATATACCAGAAAATTCCAAGGTCAAAATTTGTTTTACTAAATCAAAAAGAACACGCAAGGTTAGGGTCGTACAATAGGTATATATACCGATTCATTTTTACATAATTTTAATCGTTTAAGCAGTTTTTCAAACTTGAAATCGTTTTTAAAGCGTTTAATCAGTTTTTCCAACTCGAAACTTTAAAATCTATGTAAGTGAGAGTTTTATTTGAAAACTCTCTCCACGTCGCATTCTCGCAACCTCGATAGAGCTCTGCTTGAGTGTCGGCGTGGGGAGAGCAATGTATTTATGATTTTTGAATTTTTATTGATTGGATTATGTATCGGGTAATTTATATTTGTCTTTTAATAAATTATTTATAATGCATAAATTGTTTTCTTAATTGCCGAAATTTTTCCGGTCCACAGCCAAAGACACATCACAAGTTATTAAAATCAAACATATTATTCGAATTCGTGTAAGTGCGTGGAATATCGCCAATGATTCGTGCTCGTGAAGACTCCGGCGTGCGGAACGCAGGGGTCGGAACGTCAATATTATTCCGTTTAGGGGAAGAGAGGGATAAGGAAGTGGTCTTTTGGCTATTTTCTCGTCTCTCAATTTCCATAAACTCGACCTAAACAATATTTACACACGGCTCAAAATCACCACACGAGTAGTCCAGTGGGTACTCATTAACTATAATATGAACACAGTACGCCTAAGGTCAATTAAAGGAAGTTAACGGGGAATTATAAAGTGAAATCGTTGTTATGAATTAAAATTAACTATAAATCCAAACAGTTACTATATAACCATAAATTTAAGCATTTGATACGAAGTTAGAGTAATCATAAATATTGAGCGGTAACCATGAACGTATAAGGGTTAATAATTTTAAGTAATGGTTATAAATGCGAATAAATTAAAGATCCAAGTAGTTGTTATACACTCGAATAGGGTAATAAAGGGTTAAAACGAAATGACAAAATTGCTTTCTCTAATTGTTAGTTTACGCTAAATATAATAGATTAATCATAAACCTGATAGGTGTATTTTGACTAAAATTTGGATAAATTATAACTACAGAGATTTGACATACTATCCCACCCCAAAAAATGTAATAATTAATTCGATCCAAGTTAAAACTAAAATGACAAGTATAGAACTCCGAATAATAGAGACTATTATTAAGGCAAATGGCAACATAAAATCACGAGTATCGAACAACCTTGCCCTAAAGTCAAAGGGATTTTCTTATTTAAACGCAAGAATTACTGGAATAACCAAATAAGTTCGATAAAGAGGGTAGGTGCAAACTAGACCATATTTCAATAAAGGGGACACAATAGATTAAAACAAGAAATCTGCACAAGAAAACCAATAGACTGAATAATATCATTTGATAATGCAATGCTAAGATTTCATCAAATCTAATGAAAATAAATGGCGCCAGCTTTCCACTGAAGTCCTCCGAGTTAGAGTTAACGTCCAAAGCCCAAAAATCAGAAAAATCCCTGAACAAAATTAGGAATGACAAATAAAAAAAAATACTTCTCATTAAAACAATCCACTAAAAATCCCCGAAATAAAAAATCATAAAAGAAAGCTTTAAGAGTTTGATTTCCAAAGAATGCTTATCATCCATACAGTAAAAATAAAATCCCTGCAAAATACGAATATAGAATTTATAAACTTTAATTTCTAAATAATACCTGTCATCAACGCGGTCGACTCTCAAATCCACGAAAGAATAAAAACAAAACTTTAAAGAGTTAGTTCCCAGACAATGCTTATCAGTCATACGACTTAAACGGAAAATTCCCTGAAAAACTAAGAATGAAAAATTTATAAAGTCAATTCCCAAATAGTACTCACTATCAATGCGACCAAAACAATAAATCCAAAATATACCGATTAAAATGTCCACCAGATATACGACCTTTAATGCAAACAAAAAATCAAATGACGTAATGCCCTTATAAGAATTGAATCCCTGAAAAAATTTAGGAATAAAATTTAAATACTTCTAGAATAATACCTGTAGTCAATCCAACCCAACTGGAATAAATCAAGTAAACCGGAACAAGTATGAATCATTAATAAAATCAATGGAAAAATTGAAGATTTACCATGCACATCTGCATTGCCAATTGTCACGGCATAAATCGATAGTACCTACCGATCTACAGTCACCCGTTTAGCATGCCCAGAATAATGTAGGCGCCAATCTTTCCGTGCACACTTGATAAATATTTTACACGCCGGTACACAAAATTCTACTAATATACAGGCAAGGAGTGCGAGCTAGACGTCATACCCAGTGCGCCCTAGTATACACGGCTGGCGAATCCACTACAGAAGGGCAGAAAAATTTTCCGACTCCGGCGCACACAAACTAATATATCTGATCGACCAACGCTAGCGGAAGAATTTTTTTGGAACTGTTAGAAATGTATGATCATCGAAACAAAATTAATGCGAGCGAAATGGATAGGATCCCAGACGAAGACTTAGTCCCGAACCTAAGACCACGGCCGACGAGTAAGAATCTTAATTTTGGATAATTCATGGTTAATCACCGAATTTACGTTCATAATTTAATTTCGACCCCATAATTTTTCTATTTAATACCACTTTCATTCCCATAATTTAGCTATTAGTTAAAAGATCTCATTTTTATAATTTATTAATTACTGAATTTAAGACTATGATTTAGTTGCTAATTTTATTCGCATAATGTTACTATTAGATATTACAGTCATCCCAATAGATTCACTATTAGTTACAAATTTCATTCTAATAATTCATTACTAATTGCTGAGTTCATGTTCACAAATTAATTGTTAATTTTCACCCTTATAATTTCACTATTAAATACTACTTCCATTCCCATGGTTTCCTTATCAGTTGAAAGATTTCATTCCATAACTTGTTACTAATTACCGAGTTTATGATCATAATTTAATTGCTAATTTTATCCGTAAAAATTTACTATTAAATACTACTTTTAATCCCACAAGTTTGTCATGAGTTACAACTTTATTCTCATAATTTATTGATAATTACTAAATCTATGTTCATAATTCAAATACTAATTTTATCCCCGTGATTACATTATTAATGACTCCAAGTATTGACTAAGGATGCCGCAGCACTAACCCGACATGGTCCCAGGAATTTGTAATCACAATCGACTTTGGTCCATAAAATTAAAGTGAATTGTCTAGGTTCGATTAGAGGAACTGTCAATGTACAAAATGACATTTTCCTAATTCGACTTTCATTCAACTAGTTAAGTAATAATAATTGCCGACCGAAGAACGCATTAACCTAGGTAGGAAGTAACTGTAAAACTTTACTTCGATTCTGTCTGAATACTTACTGTTAAGGCTCTTATTTATTAACCAGTTTATAACGTTCGCTTATCTAACAGAAACCAGGGAGTAGGATCTCAAATATATTTCAATCAAATGGATAGTTTTAAATACAAAAATCTAAATTCTAACCTGACTGAAGGATCGCCGGAAATGGGGATCCAATATGGTAAATTTTCATAAAAGTCGATCCTAGAATAAAATGGAAGTAAAGAAACCAAATTGTCGAGAGAATGAGGAAGAGTTAGAACTTCTTCTAGCAACAATAAACTCCATCACCTAAGGTGTAACATATTTTAAGCAATTAGAGAATTTAAATAAAAGTCGTAAACTTCTTTAATATCAATAGTATAGTATATTTATTAATTCGACTGGGAAAAACTTCAGATCTTTGCTCACGAGTAATATTTAATTTTATTTTAGCTTAAAGCGGGTAAGTTCAGAATCTCAGTGTTGTTACATATTAGCAACTAGATCGTAAGTAGGTGTACTCGACAGATGAATTACAAGTCCATAACTTTAAGTTCGTGCCGTAAATTACTCATGAGTGTAGTAACCCCATAAGAAAATTTCTCGACCTTTAGATGATCATTTAACTATTTCAACAAACCTACGGGGAATATACTTACATACTTGCATCAGGAGCCCTCATTCGTGTCCCCACACACGTTGCTGACTAGTGGAGACAAGCTTGGCGACGCGTCTGGCAGGACAAGTATCCCGAGGTGCCCCAGCCGAGAGCGCCCCGCTGGACCGCCTGGCGACATGTAGAGGATGACGCACCATGGTTCACCACGGACGGACGAGACTGTGGCCGAAGTCCGGCCCAGGAAATCCTGGATCAAGCCCGATCTCTTCTTACGCGCCTCGAGGACCACCAACGGCAGGTCGACTTTCACGTAGCCAGGGTCAGACAGTATCTGGCGAACGTGGAAGACGATATCGCGGCCGGTCGGATTGCAGATTCCTACAATTATATGCCGCCGCCCAGCTCCAAGCCTGTCCGAGACACAAAGCGACCGGCCTTTGTGTATTATGGATACCCATTCACCTAGCCAACCACGGACGAAAATGTTGAGGGGCAACATCAAAACCCCCAATCCCGTTAGCCAATCAAATACGGAAAGTTTATAGTGACACTAATGAAGCTAGAATTTAATTTTTCAATAAATAATTAGTTGTTTTTTTCACGAATTTTGTTGTATGACTTAATGACGTAACGATTTGTATGAACAATTAAATAATTTACGATTTGCGGATCATAGTTAATGTCATTGTTTTGCAGAGATGGGATCACTGGAAATCCTGCAAAAAAAAACTAGAACATTCTCGTAAACTCAACAAGGACTTCCATACACAACTTATCGAGATGTCGAGGGAAATGCAACAAACCAAAGCCTCATGGATGGAACCGAAGAAAGCAAAACTGCTTCATCAGAGACTTACTGCAGCCCAAAAGAGATGGGCGGATGAAAGGCAGTTAAATCAAAGCTTGCGGACACTAATGAAGCTAGAATTTAATTTTTCAATAAATAATTAGTTGTTTTTTTCACGAATTTTGTTGTATGACTTAATGACGTAACGATTTGTATGAACAATTAAATAATTTACGATTTGCGGATCATAGTTAATGTCATTGTTTTGCAGAGATGGGATCACTGGAAATCCTGCAAAAAAAAACTAGAACATTCTCGTAAACTCAACAAGGACTTCCATACACAACTTATCGAGATGTCGAGGGAAATGCAACAAACCAAAGCCTCATGGATGGAACCGAAGAAAGCAAAACTGCTTCATCAGAGACTTACTGCAGCCCAAAAGAGATGGGCGGATGAAAGGCAGTTAAATCAAAGCTTGCGGACACAGATAAAGGGACTGGAGGTCACATTGTCGGCCTGCCAGGAAGGGGCAGCAGTAACTTACCTCCTTGTCTTTGCCCCTGCCCAACTGGCCTACCAAGAGACGGCGGCCACGGATCCAAAGGTTACGTCAAAGACAAACAGCTACCGACCTGGACGAAAGGAGCGGGTTAGACGTCGAGCCGCTCGATTATTAAATAATGCATAATTAACTTATAAAATGTGTTTATTTTATAAAATATATATTTATTGTTATTTAAACGATATTTTCAAGGATTTGATGAGTGGCAACCCACAGAGGTAGTATGAGGACATTGCACCGCCTGAATGAGAAGCTTGCACGAGAATTATGAGTACGAACGATGGCATTAACAATGTAAATGGACCAAAAAATCAAAAGCGAGCATAAGTCTTCTATCGACAGCTCGTTGGACCCGGAGATCGTTCGGTCAATTACAGCATTAGTAATAGCGCTCACTTTTTGCGGACGATCTACCCACTCGAACACAGTTCCAACGTTGCATAGAAACGGGTGCCGGGTGGTAGCAAAGAAATATTTATATGGCGTTACCAGAGTAACCACAACCCAATTCAAACAAACATCAACACCCAGTAACCCACCAAATATAAAAAATAATATATATGTTATTTCAAGAAAATCATTTGACCCTCAAAGGCCTACATAGATGTGATATCGAAATTTCATAGATTCATTTCTCAAAATACTCTACAGAGTATTAAAATCTTTCACATAATAAAATCAACATATGATGAAAAAATAAAAATTTCAAATATAATAAAGTGTTTTTACTCCTCGGGTTCTCCAGAAATTCGTAAAGGTTTTGACAAAAATTTGAATTCTTGTTTGAAATAGCATTAAATTGTGTCGACATGGCAATGGCTTATATAAAAGGGTTTTACACGCATGTTTTTTGATGCGGTAAAACAAAACGCCTACACGTTTTTACCATATTTCATCACTTTCCCCTAGTTGTCAGATTTTCATGAATCTTTTTTGTTAAAATTTCTAATTACATTTTAAGCTTAATTCTCATAGTTATTTTCTAGAATATAAGCGTTCTCTATGAATTTGGAATCAATTTAATGAAATAGGTTAATTTTGTTAAAATTTAATGTTTTTCGATTCTTTTTAAATGTTTTTATTTATTTTTAATATATTTTTTGTATTGTTCTACTATTTTTTCTACTTTTTTGTATTATTTAATTCCAAGTAGGCTATTTTTGATAATTTTTCGTCCATTTGAATTTTGCGCGCCCTTATTTTATCGGATGTCGTGCCAAATAAACAACAATTTAAAATATTTGTTTGGGCCAACAATATTATTAGTATAGGGACTGTTAAATAAAATGAGCAAATACCTTCTATGGTAGCTCTTGGTAGTCATGGCAACAAGGATCACCTTTTACTGAAAACCACCCATTGGTATACCTTTCCAACGTTATTTTTCACGGGTATCCAATGGTAATGACTTTTATGTTGCGTATCTGATGGGAACCCTTGAAAGTGGTCATAATATCCTATTTTTCTCTGGTGGGTTACAGGGTTTCAAATCTTGCTTATCCTCCTGGTGACCCTAGTAACGCCATACAAAAAGATGCTGATTGCCACTTGGCACCCGTTGCTAAGCAACGTTGGAAATGTGTTCAAGTGGTGGATTGTCCGCAAAAATTGAATACCATTGGCTAGTACTGTAGTTGCTCGGACAACCCTCGGGTTCACGAGCTGTCGATAGAAGACTTATGCTCGCTTTGCTCTGTCCTTCATAAATAATTATTCATGTTTAGTGCTTAATTGACTGTGGAAAACTGAGACGTAATAGGGTTACTTGTGACCGTGCTGGTATGCAATTTCAAAAGAAAACGACTCAACTAAGGCTAAAACTACTCTATTTAAATCAATCACATGTGGAATATCTACTGTTTGACATTTTGAAGTTGGGTTGCTCGACGTCGGGCACGCTCCTTACGTCCCGGCCGACGATTGTTGGCGGTGATGGGTGGTTCTGCTGACTTGGTAGCTGTCTGCGGCATTTGAGTTGGGGCGAAGATGAGCGGGTAAGTTACCGCTTCACCTTCTCGGCATACTGCTAGTGCGACTTCGAGTCCCCGAACCTGAGTACGCAGACTCCGATTGAGCTGGCGTTCCTCGGCCCAGCCTTTTTGAGCTGCGGTAAGTCGTTGATACAGGAGCTTCGTTCGTTTAGGGTCTAAACAAGTCGCTTTGACCTGCTGTATCTCTCGAGTTAATTGCAGGACCTGGCCAAGTAATTCTGCATTCGCCTGCCTCGCACGATCTAGTTCCGTCTGTAGGATTCGTAGAGAGGACATTACTGAAAATAGATGGGTTGTTACACGTCAATTTACGATTGGTCTAGATGTTTACAATTTTTCAAACAAATCGAAAGTTCATTTTCAGTTATATAAGAAAAAGAAATACACGCAGTTCTAATTATAATTATTATCTAATCACTATAACGATTTGTCCGTCAGTTCATTCGTCCGGGCAGTACCGTTCTAGGCTCTTCTTGAGAGCTTCCACCGTGTAGGGTCGCCTAGTGTCTCGAACCGGACGAGGTGGATGGGCGACGGCGATCCGCCCGGCAAGGATGTCATCCAGCACGTTTGCAAGGTACATCCTTGCCTTGACTACTTGCAAGTCCACCCGCTCCTGCACCCGCTCCCACTGGGTGAGGAGGTCCTGCGCATTAGCAAAGATTTCAGCGGCTGGATATTGTTGTCTCACTGGTTCGAGAGGGTTACTACTCGGATCCCGTGCTTTCCAAGGGATAGAATAAGGCCACTGTGACCGGGGTCCTTCTATTGCGTCGGTGGCTCGTAATATCATTCTCGAGCGCTTTTTCCCCGTTGATTGAGCGGTGGTCTGATTGATGGACATGTTCTGCAACAATTGGGAATTAAATTATGAAATAATAGTGTGGGGAAAAGGGTCTTCGCTGTATTAGTTAAAGAGTGTTCATATAGGTCCAAGATTTGGGGTATTTAGCGGCTAACATTGGGGTTCTTCTAGACTCGGTTCGTTTGTGGGGCTTTTAAGGGACAAAAAAATCTTTGTATGTGTTGATAACTTGATTTAACGTTTGGGAATGTCGCCATTCGCTCTGGGAGTCGTGAAGGGTGAATATGGTGAAGATCAGTCCCTCAATTTTATTTATGCGGGTTTCCAGTTCGTCATTCAAATTGGTATTTCAATTGGTCACTTCTATGATAGTAAAAATATTTATCGTTGTGTTTATGTTAACGACCGGGCGGGTGCTCATTAGATAGTTAATTCTAGACGTGATTGGTGGGTTATGTTAATTAAGTCGACTAATGTGTTTACTTAATTAATTCGATCGTCTCGGAATTTTAAATGTCACATTCAAAATCGGTTTACTTTCGGACATATTTGCCATTCGTCGTGGCGTTAGAGGATCTCGTCGCAATACTAGGCTACCCATATCTTTGGAATTTATTAACTTCCTCGGATGGAGGTTTTTCTCCTAATTTGGTCAGGACATTTTACAATATTATCGAACTCTGGTGAGTGTTTCAGTGTACTGTTGTTAATAAAACATTTCTTAAAGTCGACTTTTCATGAGGTGAAAATGGATTTTAACTATTTTTCTAATTGTTTAGATCTTATGACGGTTTAGTTTACAAGTCATGTTACATCTGATTAACTTAGATTTTTATCTGGTTTAACGTTTCTATTAAGTTGTCGAGTTAGAGATTATTGCCAATTTGAATTTGCCACATCTATGTCGTCTCATTTACTAAAGTAATCGGTTTCAACTAACGTGGTACCTCATCGGAACGCAGCATGAAAAGTGGATGGAGGAAACTATTAATATTATTTCAAATACAATCACTTGGGTCGAGACTTACCTCCATCTAATAACTATCTATTCATTCCCCGTCATCTATTTGTTATTATATTTCTTGAATTAGCGTCTTGCTACTCGGTTTATTAAATCTCAGATAAATCGTAATTTAGTTCAATCCCCACTTTATTCATTTGATTTATGTTAACTCGGAAAATCTCTGTCTAATTCACAGCTTATTAGTCGTTATAGCTTTCAATTAATTTATCTAGAACATGATTCTAATTTATTAGTGAATTTTTAAGCTTGCTTAATTACAACATAGTTCTAACTTGTCGCAACTATCTAAATAAGGTTTCATTTTATTGTTGATCATAAATTTTCCGGATTTATTTTTCGAACAGAGGTTTCCTATTTGCTGTTAATCATAAACTTCATTTATTTCGCTGTACTATTAGAGTTTAATTTATTATTGATCGTAACCTTTGTTTACCTCACAGACATGATCTCGATTTGTGGTTAATCATATACTTTAGCAAGTTTACTTTGTAGGTACGATTTTAATTCCCTATGACTTGTCAACTGTATCAGATTTACTTCACAACTAAGATTTTATTTTCGTATTGATCGTAAACTTTACTTGCTTTATCAATAAGATCTTAATTTTTTATTAATCGGAAACTTTATTAAATTTACCTTACAAACAAGGTTTTATTCTTCATTAAACTTTACTAAATTTTCGTTACAAACAAGATTTTTCTTTTATATCTCGTATACTATATCAAATCACTTTACAATTGAGATTTTATTTCCTATTAATCATAACTTTATTAAATTTATTTTTTGGCATTGATACGAAAGTGGTTATATCAGCAATTTCAATTTACGTTGTCCCCGTACCCTTTTCCTTTAATAGACCTTAAGGCATAGTATGTTCATATTATATTTATTGAGTGCCCACTGGACTACTCGGTGTGGTGATTTTAAGCCGTTTGTAAGATAATTTTAGGTCGATTTTACAGAGTTGAGAAACGAGGAAGCAGCCAGAGACTTCTTCCTTATTTCTCGCTTCAGCTATAGGGATAAATATTGACGTTCCGACCGCTGCGTTGCGCACGCTGAGTCTTCACGGGTGCATATCATTGGCGATCTTCCACGCACTTACATGCATTTGCACTATGTTGATTTTACTAACTTGCGTGATGTGTCGGCTGTGGGCCGGAAAAATTTCGACATTTGAAAATTTTAATTTTATAAAAACATATAAATGAGGTTATACATAGTAATAAAATTTATTAATTATAAAACAAACAAATTTACCCATTTGACCATTCCATAAAATATTAAATCATAAAATATAGCATAAAACAGCATAAATACCTCTCTTCCCACATCAACGCCGAGCAGAGCTCCATTGAGATGCAAGGTCGTGATGTGGAAAGAGGGTTCCAACATAAATGATTCTCACCTAAAAAAGGTTTCCAAATACGTAAAATGGTTTTCTTTCGAAAAATGATTTTTAAAACAGTTCTAACAATCTCAAAAATTGATTAGTTTTCAAAATGGTTCTTTGTTTTCACAAAAAAAAATGGTTGTTTAATGTGAAAATGGATCAGTATATATACCTATTTGTGTGACGTGTGAAATTTGATGCAGTAAAACAAAATTCGACCTTGTTCTTTTCTAGCAAATTCTATTTTTTAATTTTTTATATTTCTTGATTTATTCTTATAATTTTTTATTTAAAATTTTTATTGAATTATTGCTAATTCAATTTTTCAATTTAAATTCCACTTTAATGAACTTTAATTGATTTTTCTAATTTCGTCGAATTTGTCGTGTTTTCTTGTTGTATCTGTGTAGGTATCGTGCGGATCTTGGTGCATTTTGTTATTATTTTATTTTATTTTTATGTTTATTATTTTATATTTAATTCTTTTATTTCTTAGATTTTATGTGGTTTAATTGGTGTTTTTTATGTTTTATTTTAAATTGCGTGTTGTATCTGCGGGTGTGTTTCTGATCCATTTAAACATTTTTGAAGGCCGTTTACGTTCTGGCCCAACATCTCTCTTACCATCAGATTCCCAGCAGCACCATACAATGCAAATTTATTGAATCCAATAGGATTTTTAAAAATTAATCAATATATTTTTTTAAATAATCTAATAAACATATTTAACTGAAAATTTTTTATTTTTTAGTTCAAAATATTTTAAATTTTTCAATAATGAAAATGTTAATATCAAAACTTTTAAGCTTTCAACACAAAAATTTTTAATTAATAATAATAAAAATTGGTTTTGTCAAATTAATTTTATAATCATTCATTTTCTGTCAATTATTTTATTAATTTTTTGAAGAATCTTTTTATTTAATTTTAAATTACTTGTACACTAATATAAAATTTGTTTTGTTGTTTTATTTAATTTTTAAACTTAGGTCAATAGTAAATTTACATTAGTTACTATTATTTGAAAAATGGCAATATATTTAACGAAGCAACTTAATCTTGATGATGTTCAAATTCTTGACATTAAATTCCATCAGAAATTGGAATTATTAGCTATTTCTGTTATCAGGGAGTCCTCACATGGCTATGTTATAATTGCAAACAATAAAGTATATATAAATAAAAGTTTAAAAAATCTAAATAAAGTATTTGAAAGGGTGAAATTTTTAATTCGTGTAAAATCAGCAAACCTCAGCCTATCTCTGCTATTCTGTGGCATCCATCTAAAGCTCAATTAGCCGTTGGTTGGTCAGACGGTCAGATTTCGTTATTCGATGAAACTCAAAATGTGTCAAATGAATCACTTCATCTGCATTGTTTACCGATAGCTTCATTTGCATGGTCAAGCCATGGATCTAAATTAATGTCAGCTGATATCGAAGGTCATCTTTATGCTTGGAAAATAGATGCCAGGGGTAGTTTTTCTCAAAATCCTATTTTCAATTTCAGTGCAAACTGCCCTATTAATTGTATCCTTTTGAGGATGCCTAAATTAAAAGGCAGTGATGTCTAGTATGCAATTTCTCTAGAAATAATTTCAATAATACGCTTATAGTGACATCAGAGAATTGGCAAAAGCAGCAGTTAGTGGAGACGAAAGAGCTTTGGATTTGATGAGTTGGACGAAAAGCTCTAGTGGAATAAAATTGACGGGTTACAGCTACATGGAGGTTTCCAATTTCTTTGCTGGTTTGGGCGATGGTTAGAATTTTACTTTTATTCAAGTGGAAATCGCAAATTTTTCTTTCATCATATAATCACTGTATAAATAATACATATAGAATAACTGAGATGAGAAATTATAAGAAAAATTAATTAATATCAATATTAGTTATTTATAAACTTGCATTTTGTTATATTTTCTTATATTATAAAACTGTATTATATTATTTCATAGAATGTTTAATGTCAATATGAAGAGTAAAATAACAATATATTTAAAGAGGACCCAGACAATCAGGATAATCAATCAAACATGCAGCAGTCATACACATTAATTATAAGGACCAACACATAGGGGACAGGCAAATCAATTATCTCAATTATTTCAAGTAAAAAAGTTGTTTTTAACGGTAGCACTTTTGGCATCATAACTGACTTTATAAATACCCTTTTTGGTCTCTATCTATCTCAGTGGTTCCGCAACCTTTTTGAGACTACCGCATACTTTTCAAGACCAAATTCTTTTTAACACCCCTCATAGCAGTTTCCCTCGTTCTTATATTTTTGATATAGAGAGCACCTTGTGATGATTTACTACCATTGCAGAAATCATTGTAAATACTCATTTCAAAAAGGGCTGCACTGAATAAATTACGTTATAGCTACCCAGCATACTTAGTTGTTGAAATTCATTTGCTGTGCAAGTTTAATAAGATGAATTATAATTCAGAATTTAAATTTCTAATGATTTAGATTGCAAAATAACAAAAGTTGTTCATTATTATTTAGTGTTATTAATTTCTTCTATGAGTGGCTAGCCACCTACCCTAAAACTGCCTGAAAGAGCACACTTTTTAAGTAATTTGTTAAATAGTTAGATATACACTTAGCTCTCGATTTACAAGGTAGATTGGTTCCTCAAAAATGCTGTGTAAATTGAAACCATGTAAATCGAGGGCTAAGTGCATTTTAAATAATTATATATTAACTGATGTTAACCTTAATCAATCTACACTTTGCTAGCTATTCTTCTAAATTTTTGTGACAGTGTTAAACGGAAAACTAGTGTAATATAAATGGAATATTTTCGCATTTCTTCAGTCGTGTTAAATCGAAACCGTGCAAATCGAGGGCTAAGTGTTTTACATATTAAAAGTATAAATCAAAGAAGAAAGATGTAGAATATATTTTTGTGAGTGCAAATGTTCAAATTGGTGTCAATTTTAATTTTAAACTTACTGATAACGCGAAATAATGGAATAGCAAAAGTGGCAAATCATTTCATTTGGAATTTCGTTGTATTCTCTATCAATTTCCATCTTCAATTTATTGATTGTTGCCGGTTTTCACACAAAACGTTTTCTTTGATGAGTCCTCATAAAATAATTCAAAGGTTTAAGGACTGGAGGGTGTTGTAGATTTTCATGGAGACAAAACTTTCGTTTCTGAACTAGCCAAAAATTTTGATGCCATCGTTGGTGCTAAAGAGGAACCAATAGCGATTCTATATATTTGTGAATATCATTCATCATCGTAAACTTTACGACGTAAAGCAAATGGATATTAGAAGTAACAAAATCCAGAAGTTTATGAAATGCTCTTCCACCCAAAATATAATGTACAAAGATGTTTTCTTTCCACAACACGGAACATAAGTCAAAGGTACGGTACATTCGTAAACGAACTACAGGCGTCAAACGAAAAAATTAATCTTATCCTGACTTTGTCTGTTTAACTGGGCAATGCAGAAAACAAACTGAAAATCTATCCTTTCATTTAAATTCTTATCACATTAACAGTTTTAATAACCAATCCGAAAATTTTCTTTTTTATACTGGGTAGCACCAATCATAGACAAAATATATCTTATGGGTACACCATCGTTATGGATTTTGGAAGAACATACATTTTAGCTGTTGTATGAATTTATCCACTTCTTCATCAATAAGTTTATTCTCAATCAAACCATTCAGCATTTCTTGCAGAAACTCTTCATTCTTCACAGGATGCAAATTTGCATTTTCTTACTCTTGTTTTTAAATTTCACAAACTGAGGAACACTCAACACATTATTTAACTTATTCAAATACACGTTATGGTCAAAAATCATAACTAAACCATTTCCTGCTATCAAACCCACAGACATTAATGTTCTTCTTGGTTAAGTTTTTTAAAATTAAAAGGTCTCTAACGTTTTCCTTATCTTTTTTTTCAAACATTCTTCTTAACGTTTTTCTATGTATTAATTGAACATCTTCACTTGAAAAACAATCATTAAGTTTCATTTTAAAAATGGAAGAAATCATTTTTACTTCTAAACAAGTCTTAAGAAAATAAATTTCTAGTTCCTTTCTTTTGAGGGAATTAAAAATTTTCATAAACCTTCTGAAATTTGGAACAGCAGAAACATGATTTTTCAATAAATAATTAAATAAACATGGCAATGATTTGATTAAAGGAAAATGTCCTTTACGATATATTTCGATGGGTTCACTGTCATATTCAGGTAAAAATCTAACTAAAAATCTAAATAATATGGATTTAATTTATATATTTTGAACAAATTATTACGTTTTAAATATTTTAATGTATTTTTATTATTGATAATAAGAAAAGACTGTTGACAAGTTTATTAAGAATCCTAAGAATCCATGTTTGAGAATATCTGATTATAATTTGACTAATAGATGTAAATTGATAGGTAATGTAAATAATATCAATAGTGTATGCAAGAAGGATGAACCTATATTTATTTTGGTATTGTCGTACTTGAAAGGTTTTACAAATTAAAAGACAAAGCAGTTAGGAAATTTAAATTATAAGATCGTTTCTAATTCGAGTAAGGTAAGTAATATGTTCATTAATAAGTCAAAAACTCTGGCTGGATTGTGTTCGGATCTCGTTCATTAATTTACATGTAATGGTTGTAATGCGACATACATTGGAGAGACTTCCCGTCATCTCTGTACTCGGGTTGTAGACCATTGTTTATTGAAGGGGTTGAACAATATTTGTGAGCACAATAGGCCTATCTGATTTGAAAATGTAATTAAAAACTTTTAATAATTATTGGTATATATGAAGCATTGTTAATAAGGTTATTAAATCTCGTGAGTACGAATTTTTTGAATATTTTTAAATAGTTTGATGATGTTAAATTGGGATAGGTAAAAATAATGTTGTTTGTGTTTAAAATATTAATTGTTTATATTATCTTTATAATAAATAATTTATTTTAAGCAAAATACAATATTGAATGTTCGAATCATTTAAATTTTTATTATTTTTATTATTCATTTATAATTTTTATAGTATTAAATTTATTGAGTGCAAATTGATTTTGTTATTTGGTGATGACAGTTAATCTGTCGAAATATTTCTTAAAACATGTATATGAAGGGCGCTTTCATTTAATCAAATCATTGTCATGTTTATATAATTATTTATTATTATTATTATTATTATTATTATTATTATTATTATTATTATTATTATTATTATTATTATTATTATTATTATTATTATTATTATTATTATTATTAAACTTTACAATTCATTAGCAATTTAAAAGTAATTACATAAGTTGTCAATGGACAAATATGTCATTAAACGTCAAATACTATGTAACTTTTTATATCACATAATCAATGCAACGTTATTGTAAAACCATATAAATGTTATGTAATACACCAACAGGTTATATTGTATAAGTATTATGTAATATTAAATATCCTGGGATATTTGGCTTGGTTTGTACTATTTACTTATCACTACTTAAACACACATAACATTTTGTCAGAACCAATAATGACTTTTAATGTGATCAAAATCATATATTTACACTCAGATCTTCTGATCGAACTTGCTAAACTGTTAAATTTTTTTCAATTAAATAATTTTGTTATTCCTTAAAAAATTTAAATCAAGGACGTGTAATTCTAATAAATGAGGATGGAAAAACTACCAATATTACATCATTGAGCGGATCTGTCGTTAGGCTTCTCTATCACGAAGAGAGGGATGTTCTCATAGCCACAACTGACATTGGTATGTTAACACAACATCAGCTATTATCAGATGGTAGCAGCAAAGAAGTTATGAAGGTAATATATTACTAATACTTATATGATTAATAATTTTTTATAATTTAGGTAAAACTCGCAAGTAGAACTCCTAATCCATCTCTTATTTGGGCTGGACCGTCAACACTAGCAATAAGTTTGGGAGAATCAATGATTCGTATGTGGGATATAGACAGAGAGGAGAACTATATGTTACAACCCAGTGAAGATATGGGATACACAAAAATGGGTTTGCTATCCGTCGTAGATTACTGCGCATCACAAAGTAATTAATTTATTGATGATAAATTTGTTTTATGATTATAATTATTTTAAGCCAATCTTATTTTCTTTTTCAAAATCATTTAATCTAATTTTTAGTTTATAAAAATAATATAAATATTTACATTTTAAATGAAAAAGAACTGGCTACACATTGTTAAATCTTATAATGCGATCTTGATTGATTTTACTACTATATCTCAAAGCTAAAGTCTTAACCCAAAGAGTGTAAACACCAACTCGTCAATGTACACACTGATTAAAGTAAAGTAGATGTTACTGTTGAATCTTGAATTTAAATGTAGTGTGTTTTTGTGACGTTTTGGGGTTTTGTAATTAATTGGTTTTTTAATGTTTTTTTTGGTTTAGTCAGGGTAAATTGTATTTAGAGTTAAAAATATGGGTTTCCTAATTGGCTTTAAATTTAAAATGGAATTGTAATGTTATAAAATGGGTAAAAATAAAAGTTCGGAATGTTTAAAAAATTAGGATGGGTTTTTTTGTTTGGTCGGATGAATGTAAAATAAAAACGAAGTATGGCTGTGTGACAGTTTTAAGAGTTGTAAATCTTAAATTTTGTAAATATAGGTTTTGGAATTTATTTATTTTTATTTGATTTTGTTAAAAAGTTATTAATTGTGGCGTTATAAAATTAATTACATTTCTCAAATGTATTTTAATTTCATTCAAACAGTTTCTCTTGATGAAACCTTTTTCAAATTTTCAAGTTTTTAATTTCACTATGGATATTGGTGGATCTTTTGTTAAAATTGTCTATCAAACTACTAAGCAACTCAAGAGAAAAACTCCGGTTTGTGAAGAAGTTTCATATAAATTTGTTGACAGTGATGCCGAGAAAAATTGTCTTTGCCTTTTTAAATTCCAAACGAAATATCTTTCAGAATGCCTGCATTTCATTATGGAAAATATTGTACCACCGTCATTTTGAATGAAAATAAAGGTTATAAACCAAATGATTATGAACGTCAACAGTTTTAACTGCATCATTTTATTGTTGAACTTTTATCATAATCGGAAGTCCATACACCTTGGATCAGCGGCTTTAAGTTATTTTTGTTCTATGCCTAGACGCTAAGCTACTGCTGAATCATTATGTTCTGGAGCTACGTCTTGTGATTTTGCCAAATAAAATCTAATGAAAATACCATTTTTTCTTGAGAAATTACGTGATTTTTCCCGAAGCCTCTAAGCAACTGCCTTTTTAAAAAATCCGTCTCTTTATACAAATGGGTAGCGATAATTTATTGGTTTTAATAGTGGGTCTTGACTTGTAATAGTTTGAGTCATTGGTCTAAATCTTTTTAGTGCAATGAGTTCATTTAGTATTTTATTTTAGGAACAATCGTAGCTGGATCCAATAAAGGTCAAATTGTTATGTGGAAGATGATGGGTAACGAGGAAAGTTATTCAAAAGAAAACCCAGAAAATCGGTGGTGTTTACAGCCCGCAACTGAACTTCATGTCAGTGAGCAAGTATCGGCAGGTATAGTTAATTGTACCGAAAATTTGTGATTCAATGAATATTGTCATTTTATGTTGTGAAATAACTATATAATGAACTATTAATATAAATATAAATATACACCAAACTCTGATTATTCAAACAACTATTAATATAAATAATACAAATGTAAAATTAAAAAACTAAAAATAATTACATTTTATTTTATAATAATTGTTTATTTTTGGGCAATTAAATAAATACATTTATTTATAAATTCTTCTATAATATTTAAGGAAATTTAATAACGTTAAACTTAGTAAACCGTTTTCTTTTGTGATCTCCATTTGAGAATCGTTTATTTTCGTATTCTACCTCAATGTCTTTGACGCGTTTATGAATTTTTTTGTTGGTGTGTTTTTAAATGTTACAAAAAAGAATTTAAAAATAAATTTGGCATGAATTGGGTTATTTTTTTTTTTATTAAAAAAGTAAAAAGTACATGATTTGAAAAAGTCGTAAAATAAGTACAAAAAGCGGTTATTCAACCTTGATTTCTATATATCCTTCCTAGCATCTTCTAGAACAGTGGTGGGTAAACTTTGGTCTGAGAGCTTGTTATTTTGTTAACAATTTCTTTATTTCGGTACTAAATTCCTAAAAACTTATCATGCAGCTATAGACACAAACAACGTTACCTACTCTTTTTATAGAACCAACTATAAGAACAATATTGAAATTGGAATTGCAGCATCTCAAATAACCAAATTTCAAGAAAGTCAACTGCAAAGTATGTAAAAAATAAGATATAATTTTTTTATTTTATTTTACCCATTTTCTGTAAGCTATAAGATATATCCCTTATTTTTTTGTGACAAAAATGCTCTTCCACAAACAATTAAGCAAAAATATAAAAAAAAAAAAAAAAAAAAAAATAAACTGAAAACAAAAAAAATAAAAAAAAAAAAAAAATAGGACATAGATGCTTAACTGTGTGATCATGTATTTTGTTCGAATGAATAACATCTTTCATTATGGAAATTCAGAAAGTAGAAGAAACAATAAATTTAACACAAACACAACACATAATTAAATTTAAATAATATAAATTTTAGTTTAAAATTAATATGACTTCTATTTTAACCCAGATTATTTTTTATTCGAAAATTCCCTCTTGTGATCAATCGTAGGCGATTTAAGTCAGTTTTTATTTTTAGACTTTTTAATCGAGAAAAAATACTAAGGCTTTTTTATTATTTTTTTTATCGTAAATTTTAAATTTGAAAAATTAAAACAAAAAATTTAATTAAAAATTAATTCACTTCATTAAAACCAATAATTAAAAAAATTTCAATCATTCAAACAAATAATTAAATTTAAAAAATTTTAAACCGTCCCATGAAAAAATTCTCAGGGATATTTAGCTTGAAAACAACTTTTTTTAGGTGGGTCTGAACTTTTTTTTCAAGTCAAATATCCACGGGGCATAGTGCTCATAAATAATCATTATTTTCAGTTATTATTTTTGTTATCAAGTTAAATTCATGCACAAATTTGTATTATAAGATTTTTTATTCAGCCGAAACATGTGTGTGATGCTTTTATTTCTTGCATTTTCTAAAATGTAGCAAGATAATAATTATGAAATAATACAGACAAACATATTGAGATATTTCAATAGAAGCGCATAAATAAATAACTAACTGATTTTATCCCCTCATGCAACATCTAAAGTAATAAATCTCCTTATTCAATAATGTAAAACTTTCCTAATGAAAATATAGTTTATGGTTTTGCTAGAAATATTTTGATTTTTAACGAAGTGGAAAAGATTTTTATCAAAATAACTTGCTAATTAACTAATATATGAATTATTAAGGTTCTATAGAAAAGTTAGTGGCCAGCTCTACCAATGTAATTGCAGCAGGGACAAGTTCAAACATTATGTACATT
Source organism: Schmidtea mediterranea (assembly GCA_022537955.1). Taxonomy (NCBI): domain Eukaryota; kingdom Metazoa; phylum Platyhelminthes; order Tricladida; family Dugesiidae; genus Schmidtea; species Schmidtea mediterranea. The sequence goes on from CM039679.1 coordinate 86,018,769, forward strand.
TTAGAAGAGAAACCAATGATTTCAGCTTTTTACAATGGAATTGTAATAACTCAAAAAGGCGCCAGCGAATTATTTATTCAATTGTACAGTAGTTGTAAGGAGTCAAATGACAATAAGATGTTCACAAATGAGCCTGTTTTTGATGAGCAGTATCAAGAAACAACAGAAAAGAAAATGGAATGCTTTACGATTGCCGTGGAACATTTAATTACATTGATGGATTGTACAAGAGTAATAATATTATTTAACTGTTTCAATAATTAATAAAATCTTATTAATTAAATAATAATAAGGAATAAAGGAAGTTACAACGAATTTAGTATAAATATAAATATTTATAATGAATAAAAAAATTATTATAATTTATAAAAACACAGTTTTGAGTATAAATGCTTTACATTTGAAATCTCACGATTTCAAATCATTCTAAATTCAAAAGGCCGTTAAAATTTCAAGTTTTAGCACTGTAAGCACAACTAGTGTGTAAATATACAAAAACGGATTCAGAACGTGTGCGTAAAAACGATATAACGAATTTTTTTCACACAGGTTCAGCAGTTAAATTAATTAGAAAATCTTCCCATAATTTTTTTACTTTAAATATATTTTATTGCACAGAAAAATGCCAATTTTTTGCTGCAATAAACATGGAACCACCTTTAAGTCTGAAATAACAAAAAACAAGAACCCGTATTATGGGATTCAAACGAAACTTGTTTATGATAGTACAATACATAATTTGTCTGGTGCATTTAGTGTAGTCTACACTCTGTAGGTTGAGTAATAAAATTAACCCTAATATATAATGATTGTTTTCTTATCTTGTTTGTTTTCTGATGTACAGCTTTGTACAGAAAAATTAGGACGATAGTCCTATCTTGACCATTTTTAGTTCCAAGAAAGCAACTTCAGGATCTTCTTTTGGGGTTGCGATCATCCCCATCGCCACCCTGGATCCGTACTTGTATGTGTGACACTAAAACTTAATAAAACGTATTGTCACCGACAATGAGTTAATTCGCCAGGTTTCAACTCAATCGGATATGACTGCAGTGGGTTAATTAACTCTCACATTCATTCAACAGCGAAGAAGTCAATATAAAAAATATAATAATATAAAATTTAATTTTGTCAAATTTATTCTATTAATCCATTTTGATTCCCTTTTTGTGCTAAATATATTTCCAATTTTGATATATTTACCGAATATTTAGATAAAGAAATCTTTGAACATTTATCGCCTAAATCAGTTCATTTTTTTGTTTCAATTTTTATTGTGAAAAAATGCAGATTTTTGAATTACTTGAAAATGTTCGGCAGATATAACTCAATCTTTTTCTTGTTCATCAAGGATACCTTTGGTTCGTTTGAAAATTTTCTACGAGGTTAATTTATATATATTTCCATTGACAATGTACTTTGTATACGCGAGTTAAAACTTAAATAAAACTGAAAAATGAGTGTTAGATGCTGTGAAAACATCTTCGTTTAATTCAAAATTTGTACTCATTCAAAGTTCAAATTTTATTCAAATCAAAATTATATCTTTCATATTTCTGAGTATTTAAACAAAATTAAAAACTGCATTTAAATTTTATTTTATTTTATAATTATTATTATCTAAATTTTATTTTATTTAATAATTAATTTATTTAAATTTTATTTTATTTTATATTTAATAATTAATATTTAATAATTAATATAATAATTTATAATCAGATATTTTAAATATTTTTATCTAATATATCAAAAGTTAATTTAAATCTTATTTTTAATTTTAATCATTTTAAAACTTAATTTTATGTCCATTGATAATTATGCTTAAATATCATCACAATGAGTAACATCTGCAAAGATTTTTTTTTCCTTTATTAAATTGAAATTTGACTTTTAGTAAAAGTTTAGAGAATATTATTGAATTTTTATTTAATGTCGGAGTAAAGAGTTCTAAATAAATTATTTTTTAATTTTAGGAAAATCTTATAATATCCGATGGGAAAACAGTATTTGTTTACGAGCTGAAATTAAAATCTTCAGATTTAGCTTCTCTTTGTGGTAATATTTTAATTTTAATGAATTTTAATTTATTTTTGTTTTATACAAAATTTATATTGGTTATTACATAAAATGACTTTAAATTTGTAAGTAAATAAAACTATTCAAATAAAGTTTTACTTTTTAATTAACTTTTGGTCCATGAAACCTGAAAATTTCAAATTAAAATTTACTAAAATATCAATTTTTCAAAAAACAATAAAAAAGTCACCATAAATCTTTTTTTTGTAAAACATGAATAATAAATTTATTTCTGAAGTTTTATTTGAATAAAGGAACTTTTGGAATCCTATATCATTTTATTTAACCCTTTCGATGTTGGACATAATTTTGGCGAATTCTCTAAGAGTCATCGAATCTCCATAAAAAAAAATTTTCTCTTTTTTGGAAGTATTTTTTTCAGAGATAGCTACGATTCTACAACTAAAAATAAGAAAATGAATTTCAAAAGTTTAAATTTAAATATGATTTCTGCAACCAAGGGTATTAGATCAGGTATATACAAAGGGTTAAAGTTATGCTATTTGATATTTTGTCAAAACATATTCTAATAGGTACAATGGAAAAAATCTATTATTACGAAACATTAATTTTTATCAGTGGTGTCATAAAATATTTCGATAGGTCATAAAATATTTTGAACAATTAAGACAAATTGTAACATACTATAGTTATTACATAACAGTATTTAAAACTATATATAAGATACTAAATGGGAATTGTATCAAAGTAATAAAATATTGTAGCGAATTGGATCAAAGTTAAATATATATAGCAGGGAATTGCAACAAATTTATAATTATTTCAGTAAAACAAACAGTATCAGATTAAAACAATTGTATCAGAGTTAAAAATTATTTCATCAAATTGCACAAAAATAATAAAACATTGCAAGATAATAAATCACTTGAAAAAGGCTGTGCCGAAAATTCATGAATACCTTAAATAAATCTGATAAAAAAAATATAATAAATTTTGTCATAACAAACTTTTAATTACATCAGAGTTGTAAAGTATTTCATTAAATTGCACAATTGTAACAAAATATTATAATTAGTAATTTAACTAAATAATAAATGTAAATTTTAAAATAAAACACATGTGCAGCACAACTAACACAACATTTCTAATAAAGCCATCTTATAGAAAATTATATTCGGCCTATATACATAACAAAACACCTTGCCGGTCCGAGCCTTTTGGAAAAAAATGCATTCAAAAATACATAGTTTCAAATAATGTCATCTGATTATAATTTATATAATTTTATCTACCAGTACAAGGTTGGGTAAGGACATGTGGAAATCACATTATTACTCCATAAAATATTGTTATTAAACTAATTTTGATATTTGAGAAATGAGTAACCAATCAAAACAGATAGATTTCTCGAGAAACAGAATAAATGTGAACAAATAGAATTTCAGCTACATTTCAATTTAGTGTGATAATGATTATTTTCTATTAAACAAATCTTTCAAAATTTTACAATTCACTTTTTTATTAATTAAACAAGTTTTCTTGAATATTTTGTTCCTGTAAAAACAGTAAAGAAATCTCTACAAATATATTCATCTTTATTAATGATAACACACGTTCATCTACTTTAAATTCCAAAACGTATATTTAAAGTTAGCTAGGCAAAAGAAAACGCACCACCAAGATCACTCAATTTAGAACTAGAAAAGTTAAAGAATATGATGGAAATTTTCATCGGAAATTGTTCTAATTTTGCTGTTTTACAATAAAATACCAGCTTTATAAAATTTTGAAGAAAATATCTAAATATAGATAATCTATTCTTTGAATTACGTCCGTAAGTTACACGAGATCTGAATTTATATTAATTATTAAAGATGAAGCGTATCAAACTCACAGAACTCAAAATCTCCTAAATGATTAGATTTATTTGTAACTGACGGTACTACTTACACAGACATGATGCGAGTCCTATGAACCTTACATATTGTTCAATATATTAATACATTTTTCTTGGGACTCCAGTATCTTGTTGGAAAACTGATGATATAAAGAATTCAGAACTAAATTCAAAACAAATAAAAGATTACTAAAAGTTAATAACTTAATTATCTTTCAGGTCAATTTGATAGCCCGACCTTTATCCTGAAAATTCACCAGCAGAACATTTATGTGTCTGAAAAATCTCAATTGCAAATAAGAAACTTTCAAGTAAAATTAATTTATTTGGATTTTTTTGGATTTTTCATTGGTTTTTAGGGAATCATTAAGCAAGTGGTAGACTTAGGTAATATGGATGGGAAATTGTCACATATAGATATCAATAATAATTTCATGGTTTGTACCACTGATAAATGCTGCTTGAGGATATATGATTTGTCCAGGCGGTAAGATCCTTTTTTAGATCCAAGAATACTATTAATGATAACATTATTAAAGATAATTTTATGTCAGATAAGTAAATAATAAAATAAGCCTTTGCTGAAAAGTAATAATAATATTGAAAAAAGTTTCGATTATTAAATAATCCTCTTCAGTTTCTCCAATAAACAAGGGTTCTGACATCATTCCTCAAAAAAGAATATAATTATTACTTTGCAACAAGGGCTTATTTTATTATTCACTTATCCGATATCTTAATTTATGCTGCTACCATGGAATCATCGGTTTATAGATAATTATATGATAATAAATAATAATAATAAATGAATGAAATGAAAACTTTTGCAGGATTAGTTATCTAATGGATTATTTGCAGAACCAAAGCGTAACCTTTTACTGCATACTTTATAAAAATTGTAACCAGCTGTTGAGATCTTGAAAGCTTGAATGTCTGAAACTGTTAGAAGGTCAAAGTGAAGGCATAGAAGGGCAATATGACTAACACAATTGAAAAATATGACTTTAAAGATTTTACATAAATAATAACAAGACGAATATTTTTCAAATATTTATTATATAAATAAACAATATAGATTAATTTCTTTACAAGAAAACAATTGACCTAGTTTTAAAAAAATAGCCACAACAAAACTAAAGACAGAATATCGGTTATTTTGAAACGTCCTCAGGTAATTCTAAGTTGGCGAATGCTGGATCCTAATTGATCACTAACTCCGCTCTAATACGACAAGTAAAAGACGAAGGATTTCCAAATTTTGACCGCGATCGATTGACCCCAAGAGTTTGGTGTCAATGTTATCTTAGATACCTACCCTCTGCTATTTAACTACAAAGATATGACATCACAATTTTCCTAGAAAAATGACGCCCCAAAACAAAAGGTTTAATTTAAGCCGAAGCTAGAACTGTTACAATTATCTGATCAGTAGAACCGATAGATAATTTCTGTTTTTTCGCATACCGATAAATTTGCGTTACATAACTTTCTGACTCGTACCTTTGTAGTATATTCTCGTTCAAATTCAATATTCTGGTTCTTCGCTCAATTCACAATCATCTTTTTGTTGATTTAATTCTAACTTATTCTCTTTTACACTGTTAATACTGTGATTAAATACTATTTTTTCACGTGTTTTATATCTAATCTGATCGATTTTCTCCAATCGCTACAATACTGTTTACGGCATCTTCTCCCTCACTGCTGATATTGATCTCCTTAAATTTTAATTCTATAATTTGTTTATTTATTTTTGGTAATTAAAAATTACCTTTTTTAAAAATGAAATTACTATCTTTATTATTTAATTTATTTATTATTACTATTTTTAGCTATCTATTGCTCTGTTATTTTTAGTATTATTAAATTACTTAATTTAGACCTAGTTTCGAATTTGTCTATTTTTAGTAATTAATTAGTAATTATTATTATTTATTTACAAGTAACTCAATGCAAACACCAAACGAGTAGAGGCCTAACCCTAACAAAAGGTAGGGTATTGGAAAGTTCTATTAATCTCGATATTTTTTTCGAGCTTTGAGTTAAAAAAATATTTTAATTTTAAAAAATGCGGACGTGCCATTCTATAATTTTGCCACTTCGTGCAACATATAGAAAGCTTTATATAAAGTTATACAATTTTAAATTAACGAGCTACACCAGTGGTTCTCAAAGTAGTGGTCCGTTTCATATTTAATTAACACAAAGAAATTTTTAAAATTTGTATACCAAATAAAAATAAACTTATGTATTTAAAAAGTTTGATGATGTAGATATTTTTCTTCAATTGTGATGACATAAAGTTCTAATAAAAAAGAATTTAAATGTAAAACGACAGAAAATATTTGGGTGCTTGAAGCTCGAGCTCGAGCCTGGGCTCGTCTCAAATCATAGTCAAAGGATATTGGAACTTTATCCATACTAATTACTGATACCAGAGACACATTTCGGTCATTTCTTTCTTTGAAATAACTCCTTAAATATTTCATTCAATTTCTTATGAGTGTCCTGAAAGACGCAAGCTGGTACATACTGATAAATGATTTCTCACGTAAATTTGTAGATGCAATTACAGCTACCTTTTTAATCACTGATATTTTTTCCATTGTCAAAATCTTTCTCTTAATTTTAAATGGAAAAATAGCACACTGCATAATGATTCTTTATTTTAGATTTTTTTCTCATAATAATCTTGTTTTCGTAAATTTATTTGACAAATTTACTTTATTGTTTTTTCCAACTTGCTGAATGAAATGTCCTCAACAGAGAGAGTTTCAATAGCTTGAATATAAATGACACTTACAAGAAAATGCTCAAATAAAAAGGTCGTAAAATTTAAATTATTTCAGAGATCCAAAACCAATAGGAATTATTAAAGACTTCGGTGAATGCATTCCAGCTGTAACGATGATAGCGTCAGTTTCCATTAACTGCAATGGCACGATTGTGAGTTTAATAGTTGAAAAACAAAAAGAAACAGATCCAAAACTATATTTCTGGAATATCGAAACTGATTCCATTCAGTATTTTAATTTTTCAACCGGACTTGGCGAACAGGATGATTTTACCATAAAAAACTCGATAAAAACAAGAGATTCTAGAGTTAAAAGTAGTCGAAAGTCAGTTAGACAAAAGAATCGACGTCGACACAATTTCATCGAGCAAAGTGACACTCCGTTTTCTGTAACACAATCAATTCTATACAACGATGAAGACGATGAGAATAATGAAACAGCTAGTGATTCAGGTAGGACTATCTATATAATTTTTAAAACATAATCACACAAAATTGTTAAAAGAACTAAATTAAAGAGAACACCAAACCCAAAATATATATTTAGTTACAAGATATTTCGACTGATTAACAGTCATCGTCAGGTGCTTAGTCTTGAACTTAAAACTATTTAGAACAAATCATTATTACTTAAACAAATTTCTACTTTTAAATTCTCAAAACATTTTATCAAAAATTAAAAATTTTGCTTTTTTAAAATCACAAATTTTACAGAATTTTAAAAACTTTAATTTTCCAAATTTTACAAAACAGAGACTTTAACAAAATTTAAATAGGATTTTCAACGAAATATTTAAAAAAAATTTTATTAAAACTATTTTACACTTAGTTTCATCCTGCATCAAAAAATTGCGCTTACTAATATCAATCAATTCCATCAGTCGACTGTGATCAAAACCTTGAGAGTGGAAATGACGGGTAGTCATTCCAATGTATGTGGTATTACACCCATGACATATAAATTGAAAACCAAGATCCGAACAAAATCTAAGTAGAACTTGAAATCCACTTATAAACACAAAAGTTCAGACAACGATTGTATTCACTGACATTAATCAATTCTTTCTGTCGACAGTTATCAGAAAGTTATATAATTTTTGGTTTGATAATTTTATTTTTATGATTATCCTTTATTATTACGTTGGTTTACTTTACGCAAAGCCTAGTCTTGAAAAATAAAGCGACAACAAACCTGTAACATGAAGTACAATAGACTCTTGATATTATCTTGGCCGCGAAGAAAAGAAAGACCCAATTAATCTTCATTCGAAAAAAATCGAATAAAATGCTGAAAACAAAAATGAAAAATTATAATTTTATTTCAATTACTATAATCAAGAAGTTTATTCTTCTCACTGCTCACGTTTTGGTAAATACTCCAGCCCATAAACCTTTCGGTAATGAAACTATATCTGGTTTTTCTAAATGACCGAGTAGCCTTTCAACGTTGGACAATGGAGTACTATGGGATATATATGATCCTGCCTGATCTCTGATTTGGAAAATACTGGTTCATTATACAATTTATTCATATACATTCATCCGATTCCACGGTTTACCCATCAGCATTTTTAATATATATTTTATTTTTTATAATTTTGCAACAATTCAGGTCTTACTTTATTTATAATTTGATCAAAATTATGATTCTTGTTGTTTTTTTCGGTAAAGTTTGCGACATATTCAATGATGGAGCTTTTTAAATTATTCATAAAACCAGAAACTTGTGTTATCACCAAATATTTAACACAATTTCTTCAAGTCAGAGTTAATACTGAAATAATTACGCTAATACATATATTTGAATGTCAGTTACATAGAAATTATTTTAGAAAATGGGATTGTGTTTAAAGAAAATCAAGATAAATATTATTCTATTATGTTTAGTTTTTTTTGTAAGCTGGTTTCTGTGTGCTTAATTAATTTCATGCAGTGACACATATCTATGACAATAGCAAAGTAAACTCGCATTCTCTAAAAATTAAACGTCAATGTCATGTAAATGCAATTTTATTTCTGTAAGTCGCATATACGCGACATTATACAGAAAATTATCTTTTTAAAATGACACATAAATCTGACGTAAACAGTTAACTGATTAAAAAGTGAAATTCCCTTTCTATAATAATATGAAAGATAGCAAAAAGGTTGATATTAATTAGTCAACTAAATATTCTTCATCTCAGTCAACACCATTTTGTGGACATCCAAATGGTTCGTTGATTCGATACAGTTTATCTTTTCAAAATTCATGTCAGTTGAGATTTTATGCTGTTTTTTGCCCATTGGAAAAGGTTGAATAAAAGGGTTGTGGCCAAATGTCTCACTATGAATCCTTACCCGGTTGTGAGTAGTATTTACGACTCGAGGATTTGCATTCTCATATAGGTACGTACACTTTTTATGTAAACCTTATCTGACGTTATTAAAATTTAAACAAAATAATGTTTTAGATAATGAAAATATCAGTCTATCTCCAACAGTAACAAATGAACATGAAGATTCGCTATTATTAGCTAAAGATGTATCTAGCTCGTTACCCGTTTCTCATTTTTGGGATAAAATAGATCATCGGTTGATCGTTGTTGAGATTAGAAGTTTTGATGATAAAGAGCTAAATTTTAATTTCACAAACATTTCCAGCATTGGTGAGAAAGTAAAAAAAGTATTTATATGACTTATATAGAAAAACTTATTTTTTTTACATTTGAATAATTTTAGAACAACCGAGTGCTGGTTTCTCTATTTGCCACTCAAGATGACGGCATTTTAATGTTTGATAACATTATATGCGACGAAGAATATGAAAGATTAATTGGTTTTGATGCACCCTATTATTTTTTTGCGATAAGGGTAATATAGAAATCTGAATTATTTTTTTTATATTATGTATTTAATTTTTATTAATATCACCTATTTTAAATCTTATTCTTTTTGTTTTTATCTTTTGCAACGGAAATCTGTGTTAGTTTATTTGAGATTGATCTGGTAGAATGAATCTATCGACTATTATCTCAAAATACGAACTTATAATTGGCTGGAATCGATTTATATCATTGTATTTCACAATTTGTAAAAAGTATTGACTTGTTCTTATATGGTGTTTGCACCAATCTTGATTCTTAGTTAGCAATTTTTCTGCCTAAAGCACAGACACTTATTCAATTGTTGATCAGCCAGTTTTCTTTCTGATCTTCTATTTACTGTGTATCAGGATTCTTTGCACAAATTTGAGATATTGTCTCTTTCATATTTTTTTCTAAATATCTAATGCTTTTCTTGGTCATATTTCTTATTTTCCGTTTTTTCCATATCTCTTCAATCTTTAATTTCTTTTCTTTAAGCTCTTTTTCCTGGTCTAAACTTAAAACACTATTATTTCAATTATAAAAGCCAATAAAATCGCTGTCTATGATGTTTGTCAAACCCTGTAACTCACCTTGAGTTTTAATTTTGTACCTGACAGATTTTGCTTCAAATTACATATTGCAATATATTATATTTTACCTGCTAGATAAACTAATTTCTGTAAAAATTTTATCATTAATAATATTTACTTACTTACGTATCCTACGGCCCTCAGGCAAATTCCGTCATTTAGAAATCAAAGTCTAGCGTGTAAATATAATATAAATATTGTAAATTAAATAAAATTTTAAAAATTTTAAAAAATTGATGAATTCCAAATCATTGCTAATATTAATTAAATAATTAGTTGCAGTTGGCACGGGGGCGCAGTTCGACAGGTACATCTAGAGTGCCAAATACTGTGTCACCGGACTTGACAACGCGTGACAGTTTGATTTATCCATTCTTGATCTAATAAAAAATAAAATAAGTTATTTAAAATATTCTGTTATTTTAAATGTTTTTAAACATTTTAAATTTAAATATAAAATCATTTAATGAATTTAATAAATTAAATTACCAATATTTTTAATATTGTTAATTTTTTTTCACTTGTAAAAGGCTGTGCCGAAAATTTGTGAGTGTCAATAAAACATCGATTTAATTACTGATTCACGGTGAAATATTAAAATGAAAAGAACTCAGAGGTGAAAACCAAAAGAACTTCCTATAATAATAATATTAATATAAGTTTAGAACATGAAGAAATTTTTTCAATTTCTATTGATATTTTTTATATTTTGAAGATGACTTTTTTATTTCCTATTTTTTATTTTATTAAATTTATTGTAAAAAGCAACATTGCTGACGTCAGTTTATTTTTAACTTCCTTCCCTCAAACTTCTTCAAACCCCCTCACTCCCTATTTTGTTGACATAATTTGACCGACTTATACCGCACATCTGTATCCTAGGCTTTACCTGAATAGTCGAGATTTCTGACCAATCTTGTGAGTTCTCCTTGTAAATATCTCTGAAGATGAATCCTTTTCTGCAATTTTGGTTTGTTAGCTTCATCGATGCATTATAAACATAGCTTTTTATTAGTTATATTTACAGTGATAAATTCACTGAATCTTTATTGGAAAATTAGTATTTCCATCTTCTTGTTTATTATCAAACCAAGCAGGACCAATCGCAATATCAGCTAATCATGGCATACTACTGCTATGAATACCTTTAATGTTTTATTTAGAAAGAGCTTGCCAGAAACATTAAAATCTATTTTTATTTCTCGTAAATCATTTTTGATCTACTTGACACTTATCTCTTCTTGCTTTGCATCATATTTTCAACTCCTTGAATTCTTCTAATGCTCTTAGTGCTCTTCCTCATATACTTTGAGTTTTTCTATGCTATCATCATCCAATAAATGTTCACTGAGTTGAACAACTTTGTCAGGACTATTTCTCACATTCTTTTCATTTGAATTCATGCTTTGATGTTTCTCTTACGGTCCCTCTTCCCACTTTTTATTTATAGTACTAAATACAAATTCTTTGAATACTATTACCTATTGATATAATTTTGCTGTGATTTATTAGCATGTTCACATATAAATTTTATTATTTTACTAAACGAACAAGAGTTATTAAAATGAAAAGAATAATAGAATTACAGATGAAGTTTTGTGCTAAAGTTTAATAAACAAGTAACCTTACAAAATATTTGATAATATATTTTTAGAATGACATAGCTTACAAAAAACAAGCCAAAGATGGATTGACTTGTAGCTTTATAACTCCTCGAGTTATGCGGGATTTTGTTGGATTAGAGGATTCCGATGGAATAAACAAACAAGCTCTGTTGAATTTCAGTTATTATTTAACTATTGGAAACATGGATGAGGCTTTCAAGTCAATGAAACTCATTAAAAGCGAATTAGTTTGGAGGAATATGGCGCGAATGTGCGTTAAAACTAGGAGACTTGATGTTGCTACTGTTTGTTTGGGTAAAATGAATTATGCTTGTGCTGCCATGCAGTTGCGCGAAGCTCGACAAAATTTACCCGAATTAGATGCCAAAGTAGCAATGTTAGCTTTACATCTGGATATGAAAGTAAAAAATTTTTCTTTTTTTTTATAATATTTGTATTTTCGTTTTTAGGAAGAAGCTATTAAATTGTTGGAAAAATCTCAAAGATATGACATCCTAAATGAACTTTATCAAGCAATGGAAGAATGGAACAAAGCTTTGGATGTTGCTGAAAAACATGACAGAATTCACTTAAAAACCACTTATTATAATTATGCAAAATATCTTGAGGAAGAAAAACGCTACTCAGAAGCTTTAGAAAAGTATTTTTAAGTTTGAAATTTTTGAAAATACTTAATTGTTGATTATTTTTTATTAATTACTTTAATTAATACTATTCATTTATTTGTTTATTATTACTATTATTACTATTATTATTATTATTATTATTATTAATTATTATTATTATTATTATTTATTATTATTATTATTATTATTATTATTATTATTTATTATTATTATTATTATTATTATTATTATTATTTATTATTATTATTATTATTATTATTTTTTTTCTTTTTTTTTTTTTTTTTTTATTATTATTATTATTATTATTATTATTATTATTTATTATTATTATTATTATTATTATTATTATTATATTATTATTATTATATTATTATTATTATTAATATTATTATTATTATTGTTATTATTATTAATATTATTATTATTATTATTGTTATTATTATTATAATTAATTATTAATATTTTATTTCTTTTTCAATAAAGTTTCGTTAAATCTGGAACTCATGCTTTTGAAGTTCCAAGAATGCTATTTAATCAGCCTGATGAGTTGGAAAAATTTATTCGAGAAAGACCAGAAAAGTTTTAATAATTGCCAATTTATAATTTAACTTTTAATTTAAAATCAGAGCTTTAAGGAAATGGTGGGCTCAATATATGGAGTGTTGCGGAGAAATGAAAGCAGCATTGGAATTTTACGCTGCTGCCCAGGATAATTTTTCTTTAGTACGTGCTTATTGGCTTTTGGGAATGGAAAAGAAAGCAACTGAAGTTTGCAATGATACTGGAGATAGAGCAGCTTGTTATCATTTAGCGAGGCAGTTCGAAGCTACTAATAATGTTGATCAAGCCATCCATTATTACAGCAGAGCAAAGGCATATAATAGCGCTATTCGTTTGTGTAAAGTTGGTGTTTAGGAAAAAGTTTATTTAGTTTTACTTTACTGTTTCAAAGGAAAATAAAAAAGATGATCATCTCGTTAATTTGGCGTTGCTTTGTAAACCAGAAGAGCAAGTAGAAGCTGCTTCTTATCTTCAAACTCGCAATGGTTATCAGGACAAAGCTGTAATTTTATTTCACAAAGCTGGACAGGTCAGTCGTGCAATAGACCTTGCATGCAAAACCAAACAATTTGGTGCTTTACAACACATTTCAAATGACTTATCAGACAAAGTTCATCCGGATCTTTTGCAAAAATGTGCATCATTTTTCATGGAAAACAATCAGTTTGACAGGGCGGTTGACATGCTGGCGTCAAGCAAACAAGTAGTATTTCGATATATCTGTCACATTGTGACTTTTGTAAAATAGTTATGGGAAGCATTGAAGTTATGCGTGGATTATAATGTTCCAATGACTGAAGAATTGGCTGAAAAGCTGTCACCTCCGAGATTAAATGAAAATATTGAACATACACAAACATCAATATCAAGAATTAATTCTAGTCCTCATGAATACACAGAAGCAGAAAGATTGCGTCTTCTAGAAGGAATTGCTGAAATAGCTCTCAGTCAACGGCAATATCATCTGGCTTGTAAGAAATTCACTCAAGCAGGAAATCAAATGATGGCCATGAAATCATTGCTTAAATCGGGAGACACAGAGAAAATCATACGATTTGCCAATATTTCCAAGACAAAAGAAGTGTACGTATTAGCGGCAAACTACCTTCAAAATCTAGACTGGCGAAGGGATCCTGATATTATGAAAAATATTATCACTTTTTATACCAAAGGCAAAGCTTTAGAGCGCCTAGCTACATTTTACGAGGCTTGTTCTCAGGTAGTCTTTCTTGATTTTTCATAATTATTTTATGAAATTCTTTTTTAATTTCGATTTTATAATGTTTTGCGATATTTTGTACTTTGAAATTTAAACTAATTTAATAAAGTAAAGTAAATTTTTTAAAAGTTGACCTTAAACTTTCAACAGAGAATATCGATTGAATGATTTGCTTAAAAAACAAAATATTTCTTTAAAAAGCTTCACCAAAGATAGATTCAAACACATTCAATATTCATAATAATAATTATTATTATATTTGATTCATCCTGTTATACCAAGTTATGTCAATACTTGGCTATATATAGTCGTTTGTTGATCATCTGGGAAGATGGACAATGTTGAGCGATCCTTCGCAATTGGCATTCACATACAAAGCTATCCGTATGAGAAGCACTCGTCTGTCAAATCCAAGCCTATGACTTCGAGCAATTGCTTTGAGCCCTATAGACTGAGGTTTTAAGGTTTTGCCTTGTAATATCAACTAAAATGATATATGCAAATGTCACGTCGCTACTGTTCATCAGTTGGGAGAGTTTTAGTGACATACAGACAGACAAATATATTTTCGCTTTTGTATATTAAGGTATGAAAATGAATGTAATTTTTTATGGAGTTCCTGATACCCAAAAATACGATAACTCATCACACGTTGGAATTTGACTGCCCGTTCATAATTTGGGTCGTTATTAAGAAAATGATTTTTAATGTAGTTCAAAGTTTAAGACCTTTTTGAATTATTTTTGCAGTGAGTGGGGCAGGCTCGTTTATTTCTTCTTCACTATTATTTTCTGGATCTTCGGCAGGATATAGTAATATTTTAATAACATCATAATCCAGATGAATCGTATTAGATATTCTGATTATTGTACGGGAGAAATACAGGTTCGTTTTATTTAAAAATGTTTTAGCTTGGACATAAATCTTCTTCATTGAAAACTATTGTATTATTTGTTAATATATTTTAAACCTACCAAATTCAGAGTTGGTCAACTACTTTTCTCCTGAACTATATTTTGTTTTCTAATCTGCATTTATGAGGAGTATTATATATTTTTTTCAAAAATGGGACGAAATTAACATGCGCCGAAATTTCTAAAGAAAAAACTTTACAAGAAACAAACATAAACTATTAGCAATGGAAATCGCATACAAACATACAAATTCCCATATCTAGAAAAAGGGGGAAATTGCATAACTTCTAAGACTTTTAAAAAATTCGCTTGAAATCGTTTTGAAAAACTGCATAACTTCAAAAACACATAAAAATCACATAAAAAAGAATTGACTGTATCTATTTTTATCGGTATTATTTAAACATTGTTGTGACCCCAACAATAAAATTAATAGGGTTGCTTCTCAGTCATTGTATTTTTGCAGCTAACTATTATGTTTTTGACTTCTAAATATCTGATTTTATTTATATTTTATACTTCATATGCACCATATTTTTGTTACAAATTTTTGACTTAACTAAGTACGTAGGTAATTTCGTAAGAAGAGTTGAAATGGCTAAACTTAATAAATCATATAAGCTTCCGACATCTGTCGAATGAATCATAGTATTGTATGTCGCTTCAGTGTAGCGACTGTAGTCAGCGTAGGAGTATCGCTTAAATTTAAAATGAGAGTAAAAAACCACCGACTAGCGTAAACAAATTATTTTCAAAAGATCTCAGACGACCCCTGGCAAATTGGCATGTGATCCCCGTTCGGGTCATAACCCATCAGGTTGGGAACCGCTATCATAAATCATCTGCAGCTCTTCACGTTTCTTATTTTGAACAACTAGTTATCATAAAATTGAATTTAAAGATAATAGTAAAATATTTAGTGTTAATTTGAAAATATTATGTGGCACTCAGTTTACAAGACACTGAACAAAAGAAATGAATATCTAAAGTTATTTTTTATTAAAAACATGAAAAATAAATTAATTTCATTTTTACAATTTGACTCTTGAAAACACAAATCGTTTAGAGATAAATTTATAGAGTTTACAGTGAAGATCTATTTTACTACTTTAAAAATTTTCAAAGTTAAATTAAACGTATAAATTTATTGCATAAAAATTTTATAATTAAATTCAAGTAAAAAAACTATAAATTAAAAATTATTATGATAAAATATATTAATAACTATGGAATAAAACGGTGTCCAACTTATGACATGTGGACCAAATGCGGCTCACTGCATCTTTCACTATAGCCCCAAAATTATTACACAACAATTCTTAATTTATAATTGTTTATTTAAATTAATAAAACAAAAAATATAATATACTTTACAAGAAAAACAAAATTCATAGAACTAAAATTAAAAATATTGCTAACGAAAAATAAAATTTTTATTTTTTCATTTGAATATTTAATGAAAAATTTTTTACTCGTGCGATTTCGTAAAACGAAGTATAATCTTTTTAGTATTAAATGTTATGTAACAAAATAATTAATATAGTTAGTACTGATTTTATATTTCATTATTTATCTGTCGTACTTAAATACATTTTTTTGTCACTTGTATTAAATTTATCATATTATTAACCACATTTTTTTATCAATAAAGGACTTCATTTAATTTTTGAAAAATCTTAATAATGTTTATTTTCACTGAAATTAGCAGAACTGCAAACCTTACATTAATTATTAAATTCAGCTCCTTGAATATAATATTTTTTATTAATTATTCACTTGATTATTATTTTTTTTTGAATATCAAAATAGATATGATAAACAATTAAATGATGCATGGCCAGCAAATATCCTGATAATTTGTAAAATGGCCTTCAGTAGAAAAACACTATTACTGGATTCAATAATTGAGATAATAATATTATTAATTTATTAAAAATTTAATTATCACACATCAAAATTTAATTTTTCCCCATTTTTAGAGTGAGATTGAAGAATATCAAAACTATTCCAAAGCCATCGGAGCTTTGGGAGAAGCATATAAATACTGGAGTAAGATGAAATTTGAATCAGAAAACCAGAAAAATGTGAAATTAGATTCCATCAGAAATAAGTGTACATTAATGAAAAAGTTTCTGGCAACAATTGAGTAAGAATTTCGATTTTTTTTGTTAATTTTTAAGTATAATAATTAATTTTTATTATTTTATTTATATTTTTCATCGACAATTTATATTTAATAACATTGGTCTGCTTTAATATTTTGCAATTTATTTCGACAGGTCGGTTGTCAACATCAGGCACTAACAAATTCAATAAAAACTATTATACTTATAGAGCTATTAGTAATTATATGTGGTAATAATAATCACAATGATGAGAGTTATAATAATAATAATAATAATAATAATAATAATAATAATAATAATAATAATAATAATAATAATAATAATAATAATAATAATAATAATAATAATAATAATAATAATAATAATAATAATAATAATAATAATAATAATAATAATAATAATAATAATAATAATAATAATAATAATAATAATAATAATAATAATAATAATAATAATAATAATAATAATAATAATAATAATAATAATAATAAATCAAAGAACAAAGGCAAAGTTTTAATAATAGAAAAACGCCAGTTATATATTCTATATAACAACATTTCACTATATATTTCCACCGTTTATCAGTCTTCTTCAGGCTGGAAATTACATTAACAAAATCTAAATGAAAATAAGAAAATATTTAAACAAATTAACCAATAATTTTTTAATCAAATCGTATCACAAAATATAAAATTTTAATTTAAAATAAATAAACATGTAATTTAATTTTTTAAAAAACAAAAATTATCGTTTTAAATAAAATTTAAAATTATTTTTACATAACATTCCAAAGAAGATTACATCAAATACATAATATACACCATTCACATTCAATTATTTAAATACATTCAAAATACATGTAGACTGAACATTTTCAACATTAATTATTATATTTAAAGATTTTTACCAACAACGCCTCACATGTTATTCGTTCCCAATAATTACTCATATTTTTTGCAATTTTCTTGAAATCAGACATACATTTTTTCTTACTAGTTCATTTCCAAATGTTAATCAATCCATTCAGTCAACAGTGCTCAAGAAATGGAGTGCAGAGGATGACAGGCAGTCTCTCCAATGATTGTGGCATTACACCCATTACATGAAAATTGATAAACAAGCTCAAAACAGAGACCAACTGGAGTTGGAGACTTATTAATGAACATACTACTAACTTTACAAGACTTTGAAACAATCCTAAACTGGGTTTATCTACATGTTTGAAGATCTTATGCTTAAATTCTCTGAAACCCTCGGAATAAGGCAATGCCAACATACGCTTTGGTTCAATGTGTTTAGATCAATTTTGTTCAACTTTCAAACTTGACAACTTAATAATTTCAGAGTTAATATGAATATTACCCCCAGACAAATCAGTACAGCAATCATGAGAATTCAACACGCACTTATCTACATTCTCTTCTGTCATACGCTCAAGAAAATATTTAGAATATTCTATAGGTTTTCTTGAGCGTATGACAAAAATGACTGTGGATAGTCTCGTGTTGCACATGAGGAACAAAAGTTTTCTACATTTTTTAAAATCTGAAGTTAATAAAATTTTCAGAAGAATTTTTATGCTTCTAATTACCTAAAACGCATTATTAAACATAAGTAATAGTTACATTTTGATAATCCACATTTATTTTCAAACACAACCGCTTATGAATCCTGTTGAATTGATTTTGTGAAATTTTATGTGGAGCTTTAATCGCATCAAGCAAATATGTTCTCAGTTTCTATTATTTGCTATCAAGATAATATATTGTTTTTATATTTACAACACTTTTTGGTGCGTTCAAATATTGCCATGATGCAAACACTGTATTATTTTGCAATTGTAATTTTTTATATTGTTGTATTTCTTTTGCTTTCTAGACGCAAAATTTCAGTATTCATTTATGCACGTATTCATTTACTGTAATGGTCTTTCTTATTGGTAAAATGCTAACAATGGTCACCGACAGTGTTTCATTTTATCTGTCTGTTACCTCCGAAGCCCAATGCTGCATATCGGAAACATGGCTTCAAAATTAAGAGAAGCCTCCAAAAATTATAAAATAAATTTTTCTTATTTCACACGCTTTGTTTGATAAAAGTTTGCATTTACTGTAAAATTATTTTTCCACACCCAGAAGTCATCTTGTGCTAAACATGGTTAAATAAAACCATACATTTTCCCTGTAAGCATTCTTATTGGCACTCATCAACTGTAAACAACTAAATATTCTTTTGCTTACTCAATTCTATAATCAGCTTTTAAAACTAATTTTATACTCTATTCTCCTATTTATTACATTTTTTATTTTTAATTATAAAAATACATTTTAAATATTTTATTCTAAATGCAAAAAACGTTAAGATGGGGAAAATAATTTAAAAGATTAAATATTTCTATATATTGTTTATTTAAAATAAAAATTGGTTTTCTCTCTATTATTTCTAAATGGACCTCAGGACTTCTAACCTCACCACTATTTTCCTGATTTTTTTGGTTCAATCGGCCACAGCTGCCGAATGCTCTCGCTACGATTTATTTCAATTTTAACAATATAAAAATATTTTTAAATTTTTATATTAATTTATCGTATCATAATAATAATAATAAATAAATATTTAAATAAATTTGGCAACGATTTAATTAAAAGATAACGCCAATAAAAAAACTCTTCGTACGATATATTTCGACACCATAACTGTCATCATCAACCATCGTTTATGAAAGGTATGTGGATGATATTTTTCTTGTATTTGAAAATCAGAAACATGTAGAACCGTTTTTGCATTTTATGAACAGTTTACATAAGAATATTGTATTCACATGTGAAACGGAGAAAAATTCATCGATTGCGTCTTTGGATTTGCTAATTCAACGCAAAGATAAACATTATGAGACAGAGGTTTATAGGAAACCAACTGATACTGGTCTTTATACTTCTCCAGAAAGCGTTTGTGAATTTAAGTATAAGAGAAATATGGTGAAGGAATTGATTTATTGTTCATGGTCTTTATCTTCTACTTTTGCTAATTCAGTAAAAAGTGTATATAAATTGGTTGAGTTGTTGATAAAGAATGGGTATTCTAAATCATTTTTATTGTTGATGATAGAAGAGACTGATGACAAATTGATTAAAAATCCTAAGGATCCATGTTTTGGAAAGTCTGAGTGTAATTTGACAAATGAGTGTGAATTGAGTGTTGATCTAAATAATAGTAAAAATGAATATAAAAAAATTGAGCCTAAATATTGGTTAGTATTACCTTACTCTGAAGGTTTTACAAATTATAAGAGGAAGTTAAGTAAACAGATGGGAAATTTAGAGTATAAGATCGTCTCTAATTCGTGTAAGGTACACAATATGTTTATTAATAAATCAAAATCTCCGGTTGGATTGTGCTGTGATCTCGTTTATCAATTTACATGTAATGGGTGTAATGCCACATACATTGGAGAGACTTCACGTCATCTCTGTACTCTAGTTCTAGAGCATTGTCGATTGAAGGGTTTGACCAATATTAGTGAGCACAATAGAGGCTGTAAAAGTGAAATAGGAATGTCTGATTTTAGAATTTTGTTGAAAAGTTTTAATAATTATTGGGAACGCGTGATATGTGAAGCATTGCTGATAAGGTCATTGGATCCAAAGATTAATGTGCAGAGTGCTGTGACTACGAATGTTTTGAATGTTTTTAAATAGTTAAGTATGTTAAATCACATGTTTATGTATTGTTTTTTTAAAAAAACTTTTTTAATATTATTAAAATAATTTAATTTATAAGTTACATTATTTTTTAAAATTATAATATAGATAAAAAATTATAATATTTATATAAATAACATTTTAAAATTAATAAAAAGTATTTGAATATTTTTTAAATGTTTATTTATTACAAAATTACATTAATATAAAAAAAATAATTTTTTAAATTATAAGTTAATTCATAATATTTTTAGTTGGTTTTGTGTACCTGAAATGACAGTTATGCTGTCGAAATATATGTACGAAGAGTTTTTTATTGGCGTTTTCTTTTAATAATAATAATAATTACATATTGCAAATCTTTCCCTAAAGATGATACATATTTTTATTATTAGTAATTCCTCATTAATCTTTTTACTCTTTTATATTTTTTTCCATAAAGATCTCATAAAAGTTTCTGCTGGGAATATATTTCCCTAGACATTTTAAGAATACAGTCAACAAATTTTGATTTTTTTCCTAAACATTCTAGTCTAATTCTACACCTTTAGAATGTTTGAAACTTCTCCAGATGAAGCTATTCACCAGTGCCAGCTGCTCTTGGATGAGCCCAACATTGACGTGGCTATTAGATATGGAGATATCTATTCTCACATGATTCAATACTTTATTCACCAAAGCAAATTTAAAGCAGTATTTATTTTCTCTTAAATTGTCAAATATTCCATTTGGATTTTACTAAGGCATATGCTTGTTTGGATGAGATGAAGAGACGGATCAGAAATCCCAGTATCGTGACAGCATACATTGACGTAGCCACATTTGAATTCCTTCACAAATCCCTCGGAATTCCATTCCGTCAGCCTTCTCAAATCGAAACTGAAAAGTTTCTCATTTGAATTATTTGAATTAAGTAATAATTTGTAAATAGAAAACAATTTTCTGACAATGAAGATGATATAATAGACGATGGAATAACCGCAGCAATAGACGAAGACTGACATGTCTTATGCATCCAATGCTCTGTATTAAAATAAAGATAACTTTTATATCCAAATAAAGAGAAAAATCTTGTTAAATCTGTATTGATTAGTGGGAATATGGATAATATTGATTAATAAAATTATTGAATTTTGTTTGAATATTTAGTGCTATTGAAAATTCAAATGACTAACTCTATCAATTGATTGATGGGAATTGATTTTTTGGCATAAAGCTCTTTTCGATGACAGAATTGAATTGGTTCTAGGGGTCTATTTGGTTGGAAAGAAAGTTCTGTCGTATTTTCAATAAAACATTTGAATCAAATTAAAAATATATACATTTAATTTTTTTGAATAATATAATTTCCATTATTTGTAACCAATTGTTGCCATCTTACAGGTAGCTGGTCGATCCCGCTCTTATAAAAATTCTCGTTTTTGGACTGAAAATACTCAGCCACTGCCTTAGAAACACCTTAGAAAGAATTACACTTTTTTCATGTAAGATATTTTGCAGATGCAATGTCAGGTGAAAATAGTGGATGACTAAGAATTTTCCATCTAAACGCAGTCAGTTTTTGTTGTTTCACCATTGCAGTATATAGACTAGCATTATCATGGTGAAACAAGATACCTTTTCTGATTGCCAATGCAGGCCTTTTTTCGTCCAGGTCGAGAATCTTTTTCTAGGCTCAGATCTCCGGAACGAAATTTTCTAAACCATCTTTGACAAGTACGAACATTTATAACACCTAGTCCAAACACTGCACAAATGTTTTCACATGCAATCGACACGTTATTTTCTCATACTCATACTCATACAATGTCATAAATGCACTTTTTCGACTGACATCATTTTAACTTAAAATATCACAAGTAACTAACAAGCGTTATTAAAAATATGACAGAACTTTCATTCCAACATAATTTATTCTTTGGTTTCAAATAGCATATTGACTTCAATCATCATACCCATGAGTGTGAGTTGCTCAGTTTCTGTTGTTGTCTTAGTGGGTACTCGAAATGTTATAAACTGATTGTACTAATAATGCTTTAGTGTTATTTATTTAATTTAGAAGTTTGTAGAATCCGATAGAGTCTCCTTGAATAAAAAAAACAAATGAAGAGACAATCGGGGTGAATTTTGTGTCGTAGTGTTTAGGTATTTAATGAAAGACGAAAAAAATAAACTTCGTGAAATTTTCAAATAAATATATCAAACGTTAATAATGATTTCTTCCAATTTACTGGTGATCCACTAATCGCAGTATTCGACAAATTTTGGATTGGATATATTTCCTTTTATTTGATGGAATGGCTGAAGTTTTATATTTTGCTAGAGTATTCTTGTTTTTTTTATCAGTTTGCTGGATAATTGTCTGTTATTTAATTATAAATTGTTTTTTCAATTTCGTTTTTTACCTTTTCCAATCGATTCTTTTTTTAAATTTTTTATTTCAAATTTTATTATTTGTATTGTTGTTATAGTTAGTAATTAACCTACTTTAGCAAATTGATTTCTAATATAAAATTTCATAAAATAAAAAAAATAAAATAAATAAGTCGCAAACATAATACACAATTACAAAAAGTAACCAATAAATTGAACCATTACAATACCCATTTTCCTTTGTTATGATTGAATGTTCGGTTATGCATTTAATTGTCTTTTCCACAGAGTTTGTTTGTAATTGTTGGGTAAATTTCTAGTATTGTGTTGGGTATTGTGTTTATAAATTTTATGTTATTGTCTTCTGTATTTTTATACTGTTTTTCGATTTTGTGAACGGTTATTTGTTGTGATTTTTTTTTGAATTTTCGTTTGTAGTATTTTGTTGGTAGTTTGCAGTATTGTTTTGTTTCTACAGTCGACCAAGAGGTGATAATTTGGTTGGAAATCTGCGCCTAGAATCGCTTGTTTTACGTCGGCGATTATGAAATACCTATTGTAATCAGCGTTGTTAACGTTTATCATGAGTGGCTTTTTGCCATATGTTTTGATGCTGCTGCCAGATATTTTGTGTTTTTGTTTTGCACCGTAAAGGTTTCGCTTTCGACAAATGTGGGTGCTGTCATTGGCAGCTTTAATCGTTTTTTGTATTGTTTTTGTTGTAAGAGCAAGGTTTGTTGCATTTAAAAGCCTAGTCTCTAAATTTATTGTGGAAGTAACTCCAATTTTGGTTTTGATTGTAGTTGAAATTTCTGTTATTTGTTGGATTGTAGCGATTTTTTAGATATGGTCTTTCTGTCTCAAATTTTTTGTGATTATATTGATTTTTTCTTGACTCGTTCATTTATAAGTCGCGCAGGTTGTTTCTGAGGTTTTTATTTTCTGTGATTACTTCGTCAAATTTTGTTATTAGCGTATTTAATATTTTGTTTTATTCGTTGTTTGGGTTCTCTCTTTCAGAACTGTTTTCATTTTTTTCCCCACGTATTTTTGTTTCTATAAGTTTTGCAGGTTGTAGGCAAAATTTCGTCGTTAATTTTATCGTCTATATTTGCAAGCGTGTCCAAATCTGTATTGTTGTTTCCGACTAGTATAAGCCTGATTTCTGTTGGCATTGCTCTCATAAAAAGGTCTTTTGTGATTTTTTTTGATCCTGTATTAGTTATATCAGGTTTTAGGAATTCTAATTTTGTTTTTAGGTTACTTAAAAATTCTCTGGGTCTGTCAATTCCTAATTAGATGTCTTTTAAACATGATTCTAGAATTTCTCGTAGATTTGTTTTGTTTCTGTTAGTGAATGTGTTGTATAGCCTTTCAAAAGGGTTTTCGTCTTTGGCAATTATTACGATTCGGTCTGCTATTTTGTTAAAAATGTGTCTGGGTAGAGATGATATTAATGCGAGCATAATGTTTTTGATGACTTTATGCTCGATAGTGTCATAGTTAGCTTTGCAAACTCTAACCATTTTTGTAGCATGCCGTTTTCCTCGGTAAAAAGATTTGGGAAATTTGTCTTTTGGTTGATGATAGAGTTGATGTTGTTTAAATCGTTGTTGTTGTTATTTGATGCATTTGGTTTTGTTGTTTGTTGTGCAGATAATAAAAATCGAGTTTCTTTCAAAGGATATTGCCTATTGTGTTCGGTCAAAACTGTCTCTATCCTTTATACCTCTATAATAGGTATTCTAAAAGGTTTAGAGATGGAAAGAAAATTCGCGAGTGTGCGTTTTGTTTTTGTTTCTGACACCAATTATGTTGTTGTTTTAGTGGTTGCTCGAAATGTTATAAACTGATTGTACTAATAATGATTTAGTGTTATTTATTGAATATAGAGGTTTGTAGAACGCGATAGAGTCTCCTTGAATAAAAAAACAAGTGAAGGGACAATCGGGGTGAATGTTGTGTCTTAGTGTTTAGATATTTAATGGACAGACGAAAAAATTAAACTTCGTGAAATTTTCAAACAATAAAATTTATTAATCAAACGTTAATAATGTAAATAATAAATAATGAGTTTCACTTGAATGATTTCTTACAATCTACTGGCGATCCACTAATTGCAGTATTCGGCAAATTTTGGATTTGATATATTTCATTTAGTTTGATGGAATCTCTGAAGCTTTATATTTTGCTAGAGTACTCTTGTTTTTTTTATCAGTTGCTGGATAATTGTCCGTTATTTCATTATAAATTGTTTTTTCAATTTCGTTTTTTTCCTTTTCCAATCGATTCTTTTTATCTATTTTTAATTTTAAATTTTGTAATATTTTGTATTTTTCGTATAGTTAGTAGTTAACCTACTGTAGCAAATTGATTTCTAATATAAAATTTCATAAAATAAAAAAAATAAAATAAATAAGTCGCAAACATAATACACAATTACAAAAAGTAACCAATAAATTGAACCATTACAGTACCCATCACTGGTACTGTATGATATGGTTGGATGTAATTGAGGAGGTGATCACATAGAACTATTTTCTTCAAAGCACACCTATTTCTTACTATCGGGCGATAGGTCTTACTTTTTTATGCCCTCATTCGTATCAAAACCATTGCTTGTTTAACATCTATCTCCGAATAAACTTTTTTAGGGAATCCATTACTACCTCTCGCTTATCTATTCATTACAATTTAAACAAGGCCTAGTCTATCTTGTGCTAAACATTTAATAATTAATCATTAAGTTACTTGAATTGTTACTGGGGATATAATTGCGTCAAAAAAATGTACTCACTAATCTTTACAGCTTAACAGCAACGTAATACTTCAAGTATCAGAATAAAAAAAATCTTAAACTCATTCTTTTCTTTAAGTTTTCTACAGCCTTACCATATAGACTATTGTTGAGCAACTTATAATAATTTTTATCAAGTGTGTTTGTTGATTCAGCTTTGAGTTTGGTGTTAGTATCGATATAACTTTTAAAAATAGGTTCTTGTTTAAATTTGATAGCTCGATGAATATTGACAACTTGCATGCCTAATAATAAAAATATTTGAGCAATCGCCAATGCACTACATAATTTTGCTTTGGATTATGCGTTAAAAGTAATTTCTCTACTTTTGAAACACATTTCTTTTCTTCACCAATAGCGAAATCATCCAATAAATCATGAATTTCATTTGGAATTTTCAAATCAACCTCCACAGTATATCCATAGGAAAACTTTTCTAACTCCAAATTCTTGCAATCTTCTAAAATACTATCAAGGCTATCATGAATCCAACTAAATTTTCCACAGGGTAAACTTTGACTTAAAGCCCATCCATATAGGTTAGTGATGTCGATATACAATAACTCTGTATCTTCAGTAGTTTTCACATGATGCTTATTAACAAATGTCAAACCACCGCAAATTCCCCCTTCATAGAAATTATAAATTTCCATGTCTTGTAATAATTCAATGGATTTTTCCAATGCTATTAATGCCCAATTCCATGATATACCGGGAATACCAAAGAAATTCAAAGGTTCTAATCTATTATGAGATATAGATTTCGACCAAAATTGTGGAAAAAAGTCGGCAAGCAAGAAAACATCCAATTTCAAATAAATCATCATATAATCCAATAAAGTGTTGCAGTTTATTTTTTTTCTATATTTTCTTTGCCTTTTGATATTCATCTTCTGTAACTTCTTTCATATGTGGTTTCCAAAACTTCTAAAGTAGTTGCAAAATTATATGGGAATATTACTTTTGAGTTAACTATAGTAACATCGAATACCGATTTTGTTAAGGGTAGATTGTTCAATGTCTTAACAGCTTTATCCAATGAATCAATTAAAAACTGGTATGAATCAATAAACCGTATTCTAAGTCCACCAACATATACCATAAGAGATAAAAACTTTTCACTACTAATTTAAATACATGATAAATTCCAATTGGGAAATTGATTTAATCCATACTTAAGGATATGATGTAAGTCATACCCCCGTAAATTATGAAAAACTTCAGGTAATAATTCTATAAGTTTTCTGGATAAATTAGACTTGCTACATGCAGGGTCAATATATTTTCCTGTAAAATGATCATGATCTTTAACCTTAACTACTAACTTTTTATCACACAACAAACAATATCCACTGATATAAAAAGAATTTTCTTCATCCAAAGTAAGTGGTTAAATCAGTTTGTGGCCCTCTTCTTTATAATATGAGTAGTAGGATGTGAGCGCGTCAGATACAAACCACCATGGCTTACATAATATTACATAACATCTGACCTCTGTCCACACTGTTACTACCTGGAGATTGACCTCTGTCCACTCAGTTGCTACATAATAATTGACCTTTGTACACTGTTGCCAGGTGACTGCACGATTATGTCACGTGCCCATTGGTCAGTCACTACCCGGAGACGCACTTATTACATACCGATTACCTAACTCTTGTTATGTCACGCAGTTGTGGACCAACACACTTACCTTCCACACACCTACCTTCTAGAACCTTCCATACACACCTACCTTCTAGAACATTCCACACACCTACTTTCCGTTCTTAAACCGTTTATACACACCAACCAACGATCACCGATCAACACGGATCAACACGGATCCGCATGGATCAACAATAATTGAGAAGAATTGTACAGATTTTAAATAATTTTAAATGAACCAAAATTTTGGACATTAAAACTATTAAGAAATTATATTTTAGAATTAATTAATTTTAGTATTCAATTTGAAAATACTACGTCTTTGGTTATTTAAGAGTTAGTTATTAACTTTTGATATTCGATTAAATATTTTTTATTGCATACATCGTTAAATGGCTCTATGTTTTTGTCTTTTATCAATATGGAAATTGTGTTACTTAGATTAAAACTTGTAATAAAGTATTGAATAATAGTATATTAATTTATCATGTATGTCCACTTAGTATAATATAGAGCCTGTTAAATATTTTAGTTTAAGTTTAGGATTCTCGATATAGTTTTCATGAATTTTATATCTATTTGAATGTCAATTTATATTACTAAAGAATTTATTGTGAATTTGATGTAAACTTTTAAGGAAAATGTATCAATTTTAGAGAGAGTATTCCAACGTATGAATATTTCAGAGTTTTAGATATAATGGAAAGGTTAGATTTATCACTATGGATTGGGATTTTGATCAATTTTACTATGTTTTAAAAGTTGGAATATCGAGTTTAAATGTAGTAAATTAATAGGGGAAATATTGAGTGAGAATTTTAATCGATTATTTATGACGCAATAATTATTTGGATATCAGTATGAGTAATTTCATATTATACAGTGTTAATAGAAATTAATCAAAGGTAAATATTGAGTAGAAATAATCATTTAATGTTAGATTTTACATAAAAATTATCAGTAATATATCAATTTTAAGGGATAAATAATGGCTAAATATTGAGTATGTACAGATAAATTTAGAGTTTTACGTAAAATTATCAGTAATATCTTCAATTTTAAGTGGGAAATTATTGCTAAATATTATTTATGTACGGAGAAAAGTAAGTTTTTTATGAAATTATCAGTAATTTACCAAATAAAGGTGAAAAGTATAATAATTGGTTACGATTGAGGAGCCTTAATCAAATATTTGTTGGGATATCAGCCCTCATCAGTCAGGTTATTACTATTGCGTATAAGAGAAATTCATTAAAGATTCTTACTGCATTTTAATAAATCTAGCTATTGCAGGATTTATGTAAACAGATTTCAATGTGGTAATTCATTAAATTACAGTCATTATAACTTTAGGGGTTAAATCCAATGTAAAGTATGTGTAGAGAAATCAATAATTTAGCTTTATATGTGGAATTATTGTCAGTAAATTGTAGCTTATTAATGCAATCTTTACTGGTAACATGATAGTAATTATAGTTTTTAGGTGAATCGAAGATGAATTCAAGCATTGAGTATATTTATCCTTTTTTGTCGATGATTTGTGGTATTTTGATGTTTATTGCTACTATGATAGAAATTCATTAAAATTTTATCGAAGATTTTAAGGTGGTTGGATATCCGGTTGTACATTAAAGTATATTAATTTTTATCAATATGCTAAAAAATATTGTTTTTCTTATTCTGTTAAATTAATTTTGTATTGAAGAAAAGTGTGTGTAGTTCAATAAATTGTTAAACTTTTAATAGAGATAATTAGTATATTTTTATAGAGGCAAATTCTTATTGTACGGTAACCATACATTACGACATTTGATAGTCAATTTAACCAACATATTTGTTGTACATGAAATTTTTCTAGACGATCTATTTGATTTTGCTTGAATCGTTATAATTACAACTTTATATATAAAGATTTGGAAACATTGTTGAAGTATTCCTTATAAGGAAACTTTAGAGTAATAAATTATGGTAATTGTAGCGTTTTACAATGCATGCAATTAGATTTGGATAAGTTTTAAATGAATTACGTTAATTATCGGTGATTAGCGACAAGTTCAACGTCTTAATAATTTTAAATGACTTCTGTTTTGTTGATTTATTGTAAAAGATTAATGAAATTATGTTCGGTTGAATAGTATGATTTCCTATTGACTAATCAATGCGGTACCAATAATATTTAAAAAATAATTTGAAGTGAGAAAGTATTATTTTAAAACATTAAAATTTGAATTTGAATTAATTTGAGTCGTTGTCATTGGTAATAAATAGAATTAACCAATTAAAATCAAGTATTCTATAATTTTATTTTCAAATTATTATTTTCATGAAAAACTGTAATTATTTTAATTGATAAATTTATTAGTATTTATAGATATCGAACGGAGGTTTTATTGTTTTTGACCAATTTTTAAATTCCAAATTTATCTTCAGGTAAAGTATTTTCAACAACCGGTTTTAGTTAAATAATAAGTTTTGAAAAATTCAATATGGTTTGTACATTTTCAAATTATTTTCAGAAAAATTACAATAAATATATCGAAAAATCTATTCAATTTTTCATCTATTTTTAGTTTAATAATAGTTTTATTGAAAAATAGTTTGTACGTTTTCAAATTATTTTCATGAAAACTGTAATAATTTTAATATATTGATAAATTTATTAGTATTTATTAGTATTGAGTTTAGCGATTAAATTTATCGAAAAACAGTGTCATTGTCAATAGCAATATGTAAATAGTAACAGCAAATCAAAATCAAGTATTTGGTTTCTACTTTTTCAAAATTAATTTCAAGAAAAGTTATTGAAATATGATTTTTATGTTGTTTCGAGAATAATTTTCTATTTAAAAATAAGTTCAGTCAATAATATTTCTAATTAATATTTCTAATTAACAATTGCATTTAATCAATTCTATCAATAATTTTACTAGTTTACTTACATCGACGATTAACAAATTTATATACTTTTTAATCTAATTATTTTGATAATTTCAATAGAGATTTTTAATTTAATATTCTTAAATTAAAATATAATAAATTTATTCATATTTTCAAACCATTAAAATCTTTAACAGGTACTTAAAAATTGTCAACGATTTTTAAATATATGTATGTTTTTTACCAATTAAGCAACTACTCTTTATTAAAGACATGTGTTATAATATACTTGGTATTTAGTAATTATTGGTATACATAAGGTTATAACTTTTAATCACATAGGATTAAAATTATTACCTCTTTTATCCTTTAGAGTTAAAATTATTAAATATTTCATTACTTTGGTTTAATATTGTTACATCTTTCATTACTTAGGGTTAAAGTGATTACCTATTTCTTTACACAGGGTTAAAATTCTTAACCTTTTAGATAACTTTATAACAAATCATGTAATAGTTTATCCATAAATTTATCGAAAAGTATTATAATATACATAGTTTGAATCATAAATTATTGAAATATTTAATAGGTATCACATAAGACCTGATGATTTTTAATGGTTATTTAATCAATGTTTGGTTACATAAAGCTTTAATGTCCGAAATTATGGGTTAATTAGCATGTTGTTAATGAATGTAAATCTAATTTTACACGTTTTGGTATCAACACTAAAAATGATGAGTTTTAATTAGTATGTAGATATTTTCAAAGCTCTTATTAAAAAAAAAGTTTATTTAGATATCATTAGTATCCACTTGACTGATATTGACAATATTTACCAAATACGTGTTTGTAATAAATTTACGTGTGAAAAATTGTTTGTCTCTTTTATTGTTGTGAAAGTTAAATTATTATTATCAATAGCATTATTATTATAAAGATTGTGGGAATTTTGTTAGCATTAATTAATCCAGTATGCATGAATTTTTAAAAAATATTTATATAAAACTTATGGGTCGATTATTCTTTATCAATTTATATAGTGAGTCCAGTGACTTATTTTCATAAAAACACTCAATCTAAAATAGTGGTTACAACGAATTTAGTTGGTATCGCTAATAATTTATAGAGTCGGATAAACTTGAATGAATTTGTAAATTAAGTACTCTTTTACCTGCAATGGTTTCGGATAATCTTTTGGACACTTCGAATTATGATCCTAGTCATTCTTTGTATTCAAGAAAACTTGACTCAGTAAAAGTAAATTCAAAGATGAGAGTAAGGGACTTGGATATAAGGAATGGGTTTTATTACGACCAAAATGCTATAGTCTTTTAGGTGAAACTGAAAGTAATAATGCAAAGGGAATTACTTTGGAAGGAACTGAAATAAAGCATCTTTCTTATCTTGATTGTTATAGAAACGATACAATTTTTTCTATTCCTCAAACGAGAATAGAGACGAGAAATCATCAGTTGTTTACTTTTAAAAATTGTATAATTGCTTTAAGTAACAACGATGATAAACGTCAATTGGTAGGTAAAAACAAAGGTTGTGCATTCGGACATTATTTAGGTATCAATGCCAATGATGTGGAAGATATTGAAGTCTTTAATTAAATAAATGTTGTCTTAAAAATGTGTTTGTCTTTTTATTCAATTTTTTTGTAATTATTATTATTATTATTATAAATTTGGGTAATAAAATGAGACTCTTAACAGTCTGGTATCGGTAATAATTCGTTGAGTCAGGGGTTCAAATCCTATCGTGGGCGAATTATTTTTTATTTTCAAAATTAAATTTTTTAATAGAATATAAATCAGGATATTTTATTTACTGTAAATTTCAAATTTTATAGAAATTGGTAAAGTATATCTTGTATAATTTAGTTTTTTACATTTAGTTAAGTTGAAATTTTAAACTTTGTGAATTATTTTCTTAAAATATTGAATTTTGTAAATCCAGTGTTCAAATTAAAGTTTTGAGTGACTTATTTTTAATTAAATAAACTATTAATATATTTTAATTGTTGTAAACTTAAATTTTAATGAAAATTATTAAATCTTTATGATTATTTTGATAGAATTATTACATAATATACTACTAACAAAATAGCCAGTAAGGTAAATAATTTAAGATTGAATATTTATTTTAAGACGAGTTTGAAGTTTATTTATTATGTTTAATGATTATTTTATATTTTTTTATGTAATAATATAATTAACAATTGAAAATTTCATGTAATTATAATTTTTTAATATATAACATGCAAGTAACATAAATCAATGAGGTAAACGAAACTCTTAAGTTTAAATGAATAGTACTATTGAGTGATTTTGTTAAGTCTACGATGATGGGTGCTGATTGGTATGGATCGGTGTTGATCGGTGATCGTTGATCGGTGTGTGCGTGTGTGAACGGTTTAAGAACGGAAAGTAGGTGTATGCAAGTTGGTAGGTGCCTGGAAGTTTCTAGAAGGTAGGTGTGTGTGGAAGGTAAGTGTGTTGGTTCACAACTGCGTGACATAACAAGTGACATAATCGTGTGTAATAAGTGTCCCCGGGTAGTGAATGACCAATGGGCACGTGATATAATCGTGCAGTCACCTGGTAACAGTGGACAAATGTCAATTACTAGGTAGCAAGTGAGTGGACAAAGGTCAATCTCCAGGTAGTAACAGCGTGGACAGAGGTAAGATATTATGTAATATTACGTAAGGCAAGGGGGTTATATCCTACTACTAATGTCGGAGCACAATATCTGTTCTATATCTGAAACCTTCAAAAAATTATAAACACAATTTTGACCAACAAATTGATATTAATTTCATATTTCGGTAAAGTTGTTAATCAATAAGAGTCCAGCAGAAATTGGCAAATGTTTTTGAAAATGAATGTCATCTTTTGATAATATAGATTCAAAATCTGCATAGATAACGAACGGAGGTGTTATCGTTTTTGACCAATTTTTAAATTCCAAATTTATCTTCAGGTAAAGTATATAATGTTGTATCCAACTGATTTTTCTTACATAATTCTTGATGTTTTTTAAATGCCTTTGGCTTTCAAAATCCATTTTGACAAATTTCACATTATAGACAACGAATCTGAACCTTACAATCAACGTTTTTATGACAATTCATTAACGTTTGTAAATTAGTCACTGCAGTATAATAGTACTTTTCACCTTTTTTTACCAATAATAAATATATTGGATCCACTCCAGTTACTTTTGTTCGATGAATTATATCCAAATATGGGTGTTTCATAACAATATCTACTTTATTCACATGAGTTAAATTACTACATTAATTGCCAAACCCGGATTTTTCTTCTCAAAAGTCGGGATATCACAAAGTTTCATTGGCATGTCATTAGCATCGTATACTTATTCCTTCATATACTGAAAATAGTTTCTTAATCTGTCTCTATCTTTCTTAATTTTATCAGATTTCAATACAGCTAAAATACTGTATATGAAACATAAATTATCTTTATTTTGCACGTTAACTATTGCCTTTTTACTTATTAATCCTTTAGGTGTGGGAATATAACTATTTCCAGATAGTCTAGATATATTGGAGACCTTTGTTATTTTAAAATTTAATTCTAGTATTCGGTTTAATTTCCAACTACCTCCTAATATAGTTCGCTCAACAATCTTTTCATGTAATTTCTTTATACCATCTTCGAGGAAAGTACTAGTCATAGGAGCAGCACGATTTGATATAAAAACTACTTTGGTTTCCATATCTTTTTCAAATTCCACTTGAATTCCAAATTGTACTTTTGATCTTTATAGTTCGACTAATGCTATTTTTAATTTTTCCACTAAAGAAGATGGAAGCACTATTTCCTTAACGTTATACTTATCGATATTCTTTTTTATAATTTGATGTGAACGTAATAAGTCGTACTCAATTTCTGGTTCGACAATAATATCCCTGTCCAATTTGATTACTATTTTTTATAATTATTTTTTCAAATATTACCGACGTGATGGTACTTTTTCTTTTTACACCAGTTAAATAAAGACATTTTATCATCATTAAATTGGGTCAAATGTGCTCTATGATCATTATAAAATTTAGGGTAAGGGTTAGAAGTCTTGGTCTGGCATATAGAACACAAATAATAATTTTTGATTTAATTAATTATTTAATTATTTAATTACAAATAATAAATAAAATGATACTTACATAGATTATTTATCATCACAGATGACGAATTGGCATAAATGATTTTAGAATCATCATAAATAATTGTTTTAGTAGTTCATAAATAGTTCTATTAACAGAATATTCGACATTTATATCATCTAAATTAAGGAAAATAAATGCATTAAATATAAAATATATTTCCATTTCTATCTACAATTTCACCAGTGTTGGATTCAGTAACTGAATTGATTGCATTTAAATTATCTAAATTAATATTATTATAAATTATTAAATAAATTTACCGAGGTTTTGAACAAGTTCACCGGCATTCAAAACATTTTTGTTAGAGCTCATTTTAAAAGTTAGGTTGTTAGTAATAATGGTTAAATTTTGAAAGCATTTGGTTTATATACTAAGTGATAACATACATCAACCAATCAAAATTGAGTAAAAGGTAGGAAATTATTTTGAGTCCACCAAACAAATTTGAGTAAATATTAGAAAATTACTTCGATTTAATCAAATAATTCACACACACATACATTATATTACTCATACAACTATCACACACAAATGCATGTCATCAACCAATCAAAATCATACATTGGTATTGCATCGATATTGTATTGATATGAAAGTTATGAAAGATATGAAAGTTGCATGAAAGTTATAAATTATTTCTTCGAAGTGCAACAAATTAATAACTTATTTTTATCAAATTCTAACAAAAATAAGAAAATATTGTAGTGAATTGCACCAAAATATTTAAATATTACAACCAATTAATAAAATATTTCAACCAATTCTAACAAAATAAGAAAATATTGCAGTGAATTGCAACAAAATACTTAAATATTACAACAAATTACTAAATTATTTCATTAATTTGTAATTACGCTACGAAATACTGCAACCAAGTTATAATATATTTCTTCAAATTTAATCATAATGATGTTGGGCCAGAACACAAATAGCCTTGAAAATTGTTTAAATGCATCAGTAATACAGCACGAAAACCCAGTACCAAGATAACTTAAAATACAATATACAACACCAACTAAACACTTTAAAATCTGAGAGAATATAAATAAATATAAAATCAAAAAACATAAAAGTAAAATAAAATAAATACAAAATGCATCAAGAACCGCACGAA
The DNA here is from genome assembly GCA_022537955.1 of Schmidtea mediterranea. NCBI lineage: Eukaryota > Metazoa > Platyhelminthes > Tricladida > Dugesiidae > Schmidtea > Schmidtea mediterranea. The sequence goes on from CM039679.1 coordinate 86,054,717, forward strand.
ATTTACATAAAAATAACATAATAACAAGAAAGTTTGACCAAAAAACGACAAGTTATATAAAAGTAAAAATCAATGAATTAAATGAATAAAAATAAAATATTTTTGTCTGAAAAAATTTAATTATAAATATTAAATATAAATTACCAATTTAAATTAAGAAAATAATAAAAATTTAATTTAGATAGCACAAATAATTTAAAGGTCAAATTTTGTTTTATCCCAATAAAAATAACAAGCAAGGTTAAGGTCAAATTATAGGTATATATACTGATGTGTTTTGACAAATTATAAACTTAATTTCAGTCTTTTTTTGTAGTCTTATTTTTCAACAAAAATTCTAGTTTGTGTGTATAACTAGCTGAGAGCCGTGCATTCAGACAATTAACACTGGTAAGTGTTTTGTCTGAACACGTTAACTCTTAGATAGTGGACGAGTATTGATTTACCTGATTACTGCTTTGTGAATTTATGAAGTGTTATGAATTAATGCCATATGAATTATGATCACGATGATTTTATGAATTAATGCCGGACAAACTAATGAATAATTCACGGTGATTTTTATGAATTTCCAATTGTCATATTTGACCAAATGAATTTATTTACGATGTAGTATGCCAAATAAAAATTTAAAGCCAACAATCTTTGTGCATCGAGGCTTTTACTCAACTCCTATGGTAAACTTATTTATTCTATTTTTTCCGGCCCACAGCCAAAACATAATGCAAGGAAGTAAAATTACACATAACAATCGAACTGTGTAAGTGCGGTTTATCCGCCAATAGTTCATGCCCGTGAAAGTTCCGGCGTGAGCAACGCAGGAATCCGAACGTCAAATCATTGAACTAAATAGCGAAAGGGGGTAGCTTGAGGGTGGGTCTTTTGGCTCAATTTTCTTGCACTCAATTTCGATAAAATCGACATAAACCTTTTAACCACAATTGGCCAAAAATCACTAACACCGAGTAGTCCAGTGGGCACTCATTAAATATAATATGAACATCAATAGATCATAAGGACAAAGAGAGGGAAAGGATAGCAGGGAAAATTGCGAGATCGTTGCAACAGTTGAAATGAATAGTCATCGGAAAAAGATTAATCCGAACGACTAAAATCATGAAAAATAATGTTTTAAATAATATATAAGAATTAAATAAATTATGTTAATTGAGACGGAAAATATGGGCGGACGCTGCTCAAATTTTCCGAATTAATTAAAATACTTATCGAAAATAGGAAAAAAAGTGGAATGCAGCTCAATTGTTTGTATAATATTCTTATAAAACTGTAAAATAAGGGCGGAACGCTGCTCAAAATTTCCGAATACTTTATCGAAAACTGTAAAATAAGGGTAGATTACGGCTAAACTTTTATATAAGTAAAATATTTTCATAAAGCTGAGGAATAAGGACTGATCCCTACAAAAAACTTAATAGTAATAATGATAATAGTAAGAATAATGGTAATTATAATAACAATAGCAATAATAATAATAATAATAATAATAATAATAATAATAATAATAAGAATAATAATAATAATAATAATAATAATAATAATAAATATAATGGTAATGGTAGTGTTGGGGTTTTGTCGGTGATTTGAAAAGGAATTATTGTCAATCTGACTCCAAGCGTGCTTTTAAACAACAGTAACGAACTCCAAACGATATAAACTTTATTGATTAATACACTTTATCACCACTTTAAAATGACACAACGAATTATCAATCAATCACAATTAGTGCTTATTACAACCCTTCGGGAAGAATAGCACTTTTCGTATCAATTGGCTTTACAATCAACTGACTACTGCGGTGGGTTTCTGAGATCAATAACTCTGATTAAGTTGCTTTGCTTTGCTTTGACTTGGCTCAAATTCTGTTTTAAATATCTCTTTAATTTCCTTTTTTCTTGTCTTTCTTTTTCTTCTGTAATTTTTTGTCTCCTGCAAAATTTCTTGTTTTATTTTTTTGTGTGTTTTTGATTTCAATTGCGCGTCCTTTTTATACTCCATCATCCAATAACACTTACTGATGTCGAATAGAATTTCTGATATCTTTTAACACTAATTCCTTTTGGGCCTCCATAATCACTGACAGCTGTCTAGATAAATCATTTTTTAGAGGTGCCCTTTCCCGGTTTCCCAAACAACATTTCTTCCCTTATCTTGAAAGAGCTTTCGAAATAACGTGCAAATTTCCTTTTTGTTTTTATTTTCCTAAATTTGCACTTGTTAATTATAAATGACCTTCTTTTATTTAATTGTCTGCTTTTATTGATTTTCTCTTATTCCCTTCTCGTTATTCGACATTTCTATTTCATTACCTTTTCATTAAGCTCCAGAACCACAGCTTAATCACTAATGATTGTTTCCCCCAATCATTTTACATGTTTATTAATTATTTTACTTTATTATTTAGGTATCCTCAACAGTAGTAATAAGAATAATAATAATAGTAATAGCAGTAATAATGGATTAGAATAATACATATAATAGTAACAATGATATGGCTAATAACAATAATAGGGAACATAGTAGTTATAATAAGGATAAGGGTAAGAGAGATACTGTGTGGATATTTAATATAACAAAGGGTTTACAGGCCATAGAAAACTCATCAATACGGACAACGATAAGAAGGACTAAGCAAATGGACATAAAGATAAATGATATGAGAGTATAGGTTAACATTTGAAGGAGATAGGAGAATAATAGGACCTAAAAATCGAAATCGAGCACAGGCCTTCTATCGGCAGCTCGTTGGACCCATGAATCGTTCGGTCAATTATAGCATTAGCAATAACACTCACTTTTTGCGGACGATCCACCCACTCGAACACAGTTCCAACGTTGCTTAGCAACGGGTGCCGAGTGGTAAGCGAAAAATATTTGTATGGGGTTGACTGGGTAACAACCATATAGTTTCAAAATATCAACACCCAGAAACCCACCAATGATAAATAATTTCATTAAGTTCTAACAAATTAGAAAATATTACAGTTAATTGTAGTAAAGTACTTAAATATTACAATAATATTTCATTAAATTGCAACGAAGTAAGAAAACATTACAGTCAATTATATTGAAAAGATAAATTATTTAATTAAATTATAACATATTTTTTCGAATTGCAACAAATTATTTCGTCAAATTGAATCAAAGCTATAAAACATTACAGGAAATTGTATCAATTTAATTAAACATTACAACAAATTATTTTTCCAAAATTATTTCATTGTAATACACTGCATTTTACTATGAAAAATCCTAAAATTACATAATTCACAAAATATTGTTGGAGTTGTCGGTGAATTTGAATAGAGATTATTATCGATCTGACTCCAAGCGTGCTTTAAACAACAGTAACGAACTCCAAACGATATAACTTTATTGATTAATACACTTTATCTCCACTTTAAAATGACACAACGAATTATCAATCGATCACACTTAGTGCTTATTGCGACCCTTCGGAAGAATAGCACTTTTCGGATCAATTAGCTTTACAATCAACTGACTACTGCGGTGGGTTTCTGAGATCGGTAACTCTGATTTAATTGCTTCGCTTTGCTTTAACCTTGCTTAGTTTCTGTTTCAAATTTCTCTTTAATTCCTTTTGTTTTTCTTTGTCTTCTGTAATTCTTTGTCTCCTGCTAATTTCTTGTCTCCCGCAATTTTGTCTTATTTTTTTGTGTTGTTGATTTCAATTGCGCTTCCTTTTTATACTCCATCATTCAATAACACTTACTGCTGTCGAATAGAATCTCTTACCGCTAATTCATTTTGGGCCACCATAATCGATGACAGCTGTCCAGATAAATCATTTTTTTGGAGATGTCCTTTCCCGGATTTTCACAATATTTCTTCCCTTATTTTGAAAGGGCTTTCGAGATGATGTGCGAATTTTGAGAGCGACATGCGCTCATTTTAACATCGAATCACAACTATCAACCAATTTATTATGTTCATAATTTATGTAAACGCAACTATTGTATTCTACTGACTTATTAGTGTTAATGTTTCAGGTTAAGTTTCATCTTAATTTATCAATCAAGTGTTTTTTCATTTAATTCTTATAGCTTAATCATTTATTTTTAACTAAGACTGATATATAAATAAATTCGACCAGATACAGCATAGAACATAAGATCCCATAAGATGAATGTTACCAAAAAGGCTTTTCCCATGCTAATGTGGTGCACTGTTGACTGAGAATTTTAATCAAAGTAGTGTTTTTAACATTTCTTTTTCATTCTCTTTTTATGAGGCTCCATAACCACATCTTACTCACTTCTCATTGTTTCCCCCAATCATTTTACATTATTTTATTCCATTATTTAGGTATCCTCAACAATATCATGTGTTTAGTACACACAAAACACTATTTCAAATTTCTGATCACGACACATTATAAGGAATTTAATTTTACATATACTTTATTACAACAGAAACTCTATAAAATTTTGTTAAATTAGTAAAAGTGCAAATTTTACAACAAAACATGTGAGTAGGACACACATCACAACACTTCAAATATTTGAACAAACTATATTATAGAGATTTCGATTTTACATATACTTTATTAACATACAAATTTGATAAAATTATTGAAACTATGTAAAAAGTATTATTTAGACAACAAAACATGTGTGCAACACACAAACCACAACATTTCAAATCAAGTCATATTATAGAAACTTTAATTATACATGTAAATTATTAAAACGAAAACATAATGGACTTATGTTAACTAGTTTAAAAAGGGCATAAATCACAACAAATCATGTATGTAGCACACACACTACATCATTTTACATTTACAATCAGGCCATCTTATAGAGAATTAAATTTTAGTTATACTTATATTCGTAATAAAAATTTTGTATATAAAATATGTGTAAAATAAATTTAAAAAAAAATAATAATAATAATAAAAATAATAATATTAATAATATTAATAATAAAAATTAATTAATTAAATTAAAAATATTTAAATAAAAATTAATTAATAAAATAAAATTAAAAATAAATAAATAAATAAATCATTAAATAAAAATAAATTAATTAATAAAATAATATAAATAAATAAGTCAATAAATTAAATACATAATATTAACCTTTATAATCTATTAAGTAGTAGAGGGTTATTATTATTATTTTACTAACAGTTTTAACTAAGATTATATTGTTGAACAAACGTTTCGAGATTTTTATTAATTCTCTTCAGTTTCTAGCTGAATAATTATCTTCAATGCCCAAATACGTTCTGATTTTCATTTAAAATTTATCTTTTGATTTTTGATTGGTTTAAATTTTTCTTTTCCTTTTAAAATTTTTAAATATGAAATTTTACTTTATTATCGAATTTAAAAGATTTTTAAACATTTAAATAACTTCTTTCTTTTAAATTGTTTTTCTTTTCTTAAAAACTCAGAAACAGAATATTATTTTGCTCTGAATTTTATATTAAAATTTATAATAAAGGAGATTTTAAAAGTCGATGAAAAGTGTAATTTTTTATAAAAATGTGCAAAACTCAATAAAATTTCAAAACAAGAGAGGACAAGATAAAGTTATTGCTTTTAAAATTACCAGGTTCATTGAACTTAGAATATCTAAAACATGAAGCTTTTATAAGTCAACACGATTAAAATAACTAAAATTTTCATTGCTTTCATCATATGCAATCAATGGTTTCCTTAGTCAATCTTTCTTTAAAAGCTCTTTAATTTTGGTAATTATTAATTGATATTACTATTGATATAGTTATCGGTCACAAATATAATTAATTTAATTTAAAATAGTTTAATATAATTTAATATAATATGATATAAATTAATAAAAATTGTAATACATTTTAAATACAAATTTAACACGAATAGTTATTTCAACTAGCTGATCACACTTAAAACATTTAAACTATATTATTTTTAAATATAAGTTTTATAACTCCTCACAATAAGTATTAGAAATTAATAAAAATATATCATTAACATAAAGTTTATATATTTATAAGAATTTGTTTATAAAAAATGGTTCGGAAAATCGGATTTCTGACACAATTTAATTAAATTAAGAAAGAAAGATAATAATTAAACATTTATTAAATAACTTTTGTTTTTTTTACAAAAGAATTAGAATAATACATTATTTCATGTATAACGAGGAAGTATCTAATGATGATAATAATAATAATAATAATAATAATAATAATAATAATAATAATAATAATAATAATAATAATAATAATAATAATAATAATAATAATAATAATAATAATAATAATAATAATAATAATAATAATAATAATAATAATAATAATAATAATAATTATAATAATAATAATAATAATAATAATAATCAGTAATCAATAATTATCAACATCATAATAATAAAAGTCAAAGAAATCTCATCTTCATTTTAGCAAGTCATTCATCTAAATAATCTGCTTATATTGGCTATTGCCACCGCAAAGGCCTGAAGTGGTGAGAAAGGATATTTAAATTCCAATGAATATTTGTCATTTTCCAGGCGAGAAAAATCTAATATCTAAAATATAATTCATAATTATACAAACTTGTTTAAAATTTAATGTAATATTCAACTTTAATTTATTTTGGTTTTAAAATTTAACGTGATCATGAAAATTAATCTTAAATTTAAATACTGCAAAAGATCCTAATAATTCCATTTGTTAAAAACAGTATTTTAAAATAATAAATAATATTCTAATAATAATGATTTTCTATGCGATTTTTTGAATTCAAACTTCAGTAAAATTTTTTAGTAAATTTACCCATTTTATTTGAACAGCATATATATATATATATATATATATATACTTGAAGTTTTATTTTGTATTGCTACATTCTCTACAATCTTGCCAACTCAAAAACTTAGATGATAGCTAAAAATCGAATTTTTTTTCATCAAATCATCTTCAACTATTTTAAATCAATCCAAAAAAAGGAATCAGATAAATTATTTATTTATTTTTATTATTATATCAGATAAGTGAATAACAAAATAAACCCTTGCAGCGAAGTAATAATTATATTTTTGAAAAAAGTTTCGATTATTAAATAATCTTCTTCATCCAAAACAAACTGAAAAGGATTATTTGATAATCGAAACTTTTTTCAAAAATATAATTATTACTTCGCAGCAAGGGCTTATTTTTTATTCACTTATCTGATATATTAATTTATGCTGCTACCAAGGAATTATCGTTTTATACTTATATTTTTATTATTGTTATAATCATTAAGTTGTTATATTTCATGGTATTATAAAAACTTTTAATTTGTTTTACTTCTGTGATTATTTCACATGTTGCAACTAGTTAATTTTATTCATTCTGTAATTAGAAAGCTATTCCAATATTTTTCTTTATAATATTTTAGTATTTTGTTGATAATCGGCAATGATGGACAATGATGAGAGATTCTTCTTCCTTGAGATGCTACATACATATGTCCATACGAGACGCATCTGTTTGTCTAATCCAATCCTGTGACATTATGGAATTGCTCCTGCACCTTATTGATTTTAATTTAAAATGCAAAATTTGATAATTTAAAATATCATATTTTACCTAGAAATAACAGGAATAATGCCATATACAAATGTCACGTTGCTACTGTTCACCGGCTGATACACAGACAAATGTATTTTCGGTTTTATAGTTTAGAATTTCATATGAATAAAATATTTTGTGAAATATCAAAGTTTATTGGCAACTAAATATGACTAAACGTTTTTTTATAATTTAAAAATGTATAAATTTAATTGAATTTGAGATGTAGTTTTAGATTTATTAAAAATTAATTTCACATTGTTAAAAATAATTTGGGGATTACTTGGAAGCTGAAAAACGAATTTAAGAGAATTAAAGCAGTAATTTATAAATTCTTGAATTTCTTTTTTCAGAAAAAAATTGTATTCATAAAACTTTAAAATTATAAAAAACTTATTATTATTATTATTATTATTATTATTATTATTATTATTATTATTATTATTATTTTATTCAAAATATAAAATATTGATTGAAAATAAATATAAAATATTACTTGATCATTATCATATTTTAAAATAATTCTTTTCGCTGAATGCAAATATCGGTCATGCTTTGAATCGTTTTGTTCATTTGAAACAAAAAATGTACGAAATGAAGGAATTGGAGGAGTTTGCGAATTTTTGAAATTGTTCTATGAAATCAAAAATCAATTCAAAATATTAAAATTATAAATACTTAGTTTATAATTTATAAAATATTTCTTACCATAAAACAAAATGTCCATAAAATTTTAAGATTAAATATTTAAAATAGCTGAATTTTCAAAATCCTAATAAAATATTAAAAATTTATTTAAAATATTTGATACCATTATATAACTATTTATAATAATTTCTATTTATAATACTATTTTAGATTAGATTTTATATTTTTATATAAATGTTTATTACACAGATTGCACTTAGTCTAACCCTGTCATGAATGATATGCACTAATACAGCACCGGTTAAGGTAACAGTCAAATTCATTATATAAAAGTTATTATAGAGTGTATATGTACATAATAATGTTAGCAAAAAAATATATAATGAATTCAATAAAAAAATATATAATTTATCAGCTTCCTATTAAAATTAGATAAAATTATCTGTAAACTAACCTGAAAGTGTGGCAATCGCATTCCTTTAGAGACATTGAAAACAGATTTCTTTGGTGTCGAAGGGAGACTTTTGATTCGGGACAATGGAGAACGATTAATTGTTTGTTTGATATAGCACCAATGAGTAGGTGAGGAATAACATGAAGATGAGGCAGAGTTGGGATCATTATCGGATAATTGGGGGTAGCCGTTTTTTGTATTATTGCTACAATCAATGCTTCGTTTTGAATTTGAAAACCGAGAATAAGAATAAAATTGAATGTCTAAAAATTATGTGATTGCAAATTAATTATATCAATTATTAGTTAAATAAGTAAATTATTCAATCATAAAAATTAAAATTTGTCGTTGAATAATTTATTAAAATAATATTGTTTTACTAGCTTTATCCAGAGGAAATCAGTGATTACATACACACACACACACACACACAAATATATATATATATATATATATATATATATCTTAAAAAATCAACAAAATATACTTCAATATGATGTAGGTCGACCTTTTGCGGCAATTACAACATCAATTCTTCGAGGTATTGATTAATACAAATTGTGAATTGTTTAAAAGGAATTTTAAACCATTTTTCAGTTAAAACACCCTCCACTTCTTTTAAAAACGATAGCAACGGAAATTGACTTTTTACTTGAATCTCTAAAATCGACCATAAATGCTTAATAATGTTGAGGTTTTCCATGAAAGGGAATCGTTGGCCTATCGGATTTTCACGAAATATCACCCCAGATCATCACATAACCCCCGCTTTGTTTCACGGTTTGGAAGAAGGTAGTCTAGATTGAATGTTTCTTTCAGCATTTTCCAAATGTACACTCGGGTGGAGGTCGGAAATAAGGTAAACGACGATTCTTCAAAGAAAGTCACATTTTTTTCACTGCTCGAGTAACCAATTCTGAAGAGTTCTTAATCAGTCTAAACACTTTTAAACATTTGTCTTTGAGGGCAGAGGTTTTCTAATTGCAACTCTTCCGTAGACTCAAGGTTTGTGCAGCTCCCGGTGAACAGTGTTTGTGGAAACTCAGTTCTCTATGTGTTTATTGAGATTTGCAGTGAATTTTGGTCTTGTGATCCTCTCTAACAATTCGATTTATAGTCCGACGGTTTCTCTCAGACAATTTAGACGTTCGGTCAGACCTGTGCTTGCTGAGGAAGTTTTTTCTTCTCTCATTACTTTTTAGACCGTACCTCTTGAAACCTCAAGCATTCGGGTAGTTTCTGTTACACTAGCGCCTGCCATACGAGTAACAACAATTCGACTCTTTGAAAGTTCGAGATGTCTGCCATTTTTATAAGGTTACAACCAATTTTTTTAAATATCTGTAAAAAAATATTTTTTAAATAAACAAATAAAAATTTTAAGAAAAAATCATAGATTACATAAAAATCAAAGATTTTGATGCCAAAAGGTGAGGTGTCTCTATTATTTTGTCCAACTCTTATATATATATATATATATATATTGACGAAATAGTATTGGTTCAAAATAATAGAGACACCTCACCTTTTGGCATCATAATCTTTGATGAATATGATCATGGTGTCAATTCAAAATACTATAGGCCTTTTCAGATTGAAGATGTCATTAATATACAGAGTAAAGATGGGTGAACGTTTCAGATAAATTATAATCAAGTAAATAAATATAGAATGACTCGTGGAATTTTAGATCCCCTGGAACAAGTTTACAAGCTATATGGCCAGTTATCTTACCCGGTCTGCAAGAAACGCTAAGTCTGTTTAATGATGATTCTTTCAATTTGGTGATACAACATGAATGATAATTAAAAATTTTTATCATGCGTTATTTAAGTATTGCTATAAATTAATTGATTTTGAATTAAAGTTTATTTAATTGTAATGTTTAGAGTATAAGATATTTTAGAGGAAATTTAAAGTATAAGATCGTCTCTAATTCATGTAAGGTACGCAATATGTTTATTAATAAATCAAAAACTCCGGTTGGATTGTGTTCTGATCTCGTTTATCAATTTACATGTAATGGGTGTAATGCCACATACATTGGAGAGACTTCCCGTCATGACTGAACTCTAGTTCTAGAGCATTGTCGATTGAAGGGTTTGACCAATATTAGTGAGCACAATAGAGGCTGTAAAAGTGAAATAGGAATGTCTGATTTTAGAATTTTGTTGAAAAGTTTTAATAATTATTGGGAACGCGTGATATGTAAAGCATTGCTGATAAGGTCATTGGATCCAAAGATTAATGTGCAAAGTGCTGTGACTACAAATGTTTTGAATGTTTTTAAATAGTTTACGTATTTTAAAACATGTTTATGTATTGTTTTTTTAAAAAAAACTTTTTAATATTATTAAAAGAATTTAATTTATAAATTACATTATATAGATAAAAATTATAATATTTATATAAATAACATTTTAAATTAGTTAAAAGTATTTGAACATTTTTTAAATGTTTATTTATTACAAAATTAAATTAATATAAAAAAATAATTTATTTAAATTAAAAGTTAGTTCATAATATTTTTAGTTGGTTTTGTGTACCTGAAAATGATAGTTATGCTATCGTAATATATCGTACAAAAAGTTTTTTATTGGCGTTATCTTTTAATTGTAATATTGTTATTCATAAATATATAAGACAGCAATATTTCGAGGAATTAATATCCGGGATTTATGAAGCTAATTTTAAAGCTGCAGTGATTATGAAAGTTCAGAGGATGTTGACTGGTAAATTAATGTTGAGTCCGGACAGTCAGATTTTACAAGTCTACAGTTGTTTTAATCTAACGGCGTTTTTAAAAAGTATTTTGATACGAACATTTTGAAGTAAACGTCATGTGTATTTATTTTAGGAATTCCATGTCAAATATATTATTAATATAACACTAATTATTATTAACATTATTCAGTGCAAATCCGAATAGTACTATTGGGATTTACATTGGTTATCACGTTATGTTTCGTATTATTCATATATTATAATCTTCTGATTTTACAACAGTTTCAGCTACATTGATAAGACAAGTGAAATGAGAACAAAGGCACAAAAGAAATTGTTCCATCGCATTCCATTAGCATAACCAACAACCAAATCTATGCAAAAAATACATCACCCAACAGTAATCATTTTAACCCGGGCAGTAAATGCCGCCAGCGCAGGACGGAGCTATGTAATATTTGGTTTTTTAAATATTTTATCATTTATAACCTACGAATATTATTCGAGTACTAAAAATGGAATCTCTAATTGTCAGTGCCAGATCTATTTGTCTGACAAGAGCATGTTCAAACTGATCTTTATTTCATAGCACTGAAAACGCTAAATAAGCAACTTCTACGGTTTCAGCCAAATCATTTTAATTTTTTTCAGTTTTTCCCTTCTGTTAATATAATTTTTAAAATTTAATTTTTAGTTTTAATTAGATCATTTTTGAAAAATTTATTTATTTAACTAAATAATTATTTAAATATTTTGTACATAATTTAAAATAATATTCCTATCAAAATTAAGCAAGGAAGTAATTTTTAAAAGTCATAAAAATGACTGATTTAATAATTCATTATAATAATTAAGTCATGAAATGAATAAAATGCAATTATTAAATTATAATTTAGAATATATTTGAGTATGCTTAGTACTGAAAATGAACTAAAAAGTAATTTAAAACAACAAAAAACAAGGATCTGTATAATTTGTGAAAATGTTTTTATTCACGGAGGCCCACCTGTTATGTGTCGAAAAACCTTAGTGAATCACAAAAGGGAAGTATTAAAATAACTGTTCAATGGAAAAAAGTTTTTAAAATGTTGCTGTAGAGGGGAAATGTTTATGAATTTAACTGACCTAGAGTATAGAATCATAATTTTAATTCGGAAAAACAAACCAATGGATGCATTGATTGAGCCCCAAACAGCATAAAAACAATAGTTCATTAAATAAATATAAGGATAAATAATTTGGAAAACCCGTGGAATCTTCCCAATTGCCAGTTCGGTACGATGGCCGTGACTAGATAAATATCGCAAACTTTTTGTTTATCTACGATAATGATAATAATTATGTGGACGAAAATATTTGGGACATACAAAACCAAAAAATAATCCAGATTTATGAATTTTGATATAAAACTTATCCCAAATATTGACATTATCTAAACATTGACATTTTAAATTGAACACAAAAATTTATTACTAAAATTAATGACTCATTTATTTAAAATAGATAAAAGGGGGAACTTTTAGTAATTTATATTTTATAATAATAATAGTTATTATTATTTATTTATTTAAACACATTTTTTAGCCTAATAGGTTCATAACCAGCAAAGGTTTATGGCTTGCAAAAGCGTATAAAAATGATGTACTTACAAGGCTTGTTTTTATCTATGGTTGGTTTGGTCAGTATAAAATATTAAAACTTTTGGATGGATTATTAAAATTTTAAATGCGATTAGAGTTTTGAAATTTTTTTATGCATTTCACAATTGGATAAAAATAATGTTATTTTATTTTTATTATTATTGTTATTATTAATATTATTGAAGAGGATTATTTGATAATCGAAAATGTTTTCATCTATATAATAATTAATTTACTGTAAGGGCTTGTTTTATTATTTACTGATCTGATATTTTAATATATGCTGCAACCAAGGAATCACCGTTTTAAACTTATTATGATAATTATTATATTTTAAGAACTTTTGATTTTCACTACTGATAAAATATACAGAAAACAGATGCTCGGAAATGTTTAATATTAAACATGAAGACTCAATTCCACGCAGATAATCCAATATTGGTCGATTATGGTAATCGATGACAATATTTTTGATTCTTTCTGCAGTTTCGTTGTAGATTCTTCGAGATGGATTTGGTCGTTGGCCTGCGATGTATTTTTCGATCTTCATCTCGTTCATATTCAGTTCCGCCTTTAGTGTATCGGTGAATTTCCAGATGGTCGGATGATTTTCTCAAATTATTTCGCTTAATCCTCGATGCCATCCTTCAACCGAGTTGTTGGTTCAAGGTGGATCGTGTTGAACAGCATCGAAACAGTTCCATAGTGCATAAGCGAATAATGGAGCACTTCGCCCACCTCTTCTTGCCGGTCTGCCGATCCAGTTGTCTTCAAAGTAATTGATGAAATTTCTAATGATATCTTCATTATCGGTGAAAAATTTGAAAAAATATTTATTGTTGCTGTTCTGATGGTCGCTATTTTTGTGATCTCTATTATCAACGTAAATATATATATACATATATATATATATATATATACAGTTTTTTTATTTTACAAGATGATGAGAATAAGACTGTAAATATACTGCAAAACGTATGCTTGAGTGACACTTTATAATAATTAAACAAATACATGTTTATTTCATTATATAAAGTTAAGGTTATTAATTTCCTAACGAGGTTTTCTAAAAACCATTAAAAAAAATAATTAAAGCATAAAATTAATCAAATAACCTATAATTCTAAATGTAGATTTAAATTTTTAAACACAAAAATCAAAAAACAATTTTAAAACATTACCTAACTATTTTCGTCCAAAATTTTTAAGGTTATGAAATAAAAAATTTTCCCAAAAATATATAAGTTTCTCATTTTTTCTTAAAATAATAAATTTCTTTAAATTTGAGATTAAACTATCCATCTTAAAACGCTGAAAAACTTCAAACCATATTATGATGTAATTCATAATTTTTTGTATATTTGAACTCCTTGAAATCTTCATTTATGGAGGTTAAAGCATTGTAATCTGAATTTTATTTGCAATAAGTATTTTATAATTAAAATAAATATTTTAATTATTTTTACATTTTTGAATATTATTTGATCAAAAAAATATTAAAAAATCTTTTTTATTTAAATTTATTTATATTTTTTGTGAAAATATTTTATTCAAATCGGAAACGCATGAATAGAAAGTATTTTCAATTTTAATGAATAGCAATAAAAAATATACAAAATTTTATATACAATATTTAACAATATTTCAATTTTATTTCTATCTACTATTAGAATAAAATATTTAATTAATTAATTATTATTATTATTATTATTATTATTATTATTATTATTATTATTATTATTATTATTATTATTATTATTATTATTATTATTATTATTATTATTATTATTATTATTATTATTATTATTATTATTATTATTATTATTATTATTATTATTATTATTATTATTATTATTATTATTATTATTATTATTATTATTTTACAACACATGTACTGGCATTTTAGCTAATAGACTGAATAAATTATTTATTCCCATGGACTTTACGATATATTTTATGTTTTCCTGACACATTTTAAGCTTTCTTTTCTTCGATTATTGGATATCTTATCTCCAACTTTTCAAAGAATTCTCGCTCATGTTTATTATCGTTGATTACGGTTTGAAATTATGAAAGTGAACGCTTTAAATTGCTTTTAAATTATGTTTATTTAAGATAACATTAATAAGTAAATTTGTTTTTTTCATACATAAAACTTTGTAAAGATATATAATTTTGTTTCAAAAAGTCAAAATTATAAGGCTAAATTCTCCTCTTTTTTATTAAACATAGTGTTCACTATTTCATAATAATATGAGTTACTTGTATTTCGCAATTTTATTTTAATTAATTAATTTAATTTTATATAAGTTCTTGATTTAGTGATATAAAATATTGAATTTATTATTTGAATTTTGTGATAAAATTAAAATTTAAAATATTATTAAAAAAATTGTAAAATTTGGAAATAGTTTAAAAAGATAATTTTTTTATTAAGTTCTGTCAGTAGTTTGGAAAATGGTCGGACGTTCTTGTAGTGTTTTGACACTCGTCAAGTGGATTTATGCGAAGAATAAATGTTTTTTTATTTATATTTTTAGTAGAATAATTAAATTATATGATAATTTATAAAATAAATTCCAGTTTTTTATACAAGTGGTTCCCAAACATTTTTCTGTGTCACTTCAAATTTTAAAATATACTATATAGTATTTCTTTTGGGTCTCTAATAAAATTACAAGAAGAAAACTAAGAAATATTCATATCAAAAATTATTAAATTTTAATTTATGACTTCCATTATGCTGAAAATTTTTTTATGTTTAACTCACATTTTGACATATATTGCTTATATTGTTATAGCTTATGGGAAATAGTATCGGGGATTGAGACTATTTTTAAGATTTTAGTTTTAAGATTGGAAACTCATGTTCACAAAGACATGACGTAGCAAAATGCAATAAAAGATTTTTATATCAAATTGTACATAGTCTCAAAAATGTTCTGTTTCCTCAATAAAGTCGCGGTTCACAATTTGGAAGTCACTGTTTTATACTATTGAGTGCTAATATAAATTCTGCAAAACATTGAGTCAACACAATAAGAGAACTCCATCTTCAGGAATAAGTATACATTTGTATATGTTTATATTTATTCTTTTTTGAATTTCATTATTTATAATTTGGTATTGGTCACTTTCTAAAGCTTTCACATCTGTTTCTAGTCGAATAAAAAAAGTGAAAGATAAATTTTCCAACTAATTCTTTATTAAATTCCAAATACAAATTCTTGAATTGAATTCGATTTGAAATTCCAGCATATCCGACGATCAAATAAATTATTTACACCAAGCGAAGTTCAGATAAATTCCGCTATAATGCAAGTTGAAACATAAATCAACTTATTAGAATTTATTTTTTGTGAAAATTTAATGGATTTCAGCTATTTCTGAAAAGGCTGCAAAGTAAGTTATTTTTTAAAGTTATAAAGTTTAAAGAGTTGAATTACAAGGAAATTAAATCATTATTCAAACTTATAACTTTTGATCTAGAAGTTCATGTATATTATTAATAATAATTATAAATATTCAGAAAATGATTTATTTTATGATAACTTATTTTTCGGAAATTATTCAAAAAAAGTCAGTCAAATTATTTTTGAAGTTATAAAAATTATTAATTGCATTAAATAATTATATTTTTTATACATCTTTGAAAAAAGCTTCGAATATGTACACAAAATAATTAGCTTTATGATTATTTATTAAAACTTATTAATATAATTTACAATTTATGCTTTTTTCGAATTTCAGTTTTTTGTTTTTTTTCGACAGAAATGTCTGAAATATTAAATTAATTTTAGTTTTAAGGGTAAATCTTATGAAAATACATTCTCATTTACTCGAAATTTAGTAGAAAAAACCTCAAAATTTAAATTAAAAATTTTTCCCGCCATTTTTCTTTCTAAAAATATTTCAAAAATGTCTATAAATTAATTTATTATAGGGGTTTTTTCAACTTCTGATGGCTACATGTTAAAAGTTTACAAGCATGTTTTATTATGGGTTGCGTTAATGTGCATTATTTAATTTCTCTATCACTTTTTGATTTTCTATAGTGTAGGGTTTGTTTCAGGGACTATTTTACAAACAACCTCAAGGTGAGTTTATGTGCTTATATTCTATAAATTTATTGATTTTTGTTTTATATTATAGGTTATCTGTCTCAACGTGGCTTGGTGTACAATAAAACATGATGCATACATACACATTTACCTGATACAAACATAAGAATAAGGACTCACCTATAATACAGGTTGGTGCGCAAACCATTAAAGGGCTTATAATTTGTCAGCAAATAGTTTTGTACAATATAAAGCTTTAATAATTTTAAACTTAAATTAATTTTTTTATATTATTCGTCGCATATTTTTATTTAATTAATGTATTTTAAGAAAAAAATGTTGAATATGTAGAAGATAGTGTTTTTAGATCTATATATTATTTATTTAAAGTTTCTCTCCAAATTTATAAATTATAAAACCAAGTAAACTTTCTGTATTACTAAGATTTACAAAAATGAAATCAGTCCTTGTCATTTATAATTTTAAATGTTGTTCTTTTCGACTCACTTCTTAAAAATTGAATTCGGCAGTATACCAAATTTTACTAAAATATATTCTTTATCATATAAGTTGTTATCAAAAAGCAACTTAATGAAAAATGTTTTTAAAAAATAATACGGATTTAATGCATTCTTGGTTGCTCAGTAAGTTATGTTTTAAAGTAAATTTTAAGACTTGTATCTTGATTTCGTAACGATATGAAATCATTATTCAAGCCCTTAAATATTAATTATGTTCCACAATTTAATATATAAATTATTAAGTTTTATGAATTTTCAAGGATTTACTTATTTTTTTAGAAATTAATTCAATATTATTAGAGTTACCGGTTTTATCGGAACGCCTAGTATTTAAAACGTCCATAATTTTAAATAAAAATTTCAAATAATTCGCAAAACTAAAATATATTTTTAAAACAACAACGTTTAATAAAACAAAATCTTTCGAATGAGATTTCGAAAAAATACGCTCAGCAGATTTTCAACATTCCACAATCATTCCATACTATTAATTAGTTTATTTTTATATTTGAATTTTGAATTTATTTAATTTAAAATATTATCTCACAAATATAAAGTGAGTTTAATCTATCTTGAAGTAATAAAAACAAATTAATCTCCAAAAATATGCATTTTCTTTAAATTCTTGGAAAATAATTTCTGTATCTGTCAATGCTTCTTCTAAGAATCTCCTTGCATATTGAATTCTCAGTTCCATGAAACGATTTAATTTCATTCAGCGACAGAAACCCTTTTCTGTATTATTTTTATCAAATGATTGTTTTAAAAAAAATTTAATTGAAAAACGTTTCTTGCATTTTATATTTTTAATGAAAAATTTGATTGATAGAAGACAAATATATATTTTTATATCATATTTATTGTACAATAAATATGTCGACGCAAAATATTTCTGTATATTTCACATTCTACCATATATACCATTTTTATTTCGCCTTCACAAAATGGAAGAGTTTTGACCAAATTGTCTAAATGCTTATGGAATATTAAATTAATTTTAACTTTAAAATACAATAATATCTCCTCATTTATACAAAAATTCAGAGTATAATCATCATAATGTAAATTTTAATTTTTTTTTCGCTATTTTATTTTACTAAAAATGTATATAATAAAGCTATTATAGAAATTTAGCTTTACTGCATATTGAATTTGTATGCATATTTTATTATGTGTTTGTTTATCTGCAGCACTTCGTTTTTCTATCAGTTTTTTCAATTTCTGTAGTGTAGAGTGTATCTCACTGAACTTATAGAGACTAACATCAAAGTGAGTTTGTATGTATCTATATTATAAAGCTATTAAGTTTTTTCTTATATTATAGAAAGTGTATCTTAGTGCAGTTTGAAGTTAATCTGAAATTTTTATCTAGCTTTTTTTTCAACTAGTAAAATTTTAAAATGAATTCATTCTAGGCAACAAATACACATATCTGTTATACATTTCTGTTACTTTCTCGCTTTTTATAAAAAATGAGTTTATTCATTGCAAAATTTAAATTCAATACTCAGGTACGTTTGTGTGTTTTTATAATATAAACTTATTGATTTTATTTTTATATTATAGACGATTATTTTTCATGAAACCATCAGTGAAAATCCTAAAGCAAGACAATATACAAAACCCCATGGAAAATATATAGACTTTTATAAGGAAATGCTTCCTTGACTAGAAAACATATAATTTATGATAATAATTTCTAACCGTAAGAATTTCACCAGATTTTAGAATGTTATCGCGAATTACTCCTCTGACCTGCCATTGAATTCCATTCATGGTCTGACGGACAACCTTTTGATGCGCTTCCAACAAATACAAAAATCCGTTTTCATAGCAAATTATAACCAAATTCAGAAAAGTATTTACTTTATTTCTTGATTGACACAATAAACATCTGCATTTTATTTTCATTACGACTATAGTTCAATTTTGTCTCAATACCACCAATTTGTGTTGAAAAATAAAATAAAATTTATCTATAGCCTCAATGAAAATAAATGAAATTAAAAAATAGAAAACAGATGGAAGGTGTCAAAAAGATCGTATGAAATTATGAACTTTTTAATGATTTTTAAGCACGAATTTATTGACAAATGTATTTTATATTAAAAATTGAAAAAAATTAATAAAAAAGCAATTGTAATTAAAACCTGATTGAAATGCATTTTCAGCATAACAAGAGACCGATAAGCCTTGGACAGTGAGGCAAATATCTCTGTAATAGTTGGTCATTTTCTGGCCGGTCGAATTGCTAATCTCTACCAAATGAACGGATACCCCATTTGACGGATTTAGTTTGATATTTACTCCAAAATTTATCCTCGACAAAATACGCGGTAAACAAATTTGACAACTTGTTAATTCAAATTTTGTCAAAGTTACGTTAGATTTTAGTTTTGCTAACAGACAATTCTAAAGTCAAAAAAATGTAAATTCATTTTCCCCTCGTTTTATTGTCAAACAATACTTCTGGGAGATCGTCATTCGTCATCAGTTCATTGAGTCGAGATCGTTTAGAATCTATGCAATTGTCAATTTTCCCGGATTCTTGTCTGAGGAATTGCGAGAAATTCGAATCAGTGTCTCGCAACACAGAAATTGAATTTCTGCCACAATTTTGTGTTTTTCTGCGATTCTGATGCTTGAATTTGCGCTGCCATACGCATTGACTAGTGCAATTGCTGTGCTCCACTTCCATTTCTTCATTGGGAAATAAAGGATCTAAATTTGGGAATATTATTATTAATGATAGTTATGATATATTATGAAATATTTCTACATTTAATCATTATCTCTGTTTGAAAAATACATTTTATATATCGCGTTATTTTAACACATTGACCGCTTTGTCAGTCACCTGTGACTGCACTGGTTTATATTTACATTTTATATAAAAACCTGTTGGTGTTCAATGTGTTAAATAGATGGACACACATAGCTATGATAAATTATAATAAAACAATTTGCATGATCTGTCAATGGGCAATTTATTTTAATGCAGTTCATTATCCTAAATTGTACGATTCTAGGAAAAAATACCAACTGGGAAAAAATCAACTATGAAGTATAATTATTGAATATAACATTTTTGGTGACAAATTTTGCCTTCTTTGATTTTTTTGGGAGGGAACGAGCCACATAAACTGGGATTGATGCCATGAATTAGCAGAATAAAAATATTCAATAATTATACTTCAAAGTTAATAATTTTTATAGTTGGTATATTATTTATTGGTATTTTATTCCTGTTAGTATTTTTTCCAGTTGGTTTTTTCCCAGTTGGTATTATTTTCAATTGGTATTATTTCTCAAAGCCAAATTGTACCCTTTATATTAGATAAATTTTTATAATTTAAATACCCGCAGTTGTTATTGTTTTAAATTTATTTTAACACTAAATAAATAGCAAACGTATCAAGGAATATGCCAAGAATGTTTTTTGATGAAAACTAAGAATTTTTATAGATACATAATTTTTTAATAAAAATTAACATAATAAATATAAATTATTATAAACAAAGTTAAATATTCGCAATTTCACATTAATTTTAACCTAACTTATTGATCGAGACGAGAAGAGAATATTATATTTTTAACATCCGTCATTACTAAATTTATTTTGTACCCCTAAGATCAAACGCGTACATCTAGTGAAACCCTAATATATTATATATGGTTAACCAAATATAGTTTGTTTTATTATACATCTACATTGCAGTGTGCGAAAGAATTTTTTCAATTTATATGTCAAATCATGTTACATTCCGTTGACTATCGATAAGTAATTAAATTCTTTGTTTTGAGCGCTGATATCAGGTAGTAAATATTGACTCAGTTGGAAATTATGAGACTTGTACCACAGACTACGATCGGATTAGCCAGTTCAAATATGGTTACCAGTCAGTGTTTGATGAAAGTTGGGTGTCCCTGTGAAATTTCTAACCAAAAAAAGATATGCTTGCACATTTTCAAAGAAAAACATCCTATCCCTACCATTAATATCTCACAGTCGTTAAATGTGAAAGTCAAAGGTGTGCATCGCATCCCAAATGAATTTGGCATAAGAAAATAGGCATCCAAGTTCGTTTAATGTTTTCTTTATTCTGATATGTGTGAAAACCTATCAGACAAAGCATCTCATTTTTGATGAAAATGGTGATTATTTCCTGTGATATATCATTTCTGTAAATAAAACCTCTTTGTTCACATATGTTTCTTTGAAAAATCACAAGTCCAGAAATGGATATTCCTTTTAGAAAAAGCAATTTATATAATAATTACTTGTATACTTTAAACTTATTTCACTTATTAAATTACAAAAAAAGTCCTAGATTGTGTGGAATATTTATTTATATAATTTTAGTTTACAAATATGGCCACGGTTGGTAGAGGGTTAATGATAATAAAAAAAATTTTTTATTTTATAATTTTTTTAAAATGATAAATTTAATATAGGGGAAGAATTAAAATAAATTAAAAACAATTTAACGTAAAGAAAATGACTTAAAGAACTAATATGCGCTTTCAAATTCTATGTTGTTTATTTTGTTCAAGTTCATCCTGACAGAGGTGCTATTCATTTTTAAAGTCACAGTCCATCCTATAACCATAAACATTTTGTCGGTCTAACTTCTTTATTATTTATATTTTTTATAAAATATTAATTTATTATCACTTTACTAATAAAGATTTGATTCATTTTTCTGTCAGATGTAAAAAATCTTTTAATTAGTTAAACTTAATCATTCTTCACTACGTAAGTATTAAGAATTATTAAGTACTTGAAAGTTTTCTAGAATTTATCTATATAGCTTCCTCTTAGATCTTCAGCAAAATTGAAAAAACGATACTTTCTTGAAATAATTACTTGAGTGGTCGCTATAATTTGAATCCAAGAATGTTATAAAATACTTGTAGAAGCCATCTGCAAGAGCCTGCCTTAGCAAATTCACTTTCACACAAAATGTTAGTGTTTCTGGAATACGTTTTTATGTTTAACTCTCTAGTCCTCTAAAGTTTTTCATTATTCTTTACGCTTTGCATCTATAAGGCCAACCAAATTGTTTTCTTTGCAAATAAAATTTTTCTTATTGAAAATATTTACTTCTAAAAAATAACTTTAAAGTAAAACTTTACTTCTAAAATGTAATACCAAAGTTTTCTGGCTTATGTGACGTATATTGTGTAAATTGGCATCTAGCTTTTGTTGTGAACAATTTCATAATATTTGAGTTAGGTTTGTAACATATTTTTAAAATCAAGGCAAACTTTTTAATTTTGAGTCTTGTCGTTTGGTTTTTGTAGGATTTTCAACCATAAAAGAAACTCTACGAAATTAGATGTAAAATAAATATCAATTGATATGCTGAATGGACTTGAATGGTTGGGCATCAGAACTTTCTTTACGCAATCTACAAATTGCATTTGTTTAAAACGAATTAATAAGAAATTAAATTTAGTCAAATTAAACGTAAAAATAAGTTTACCACATTTGACAATGAAAAATGAAAGGGTGAGTGAAGGAGAGAAAATAATATTTACATAACTTTCCTTATGTAGCTAAAAATCAACACATGATTCTTTAAACTAATATTTAAGATTTATATATATATTTAAAAAATCAAATTTTACCTGTAAATTAATTATATAAAGTATTTTTAAAATAGTATTTACAAATTAACATATTAAATATTTTATGTAAAATGTTGAATTTAAAATAATAAATTTAGTATGTTAATGTTAATGAAATATATGAGGAATTAGATCTATCCTACTGAAAATATAAATATTTTACATTTATGAAGACTCTTTAAAAATATTGTGTTTAAATAATATTATAAAAGAACAGTTTTGTATTTTGAAAAGTATTTGATTAATGATTGTTATAAACACCAAAGCCACGGTAGCTATTACTCCGTAAATCTAGTGTCAAGTAAACTTGAAGTCAAACTACGATTTTTTTTAGCCAAATTTATTAAAATTTGTTTTTTTTTCTATAGGGACTTAAAAGGTTTATACTAAATAAAATGACATTTTTTGATGAAAACATTGATTAAAATATCCTAAATTTCAAATTACTATTTTAAAATTGTTTATAATTGTTGAATCTAACTTACCAGAATCAACAACTTGATTGAGGGATGGGTCGTAAATATGATATTCATATTTGACGCTTCTGCTGCGGGACGCCGTCAGTAATGGTATTGAAGCACCGAGAAACTCCAGATAGAGAATATATTTTGTCAAACCATTTCCAGTGGACACTTTTTGAAAAATACAATGCAACACATCTTGTTTGGGTAATAGGACGAATTCTTTCAAACGAAAAGGCAGCGGTATTGAACCCTGAATATTTGTTGATTATGTTCTATTACGATTTTGCAAAAAGAAAATTTCCATTTAACCTATTAACTGTGAAATTTAGTTTTAAAAATATATTTCTAAATCCACAATAATAATATATAAAAAACACATTTAAATGAGATTTCATTTACTTTTTATTAAAATCGTCACATTTTCATAGTAAATGGCAATTTTATTTGGTATTTATCGGTTATCCGGGCTACATTAAGTAATTGAATTATTCAATTCAATTGAATATTGTAAGTAATTGAATATTTAATATTAAATGTTTAGTTTGTTGTTTTTATCGGTCATCTGGGTTATTATTTAACAGTATATTTTTAGAAGCATCTATCATGAATTTGTTTAATTTTTTTGCAAACTGAGGATCGAGCTATCAAGATGCTGCAAGAAAAAAGAATACTTCCAAAGAATTGCACATGTTCCAGCGGCCACGAAAATTCTACTTTTCCATAGTATATTATTATTTTCTCGTTTGTTGTTGATTTTATTTGTCGATGTCTGGCGAAAAAAGAGTGATTTAGAGGTAACCCGTATTACCAATTAGTACCTTTTTATTTACCCGACGAGTTTACTCATCACTGTTCTTATATAAATCTAAAATGTATTTAAAAAAATCTTTAAATAAAAAAAATGAAAGGTATGACATAATTATTATGTTACATGAAGAGAGAGTGTATTTAGAAAATGCTTATAAAATTTAACTTTGAAAAATGATATTTCATATTATTTAGATCATCATTGAATGATTTTATAAAATTACGTGGCTTTCTTTTTTGAATGTCAAATTTTAATCGGTTTGAACAAGAATATTGTAATACTAACGCTTTCTATATACAATTCGATGCTTAACTAATTGCATATGGTATGTAGTCCATTACAAAACTGAACAGTGTACACCAACGTATTTCAACCACATTATAATATATTTCTTCTGTATATTAAAGCTTTGAAAGATATTTTCTTAATTTTCTTTCGAATTAGCTAAAAATGAGGCAGTTAATAAGTTAAGTTTAATTATTCAAAAATTATTGTAAATTTCTGCATTAGTTTGCATCTTCCTTTATTCGGATCCACAACGAAAGTCTGATTATTTTGTTTCTATTTAATCTTTTTGATATCTTGTAAATGCAGCAGATTTTACTTGTTGTTTTTATACATTAATCTTTTCTGATATTTCATACAGTCTATATATTTTGCTTCCAAACCTTTTTTTCTGTTCAACTTCAAAAATAGACTTTGATGTTCCTTTCGTTTTGGTTGACAGTCTTTTTGGAGTACTTTCCTGCATTAACTGAGATTATTTTGACTTTATATTCACTTCATATTATTCCTCAATCTATCATTAAAGTTTTTAGAGTATTGTGTTTTGATTATCCCCGTTTCTTTTTTTCCTCTTCACTGATTTCTTTCAAATATTCTTTATTTTTATACAGTCTACTTTTTTATCATAGCTCAATCGTTTTTTTGGTTTTCTTTCGTTCATCGTTTTTATTATTATCATACGTTTCTATCACTTCATTGCATTGAGGATAATTTGGAGGAGTGACACTTCTATAGTTCCAATTATTTTGGTGAATACCTTAAACATCTTTGCTTCAAAATCCGTCCAGTAAATAAATAATAATAATTCAGCATTACAGTTATTATTTTGACTAGATTAAATTAGTAGTCTAAGAACAAGATAAAAAATATATTAAAAAAATAAATCACCATTTAAATATAATTATTGTTTTTTTACATTAATTGTTGGTCAAAATTATGATCAAAATAAAAATAAAATAAAATTATTTGAAAATTAACTATTAAAAATTAAATTAATATATATATGTAACATTAAATTATTATTGTTACAAGTTTATTCTGAATTATATTATAAATTATTCCAAAAAATACAAAAAACAGAAATTTATTAAAATATTACAAACAGCTACATTAGTAGTGAAATGGCACAATTTTTGAAAACTTATGATATAAATGAACTTTTGTATTAAATAATTACAACGACCTTTAGTTAAAATTGTTCAATTTGAATGCCAAATCAAGATAATCACGCATATCTTTGTAAAATGCCTCAAAATTCAAATTCAAATCCGTATTCATGTCACCAATAACATTCGTAATATTTGTTTTCACTTCAATGCTGTTAATAGGTGAGGGTCTTGAAGCGTGATACCTAGCTTTTATTACTAAAAACACCTCTTCTTTCGGATTAAAATTCGGACAGTAAGGTGGCAAGAACTTATGTTTAATATTTCTCGTATTCAGCCATTGTATCACGTTTGATGAATGATGAAATTTTACATTATCCAGCACAAGTATATAAACAAAAAGAATTCGTGTTATATATATTTTTTGGTAAAATATTATACATATTTCGGAATAATTTATATATATTTCGGAATAATTTATATATATTTTGGAATAATTTATATATATTTCGGAATAATTTATATTTATTTCGGAATAACCTTGTAATATAATATTGAATAATGTAATATTAAAAAAATATATAATATAGGAAATGCCAAATTAAATGTCATTAAATGTATAAAAGCAAATTATTCTTTTCCGCAGTGTAATTTGGTGAAATAATTTAATAAATAAAGGTCTATCCAATCATATTTATCCAAATTATGCAAATTCTTTTGGAATAAATAATTTTTGCTGTTTATCAAATGTTATTTAAAAATGAATACAGAAAAACTAATAATTAATGTATAAAATATAATGCAAAAATAATAAAATTATTGAACATATAAGTAAGAAAGCTAGAAAATACCAAAAGCTATGTCAAATAATAAATATGTTTCATTTATTTATTTATTTATTTTTCCTATTTAAGATATTAATTATGATAGGGCATTATATATTTGTTTTTTTCATTAAATCGTCTATTTTTTTTCTATGAAAGTTTTTGCAGGTTTAATTGTTTGATTGTAATATTATTCTTTACAATTAGGAAACAAGCCAAGTTAGATAATTTTCTTGGCTCCTGATTTTAAGTTTTTTTTAATATTAATAGAATTTGTGAGTCTTGAAAGTTGCTTTGATATTGCTTTGCTTTTATTATAAAATGTTTGGTTGTTTTAATATCAATTTTGTTTGGGAATTCTTAATGATAATTTATTCATAAATAATTAATAAATTTATAAACAATATTAATAAATATTATATATTTGTGTATAATTAAGTGTTCCCGTGGCTCACGAAAGGGTTAAACTGACTAAACTGTTCAACTGGTATTAACTTCGAAATAATGTAGATTTTTATGTTTGTTTTATTTTCATTAGACATATATTATTGGGATCATATTCCACTGTCATCAATCACCAAAAGAAATGATGAAAATAAAAACATTGTATAAAATTTAAATTACAATATTACATTAATAAGATTATATTAGAGGTCCAGAATTAAAATTTTAATATTAGAGAAAATATTTTTGAACACAATTTTTTAGCATTGCAAATTTTTGAATTAAAAGTTTCAAAAGGAATTTGAACGAGAGGAGAAATGTTAATTATAATTTGTTCAATAAAATTTCAATTAAAAACTATTTTAGAAATTTGGAAAATGATGAAAGATTACCAAAAATGATAAAAAATATTTTAAAAAACGAAAAACGTAATATATAAAGGAAATTTGTAGAATAAGGGATGAACTCGTAAGGAAATTTTAAAGTTAAATAATTTTAAGCATTCAAAAATTGGTAAAAAAGATTGATCAAAGTAACCGAACGGTGAAACAATTACTACAATAGCATAAAAATAATTTCCAGAAAATATCTGTGAATAAAAACAGTTCAAAAAGCTTTCAAAATCTATATCAAATAAAAACTTAATAAAATTTAAAAATAAAACATAAAATAGATGAAATCTATAAAAATACGAAACTATTTAAATAAAATACTAATAACAAATAAAATTAATAATATTAATAAATAACTATGAAAATGTAAATTTAATGAAAAATATAACTTTTACCGTACCATTTTTTCATAATTTATGTTTACTGGTATAAATACATTTTTTCTAACTGCATAATTAAAAAAATCAAAACTTTACCAAATTAGTGATACAAAAATTGTTACGTTAAATAGAACCAAAATAAGTTTTTGGAAATTGTTTTAGAAATAATGAATTTTGATGTTATTGTATGCATAAAGAAAAATTTTTATTTTTAATATTTACTAACATTAATTTATTTATTTTATAATTTTATAAAACTCCATACTAAAAATAAATCTATATAATAAGAAAAAAATTTTTATAAATTAAATATTAAATTTTTTTAAATAATTAAATAAAAGTTATTTATAAATAAAATTAAAAATATTAAGCAAAATGTCACAATTGAAAAACACTACAAAATGCGAAAGAACGAAACAGGGAATGAAATTAAGGTTCGATATCAAATTTATGAAATTTATTATAACAGTATACCTTGTGTTGTCCAAACCAACCCCCCTTATATGTAGAACGGTTTACAAGAGCTGTAATACAAGAGTTGAGAAATATGAATCCGCAATAGTCGGAAAATATAAATAGTCGATCAAGAATTTACAACAGTTAAAAATTATAAATTTTTACTGAAAATAGTTTCAAAAAATAACGGTAAAAAGGAAAATAAATACATGCAGACACGGAGATACTAGCGGAGACACCAACACAAACAACTATATATAGACGCGTAAATTTTATTAATTTAACTTTTCAACTTAACATGAATTTTCATTTTATTTCAGCGCTAGTTCAAATCGTTGACTTGCGGTGGTAAGTTGATTTGTGTTTCATAATGTATTTGTAATTTTCTATGGTAAATATTTTAATAAATGTTTTCGTTTTATGCTTTTAATTATTTCAAATAGATTTTTTATACTCATATTCCTCTCGTTAATAAATTTTAATATCATTTTGGACGGCCGATGATACTTTTTGATATTCTCAACAGATCTCTCTAAATTTGTTAAAACATCTATGTATCGAAATAGAACTTGGAAGCGGTCGAGGTTATGCTTGGTTCCTTAGTTGATTTTGAGGATCTTCATCACTGGTGGTACGAGACTTCTATCCCTCAAAGTCTACTGGGACAGGTCAGGATTCGTTTGCACAGATCTCAAAAGTAGAACGTTTTTGTATAAACTGAGGCGCTTGATGGAAACGCCGACCGGAGTGGTTAGAAATAAAATGAGGGAAGTGCGTAACTGTTATTTAAAATACTGGGAAAGGCAATGGACAAACTAGGACGGAGGTGTACTTGATGCAGTGAATAAATAAATGAAACAGATAATTTTCCATAAAATAATGGCAGAACGCTGCTCAAACTTTTGGAAGATATCTTAATATATAATGGGTAAAGAGGCTAAATTGATATAGGAATTGCGGAAAAAGACGAGTATGGACAAGAGTATAGAAAGAAAGAGATGTAAGACCTTCCATCGACAGTCAGGAACACGAAAGTGAAAATATCATAAATATTAGTTCTATAAATGGAGCTCACCTGCTCCTGGATTTTCAACCGCTATATACAGTACCAACATGCTTACTACCATGGGTACATAGGAATGATAGATTAATAATGTTGAAGGCGTTTAGGTAAGAGTCATATTGGAACCCTAGAAAAATAAATTACAGTCAAACCCTATTCCCTAACTCTTGTTAATCTATTTGAAATTAGATGTTTACTGGATTGGTGACTTTTTCAGGATAAAGTCCAGTGCACATAATAAGCTTGAACCACTTAATATCTCCAGAATTCGAAGTATACATTAGAGTTTTGCAAAATAGTTGCTCCAAGATATGAAATCAAATGTGTAAGACATTGTGGGCTAACTTTTGTTAACAAGCACCATGTAGTATGCTACAACACTACTGAGCTTTTATATATATATATAATTTGTATGGTTGGACTCTTAACCAAAAACATTACTGACAAAGAATAAAATAAAATGTTTTTTCTTATGAATAGGCAGATTTACAAATACTAAATCACACTTTCAGACTCTCATTTCATAGCTTTTGTCAACTCTCATTCTCCATTACATTATAAATTTTTTAAATATTTATTAAAATAATTGGTTAAAACAATTTTTTTAATATGTCCACTGCATTACAACAAATATTAGAATTGACCTTGACCTTTAACCTATTACTTCGTAGTATATATAGTTATGTAACTACATGTTTTATGTAAAAAAACAATCATTACGTAATGGAGTGTGTGATTGAGTCGCCATCAGTCGCCGACGACTGTGAAGAGGTTAGTTTGCATAGTTAAGAATATACTAGATATTTAAATTATATATTAAATACATTTTATCAATTATAAATCTAATATTATACCGGTGACAAAAGAGAATTAAAAATTTCATGTAGCCCGAAAATAATGAATTGAATATATTTAATTTGATATTTTAATCAAGATTTTACAATAATCCTAAACAAATATTTCCAATCAAAAATCCGCCTGATAATATTAAATTTACCAATTACCGAGGATTATTATGAAGCATCAATTCATTGGAAATTGAAAATATATTATAAACAAAATTTTGGGAAATATTTTCATTCTTTTTATTAATAAATTGTTTTTATCAAAAATCATACTACAAATATTTTTACATTAATCAAATTTTAAAATTCTTTGAAATAAATGTCCAGTAATTTAGATAATTCGTGACATTTTCGCCACGAGAAATTGTCGTCAAAACTCAGGAAAAGATTTCCAAATGTTTCGTTTTTTATCCAAATTTGGTCTCTGGCTACTGTTTGAGTGATGTCACATTTAATTTTATAAGAGCCTCCAGTGATATTCACTGAGAAGGGAATCAAATTCACAAAGATAAATTATTTATTAAAAATATAATAATGATAAGGATGATAATAATAATAATAATAATAATAATAATAATAATAATAATAATAATAATAATAATAATAATAATAATAATAATAATAATAATAATAATAATAATAATAATAATAATAATAATAATAATAATAATAATAATAATAATAATAATAATAATAATAATAATAATAATAAACAAAATAATAATAATAATAACAATAATAATAATAATAATAATAATAATAATAATAAAATTATAATCTAATAATTATTTCAATTATTCATTATAAATTATTAGATTTATTAATTTTAATAAATGTGATTCTTTTAAAATAACCTGAATTGTTTTTCGGAATGAATTGTGGATTTTCTTGTGTAAATAAGAAGGCAAACAGAGTTTATCAACTGATTCCTGACGAAACTTTAGACTGTTTCGGATAATGTGACAACATCTTTGAGTCAATGAAGAAAAGCTGCTACTGACACGAAAAGTATGTACACAAATGCTGGCTGATACGAACAGTCTTGTGTCTTCATGACCCCATGTAACACTCATAATTGGTTTATTCTGAAACAAATCATCGTAAGCGTTATTAGCAAGAAGAATTTATTAAACTTTCCTGGAAAGTTTACCAGAAAAGGAGTTTATATAAATAAAATAGCATTGCAGAAAATGCGTTTATTGTGGGGAAATATGAAATTATTATACAGTCAATGTCATTTAATATCAATCTTACAAACAACTATTTTATCAAATGATGTTTTATTAATCAAAATAACTTGAAAGCTGGCTAACAGTTTCAAGAAACTGGAATTAGTGCTTTCAATCCGAACTTTATAAACTTGAAAACTATATTTTTAACATGTTTAGCTGTTGAAATTTTTTCTACTCTAAAATTCATTTTATCTTTGAAAGTCAAACAAATTAAGGGAAATGTGATAGATCCCTACTCCAAATGTTTGTCTTTTATCCCAGTGACCTCCAACCCCAGTTGCCGGGCTTTGTATTTGCAAATTAATTAACCTTAATCAGATACCAAAGTCGGTCTTTTACAGTATTTAATGCATAACTTCCATTTTATGGAATTACTTTTCCAAATTAATTCTTTCCTTATTTTTTTTCAAGGGAATGCCCTTTACTGCTTTGAGTTTCAAATCACGGTTACAATTTAAGTCTTAGGGTAACTGATCTTTTTATAAGTTATCTCCTTACTTCAGTGTGAGTGAAATTTTGAAATGAAAACTTCAGTTTTGTTTACTTAATTACAGATAATACTTTATCTAGAGAAGAACCCCGCTGCTTACGAAAGGGAAACAAAGTACATATTATGTTATATTTTATATTCTGATGTTAAAAATTTCCTATGTTTGCAAATTTTGAAGTTCTTTGACAAGTTGCCTTAAGTCTGAATCAACAAGGCTTATCAAAGCTAAATTTCAAAATATTTCAACTAGGTCTTCATTGAAATTACCTTATAGTTAAAGGGTAGCTATGGTTTCACAAAACGCTTTCAATGCATAATATTAGGGAGTTTTGGTATTATTCCCCTTTTAAATTTCACAAAACAAAATTATCCTAAATTTGCTATATTCAATATTTTGAATAAATATTTTTATTTAAAAGAAATTATTTAGTTAGAAAACCACCTCAAGTAAAGGAGATCATACTCATAAATCAACCATCAAACTTAATAATTAAAACAAAAATTTTAAATTTATCATAAGATAATAATAAGGAATTTCTCACTAACCATGGATGGGACTGGGACAAAATAAATTATTTCTGCGGAAGTAGACAGAAGCTTAACTGAACATTGGCATTCTAGATTAGCACTGCGTACAAAACCGCCGACAGCAAGGATAGTTCCGGTACTATTCCAATTAATACACAACCGGGAAAGACCAGTTTGATGTTTGATAGGGTCCACGTCTTCCAAATGTCGTAGTAAATAAATATATCCACTGCTAAAGGCAACTGCTAGCAAAAAGTTTTCTTAATGAAAATTCAAATGAATAAATTTTTAAAATTTAATTAAAAAATTAAACAAATATATTTTTTCTGTGAGATAAAACAACAAAAAGATTAAAATCATTAATTCAATGAATAAAAGTTTTGCAAATTTGTTTATTTAAAATAATAACAAAGTAAAAATGATTTTCTTCAAAAATAGCTTTCTCGTATTCAAGTAAATATTTTAAGTAAATTTTTTTTTATTTTATAAAGAATTTAAACAAAGATTTTATTTGCATGAAAATTCATGTTTTAATTATATTAAATCGTGATTTTATATTCAGGCAATTGTCAAAGATCGTTGGAATGACTTAATTCAAGGAGAACGGATTTTTTATGAATGCTTAAATTTGAAAGTAGTGAAATTTTGACAAAAGATGCTTTGTGAGAGGATAGACCAAGTACTTCTATAATTCTTTGGAAAAGTGAAAAACTTTTACAATGCTGGTATAACTTTGCTGCAACTTCGGTTATTCCACGCAAAGGCGTTTGAAGAATACTATGGAAAATATGTCAGAAAAGTGTATCCACCTTTATTTAGCAAAGAACAATTACAAATGAAGGAATACATCGCAACTAATATTTTAAAAACATATTGAAACAATTCCGAAACTCTAAAGCCGTTAATTACAATTGAGTTTGGTATCACTTTATATTTCTTTAACATGCAAGTCTTTGGAAAAAAATAAAATAACAAACTAATAAGTTTCTCGGTTGCGTGAGGGCAAGATATATATATTTATATATAAATATATTCTTTCGGTTAGTACATTTGATTGTACTGGTTCTTTACTTTTCAACACACTTTTCATTCTCTTACTTACTCAAGCAAATATAAACTTTATCAATTCAAGAGAAAGGGAACATTTTGAAAAGGATTCATAAGTTTCGTTCCCATAGGATTTGGATATACTTATGACTACAGTAGCTAAGATAATATTAATGGTGAATTGATCAAAAATGTTACTCAAAGTGGTCCCTTGGTGAAAAACATAAGAATGGCGAAGGATGAAGATAAGGAGCAGATTCTTAAAATATACTTTATTAGTGCAAGGTAAATCAGTGTATCATTTAGTGGTCAAATAATTCGTAAAAAGACCCAACGCATCGCAGACCTTTAATGGCTGTAAAGATCGTTTCACAAAGAGGCATTCCATAGTATACAGATTTGTTCGGGGAAAACTATGAAGTGTTGATTTGGAAATTGCTGAACATTGGAAGCAATCAGAAATTACAATTTTTTTTTAATGTACTATCTTGAAAGACATTTACCTTAAAATCCAAAGCGTGTCATGGAGGATTGTCGAGTAAAAGTATGATCACTATTCTCTTGATTACGAGTTGCAGTGGTAGTAAGAAATGTCCCCGTTCGTAATTTGAAAAGTACAAAACCCTTGTGCTTCAAGGATTTCTTATTGTTACCAATAATGCACACCAAAACCAATAAATCATGGATAACCTCAACTTTGTTTGTAAAAACAACTCATGAGATTTGATGCTTTGGTGGAAACTGAAAAAGAAGGATTTAGTTATTCTTAGCCAGACCCCCACACGTCATCCTACAAACTTAGTACAGGGGAATATAAAATTAGCACTTTCATTTCCAGATATTGAACATTGTGAATAATCCGTTATTTCAAATATTACTAGCATTTAAGCCTGGTTTAAATGATATTAAGATGGAACGAAGTGGTGATCCTAAAGATTTTAATGCTTCTGTTTTAGATGTAATGCAGTAAAGCCATAAAACAAAGTTACAGAATTGACTTTAAAAAATAATTTCTGTAAACCTGGTGAAGAAGAAGTGTATGCTCATCCCATCAACGGAGTTCCTACAAAATATTTTATCATGAGACATTTTGAAGGCTTCAAAGTATATTTTACTAGTATTTGTAATTTATCGTCACAAACCTTTAATTTAAATTATAAAATTGAAAGAACTATACAATAAAAAGAAATAAACATGCAGCAATTTTTATTGATTAATAAATAAACAAATGTAAAATTTGTTTTACTCCTTAAGTTGTTAAAAATGAAACGTTGAAGTTTTGAAATTAAAAACGTTTGAAAAATTTTAAAAGTTAAAGAAATAAATATTAGAAATTTTTAAAATATTTTTGTTTTTCTTTTTAAAAAACTTTTAAAAGTTAATAGCCAAAACATTCTTAAAAGGCCCATTTTTACCGCCATTGCCTAGAGCAAAAAGGTGGTATCTATAGGGGTTCGACTGCTGTTGCCAAGGGCTAAGCCAGGAAAAATAAGCTGGTTAAAATTTCATTTTGTTATGATTTTTAGTGACTATTAATTAATCTTTTCATGCTATTCAAAAACTATTTAAATAAACTAATAAAATTTTCAATTAAATTAAATCGATTTGATTTGATTTTTGAGTAACAATAATAATTTTTAATAAAGTTTCATATTATAGATATAGGTCCTTCTATAGTATTATAGGGGGTATATATGTCCAAAACTCTAATTAACTAAAATAATGATTCTTTTAAAAAAACGATTCTAATAATTTTTTATGGGTGTATTCCTACAGTTAAACTTTTGGCTTGGGGTAAAACTGTATAAAGGTTGGGAAACGCTGGCTTAGAGTCATTTGCCCCTCCGTATCTACTCGCTACGCCAATGCCTATTTTAATAAGAGGCATCCACTTAGGATGTCAAATTAAACAGTTGTTTTTCTTATGATTTTCATTAGTTCTTAGTTTTTTCTGATTACGAAAAAGCGATTTAGTCCCTGAATTTGTCCATTTAATTTCATCATCATTTCAAACAAACAAATTATTTTGAAAATTAAGTTTAAATCAAATATATTGTTTTAATAAATTAATTTCTACAATAAAGAAAAACACTTTTGCAAATTTCTTTTTAACTTTATTTCATTCACGAAATATTTCAAAAATAAAACATTAATATTATTCTTGTTTCTAATTTAACAAAATAGACATATTGGTAAGATTGTTCGGTTAGGGAAATTAGACAGAAATGATTGAGAATTATTTTTTATGATTTTTTTTGCTTAGTACGCACCAAATGAGACAATTAAAGAATTTCTAAACGATCCGTGAAATGAAATTTATAATTCAATTTCGGTACTTTCTTGTTTACGGTTGAATGGCAGTCATAACAATTCTTCGATGATCCAAGTTTGACAAATCGAAAAAGCAAATATAAATTATTTGTAACACTTTCCAAAGAAATTTCAACATGTAATCCAACAGCTGTCGCACTAAAATTCATTTTTACAATTTCTTCTAATTTTCACACATTAAAACAACCTGAATAGGCCAAAGCATTTGAAACAAAACCGTTATACATTATGAGACAAAATGTAAGTAATATTCTATATTTTAGGATAGTTTATGTGGCTTGCTACGAATAATGGTTTTTCGGAAGAGCATGTCATTTTACCATTATAAATGTTTTGACACTAACACTAATTTTCTTTTAATCATTTTTTGTCCTATGGCATTTTAGATCTAAAAAATTTTTAAATAATTTTTATTAACAAGGATAATATTTAGAAAATG
This sequence comes from Schmidtea mediterranea, assembly GCA_022537955.1. Lineage (NCBI taxonomy): Eukaryota > Metazoa > Platyhelminthes > Tricladida > Dugesiidae > Schmidtea > Schmidtea mediterranea. The sequence continues at coordinate 86,091,109 of CM039679.1, forward strand.
AGTGCTATTTTACTTTATTTTTCATTTTTGTTTAATTGTATTTTTTTTAATGTTTTGTTTAAAATTTAAACTGCAATTTATTTTACTCAAAAATAAAATCAGAGAAATATTTAAAAATGAAACAATATGTTTGAAATAAACATCAAAAGGATTTATAAAAATAAATAAATAAATGATTGGAAGCAAAAAGAAATTGCCTAGAGGAGACCGAATTGCATAAAAATAATTATACTTTATTCGGTAATATTAACGAATATGCAAATAATGAACCAATAATTTCATAGTGAAATAAAAATTATATCTTTATGTTTCTAGGGCCTCAGTGGTACAAAGACTGAATTCCAGAGATGAAATATTTCTGCTTCTAGTTTCCTAAAATGCTCCTTATTTTATTAAAAAAAAGTCCTAAAAATATACGAATTATTAACTATTAACTCGCCTCATTCTGTCATTATTGATAATTCAAAGTTTAATTAATAAAATGCCTTTCAAAAGTTTAATAAAAAATTAATAATTAAAAAAAATTGTTTAAACATCAAATTTCGATATTTCCTTTGTCTTTGATCAACTCATTTATTCGCTAAATTTCCCTGATAGCTATCAGTCAACATTTTATCAACCATGCTTCATAAAAAGTTTAATTGAGAAAAATTTTTGATAATTAAATAAATTTTCAATTATATTTCATTTGCAAATCAAATTATCTAAAATATTATTAATACAATTTAAAATAATTTCAAAATTTTAATAATAATAATTATATTATTATTACTATTATTATTATTATTATTATTATTATTATTATTATTATTATTATTATTATTATTATTATTATTATTATTATTATTATTATTATTAGAAACAGATTTTTTATGGTTTTCGAATGGCTAAATCATTAAAATAATTTTTAAAGGTATATACAATTCAATTTTTAATTACAGACTAGATTCGAGCTTATTTGTCTTTCATCAGAACCATGTAAGAAACTCCGCCCATCCGAAATTGTATCCATCAACTTTGTGACCAGATGCCAGATTCTAACCACAATGTCGCCATGCCGCATCAAATATCAAAATTGTTTGTATCGCTCTTATCAAATGTAATATAACATTTAAAAATTTTCAAACTAGGAATATTAGAAACTCATATCATTCATGTGTCATCAAATAAGTGTAAACAATTAACTCTTTTGGCACTATAAGCGAGTTAACTCGCTCTGCGTTTCCGTGAGCATCAGACCTGTCATACAAAATGAGCGCGTAAACGAGTTTGACTTTTTACTCATTTTACTAGCTAATATCGAGTCTTTTAAGTTATATAAAATATTTAACACAGAAAATTCTTGACCTCTAGTACAGCGGTTTTCAACCTTTATTTTCATTGTATCACCAGGTAAGAAATATAAATGTCGGCGTACCACCAGCAAAAGTCAAATCAAAAACAACATAATTTATAATTATAATACCACTTTTGATTATTACTGACTTGAATCTTAGACTTATAATTATTAGACAGTTAGTAACTGTTAGTGGACATTACTCATTTAAAACAACAAGACGCATGATGGATGATTATAATCTTTGAAATTAATATGGTAAAAATGTTAATTTTTAAGTTATAAATTTATAAATAATTTATATATTTTTTCGCGTACCACTTAGCGACATCTGGCGTACCACTGGTTGAAAACCGCTGCTCTAGTACACGGCTGTATTAATAATTTGTGGCGTTTAAACGGCAGTAAGTGCTCAGATATTCTAATGGTTGAAAAAAACTTCAGTTGGTGTTTTGCAGATTTCAAACATTTTAGCGCGTGGTCAATAAAAGGTTTGAGAACCACCAAACTAATCTTTGGTTAAAGTTTTACTTTTTGATAATCTTCAATGAATAGGCTTTCGTAATAAAATGTTAGATGATGTCACTTTATATTACATGTTGTACATTTTAAAAATCTGTGTTTTCAATGAACAATAAAAAATATTCAAAGGTTTTCTTTAAATAATTTTGATTTCCCATTTTCTTGAGTATTAACTAAGTCGGGATGCGGGACTGGAGGCTTAGGGGTGGCAAAGAAGATTTTTATTAAAATATGTATATTTGTTTTCTTTTCCGTGTGCTAAAATAATTTTCTAGGTAATTTTTCTGGTTTCTAATATTCGATAGTTGATTATATATATAAAAATAACACTCTGCCTTGTGCATAAAACGAAGTTACATTTACTCGTCCGGGTAAAATGCTATTTGCTTAATTTTATCTTTATTTATACGCTGTTTTCAGTAAACAGTTTGTACTCTATGCTTTAACAAATACATTTCCGGCTTGAAATCTAGCAATATTATTAATTTTTTTAGGTTTTCCATAACTCTGTAAAAAAATATTAAAAAACTAAATCGAATTTAAAAATAAATTTTGTTTTTTTACCTATTGGTTTTGATATATGATTATGTGAATACGTGCAAAATAAATGGATAAAAAGGGGAAAGTTAATTTTTTTTTAAACTTCAGATGACAGTTTTTATAAGTTCATTGGGTCCAAAGATGTGCAACGTGCAATGACTACGATTGTTTTGAATATTTTTAATTATTTTGAGTATGTTAAATTGTGGTAAATTGATGTTTCAGTATTGTTGTAAAAACATTTTTAAATTTTAATATTATTAAAATAATTTAATTTAATTTATAAAATATTGCATTAATTTTAAAATTTTATTATAATATAGATAAAAATTATTAAAAAGTATTTAAATATTTATTAAAGAATTTATTTATTATAATATTTAATTAATATAAAAAAAAATTTGTTTATATTATATACATTAATTCATAATATTTTTAGTTAGTTTTTTGGGGCTGAAGATGACACTTCAACTGTCGAAATATGTCGTACGAATAGTGTTTTATTGGTGTTTTCTTACAATAAAAATAATAATAATAGTAATAATAATAATAATAATAATAATAATAATAATAATAATAGTAAAATAAATATTATTTTAAATAATTAATTATTTTTCAATTGCATTTTCTAAAAAAGATATTACACTAAAATAAACCGCGTAACGACATTATGTAGAACATCACACATTTGTCCTTCACAATTTTCTATAATTTTTCATAGTTGTTAGCGTTTATGAAATAAATTTTACAGAAGTTAGATCTGAGCCACTATCAGGTATTGCTCACCTTTCTCCATAAATATAAACCACTTCAAAAACTATTCAATGTACACATGTATAAAACCTAAAGGGCAAAAAGGGACAAAATAGAAAATTAGTACTTTTTATATTAGTAAATGCTATGTATTTTTGTTGAGAATTGTTTGGCAAATAGAACTATATAAAATGTTGTTTGGAAAATAATCTTGGTTATTAAAATTGAAAATATAGAAAATTAAGATGTTTTTATCATGTTGTGGGGCACATGTTTGAGAGTAAAATAATGTATAGACAGTTAAAATTTGTAGAGTAGAAAATTTGGAAATTACAAAAAATTCGAGTGACCAACGCGAATTACCAAGGGTTTGATCATTTTTAAATTAAAAAATAATGTTGAACATTTTTTCACTTGATTGCACAATTTTGCACTCAATTATTAATATACGTAAATGTCAATAGTGTGATGCAGCAATTTTCAAGTTTTGACTTGCATTTAGCATTTAAAGTCAGTATTTTAAACTTTCTGCCCCAAAAAAAACTCATAGAAAAGAATAGAACAAGAAGGGTGCACGATAACTGATAATAGACCATTGCGTGTACATTTACTTACTCTATTTAATATTATATATTAATTTTTTTAACTCAAAACAATTATTCTACCTAAAAAATATTTTTCTATTTTCTATTTTAAAAATAATATATATTTTTAAAACATTGTTATATGTAGATTTTTTAAGTTTAACTCAAATGTACTGTTTTAATATATTAATTTCTACAGTTAAGAAAAACATTATTGCAAATTTCTTTTTAACTTTATTTCATCAAAAATTCACGAAATATTTCAAAAATAAAACATTAATAAAAAAATATAAATAATACTGAAATTCTTACCAGAATTATCAAATAGTTGATTCTCCAAATCAGAACTACACGCAGAATCATTCAGTGGAATCTAAATTTTTGGGAAATTTAACAGACATTAAAAATAATCAAATATAAAAAAAAGATATAAATAAATATAAATGAAAATGAAAACGAAAAATTTTATTCTAATTTTATGCAAGCAAAGAATTAAAGGATTAAACCGATCCCAATTGCAGTTTTGGAAAATAAAATTTATACATAAATCATGGAAGGTAAAATGTTGACGAAAATTTAACTCATGAAAATTAATCATTTCGATTAATCTTTCCGGCGTCACACGAAATAATTTTGAAATTACGCCATCTTTGGTAAAAAATGAATTTCTAACATAAAATTCGAAATTTAAAAACTAAAAGAAAATGAAAGCCAACTTACGAAGGTTTAATCGCATTTCGGTAGTGCAAATTCAATAAGAAATTTTGTTGGGGGTGTAAAATTTGTTGAGAAATAAGATTTAAATCCACGGGAAATTAATTTTTCAATAATTATAATGCAAAATTTAACAAAATTCTAAAATTAATTTAAAAAATATTTATTATTAAAAATCAATATTTCTCGAAAGAAACAGGCAAGCATTGGCCATTGTAGGAATACAACAATAAAATCCAAAATATATTTCAAACAAAACACAAGCAGATTTTGGTTGATACGATTCATGATCGACTTTATATAGTGTTTCTCATTCAATCGGAATTTTTGAGTAATTGTGATGGAATATGAGGCTGGTTTGGCTGTTTTGAATTTAGCAATAATGTTGATTACTGTGATGAATGTATTGATGGATTTGAGTTGTATAATAACATTTATAGATCCCAAATACTTATAAGTCATTTATAGGCTCTTGAATTGTGTCAGTTTTCGCTGTTGTTCTGCCTCGATAATATTTCATGTGAATCAATCGATTTATTAGAAACTTCTCGGAAGATAGAATGGGAATTTGAATGGCTAGATTTGAATGTCCTGAAACTAGTATAAAACAAAGAAGCAATTTCCACGATTGAATTTTGAAGTGAAAAATTATCAATGAATCTTTGATGACCTTTAAGAGTTGTTGGAACATTTTTAAATTAAGAAAGGTGGCGATAATGTTAAAAAATTATAATATTCAAACAAAAAAAAATTGTTATTTTTAATAAGGCATATGTAATTTAATTAAAATTTTATAAAATTAATTAAAAATTATATGTTGCAGGCACTACAGCTAATGATAAGAAAAGTACGACTTTGATAGTTTTAAATATATGGTTGGCTAGATGTATGTCACGATGAATGTTTTAATAATTATACAATTTTTCACGAACGTTTTTCTGTATTTAAATTTTTTAAGTACAGGTATCCTACAACATTTTCACTGTAACACGATGTAAGACACTTCTGGGACACGATTTTTATTTTTTTTAGAAATTTATATTATTGACATAATATGCAATTCGGGGAATACTCAGATTTTATTATTTCAATAATGAAAGTCTTATTTATATTTTGTCATTTTGTAAAGACCATAGCAAGTCTTCAAACCATATTTTTTGTGAAATAGAAAAAACATATTTTGTAGACTTGTGAAATAGTAAACAAAAATATTTAAATACTTTTTATTTACAAAATAATGATTTTATTAATTTTTTCAGGTAATATTATACAGTAAGACTATTTTTTGAAAAATAATTTTTAGGCCTAAAAACAATTTCTGGTGTGAATTAATAACAACTTGGAGGAGAAATTTTATTTCTTTAGTAATAAAAATACAAATTTTAGATCGGTTGTTAAAAGGGAGAAAAAGCATAACACATTGCAAAAACCCTAAATTTAGATTAGGCGACATAATGAGTCCGTACAATTAAGAAAAAAGAAAAGGAAATTGATGTGCTGTTGCTGCAGGATCTTCTGAATCCTCAAAGTATTCATCTCGTCTTAGTGTGCCAATAATTGAAAAAATGAAGAAAGCACTTAGAATTTCGATTGATGATAACTGTCAGAAAAGGATTCCGTTGGATAGTAATATAATTAGGCAAAAAGCTCTAAAAATCTATAACTATCTTTAACAAAATCGAGAATCTTACGTGAACCCAGAGATTCTAGCCAGTAATTGCTGGCTTGAGAAATTCAAAAAGCGGTTTTTACTTCACAATATAAAAATTCAAGCTGAAGTTGCATCAGCAGATCATAAAGCTGCCATATCATATCCAGAAAAATTAAAAAAAAATAATTGAAGAGCAAGGATACACATCGAGACAAGTTTTCAGTGATGATGAAACTGACCTTTGGTGGAAAAAAATGTTCAATAGGACATTTATATCCAGAAATGAAAAACCTGCACCCGAATTTAAGATATTTTAGGTATCAAAAGATCGTGTAACGTCACTTTTATGCAGTATTGCCTCGGGGGATTATATGACAAAGCCCATGCTAATTTATAGGTCTTTGAATCCCCGTGCACTTAAAGACATAAATAAAAACGCTTCGAAAGCAAATTCAAAAGCTTGGATAACTGCAGGTTTATTTAGAAATTGATTTTTAAATTGTTTTGTTCCATAGAAATAAAACTTATTTAAAACTAGTAGATAATGCGCCAGGTCACCTTCAAGATTTGAGTCGTACTAACATAAAAATAGTGTTTCTACCGCCTAATACCCCTTCATTGCTCCAGCCATTGGATCAAGGTATTATTTATATAAATTTTGTTTGCAACGTTACCATTCATTTTATACCAGCTTCTAGTCTCCTATAGCACGGTTTTACATAACACGTCATATTATAGGAACCTATCTATAGGAGGAATACCTGAATCAGATATTTTCTGATTTTTGAAAGGTTCTGAAACATGATTCAAGATGTTTATTCCATATAAATTATTTACCCTATCACATGATACTCTGAAACCATTACTTCTAAAGTCGAGTATTTGGTACATATAATTCTATATATAACACTGTAAAGTAATTGTTATAAAATATTTTATTGATGACTCTGTTGGCGAATAGGGTTGGTTTTTTATTTATTTTTTCTAGGGTTTTTGTGTATCTACACCCCTAAACGCCAGCAAGATTATTATTCTATCCCTCCTATGTACCCATGGTGAGTGCCATGTTGGTACTGTACATAGAGGTTGAAAATTCATGAACAGGTGAGCTCCATTTCTAGAACTACTCCTCATGATATTTTCACTTTCGGGTTCTGGACTGCCGATGGAAGGTCTTACGTCTTTCTCTTTCTATATCCTGGTCCTTACTCGTCTATTCCCACAATTTCCATGCTTATTTATCATCTTTACGCGTTATTTATAAAAATATCTTTCAAAAATTTGGGCAGCGTTCCTCCCTTATTTTTCGGCAAATTTCTTATTTCATTTATTCAATCATGGAATCGACTCCATTTTTCCTAATTTACTTTTATCTTTCCCTATATTAGAATTTTGATCAACAATTCCTTAATTCCCGGTACGTTTCCCATGATTTTAAGTAATTATAACCCTCTGCGATCACTGCAATAAACATTCCTCTCTTCTGTCAGATTAGATCATTCAACTTTTGGAAAACTACTTTCAAATTTACATTCTTAACCTATCCTATCTTTCCTATTGGATTTTCTGATTTATTTTCTAACAAAGTTTTAAATTTTCCCTACAAAACTTTATTCCCGCTTAACTAAAGTCGCACTTCCCGAATTTTATTCCGACTCGTTCCGGCCACATATTTCAGAAGCCGCCCCGAGTATACAACGGCGCCCTGCGTAGCGGTCCTGTGCATTATCACCAGAGCCGACTGCGGACTGCCGAGGGATCCACGAGGCATGACCCGCGAGCCCAACTAAGGGTTTTCACCCACTAGTTAGCCCGAGATCCGTCCATGGACCATCTATTGAAATACTTATTATAAATAAGATTTTAGGGGATTTGTCAGTGGCACCAAAAGATTCCACGACCATCCAGAATAAAATCAAAGTAACAAGACTTCGAAATATATATTTATACAAAAAATAACAGTACTTACAATCCACAATCATGCAACCAGATTTGAAAAATTGGCATAAATTGGCATAAACACTTTGTCTAAAAATGACTCACGGTTCGTCTAAGAAAGTCTAAAAATTTTTCTATTAGTCACCTGACTGAAAAAAATGTCTAAGACAGTCTAAAATTTTTGTCTGAAATTATGAAAATGACTGCCGTATATATAGTATTTTTGTGCCTGTGTGCGACCAATGGGCGATTTTTCGCCATTTTTAGGGTTTTTTAATTATTTTATTAATTTCAAAATATTTTTGTAATTTTTTATATATTTTTCTTTATTTTTTGATATATTAATATTTATTGTTGGATTTTGTTTTTATTATTATTTTCTTAAAATATTATTTTTAAACCCTAATATTTTGTTTTCTGGTCGCCTCTTCTGCCTGTGTTTTTTTCTAAACCTTATTTTGCAAGGTTTTGGCAGTTTATTTTATTTTTCGTATGTTTCTTTTTGCATCTGTAGGCATTTTTCCGAATTTTAATTAATTATTTGTTTTATTTAATTTTGTTATATTTTTAATTTGTTTTAATTAATATGTTTTATTTTATTTTTGGTTTCTTCTTGCGGTGAGTGCTTATGTTACGGCAGCCATATTGACAATTTCAAAACTACATTAATCATTTTGTTCTAACTTATACAATTTTCACTTTTTTGTTTAAATTGGTTTTGTAATTTTTGTTTTAATTTTGGCTCTAAGCCCAACAAACCACTCCCGGGGCCGTTTAAATTGCGCCCCGCAATTTCTCATCAACACATTCTCATTCCATTAACAATACTTTTATACAACACAAGAAAAGGTTATACAGATGAAATGTCAATTTACAAGGTATAAGCAGACATCACTTAAGGTGATGGGATGTTTATACATAAATCAATACTGTTAGTAAGTTTTTATTTATACACACAAGATGAAGTTCGTTAGAACCAGTCGAATCGCGTTGTGCTTAGTGTCTGTGACTTGGGTCTGGAACGTTGTCTTGGTTGATTGGTTTAGGTTGAGATTCGATGAGCTGGAGTTGATTGATTGTTGCAGAGTTATTTTGATATTGAGGATTTGGGTTGGTAGGCTTTACGAAGCGAATTGTTTGATTGTTTCGATTTCTTCTTCTTGGGTGTTGATTGATTTGGGATCTTCTGTAAGATTTCGCGATCTGGGTGAGATTACTGCGATTGGAATTGATCGATTATTATTGAGTTATTTTGGTATTGCGGATTCGGGTTGATGGGTTTTTTCGAAACGAATAGTTTGATTGTTTTGTTCTCTTCTTCTCCGATGTCGATTAATTTGAGATTTCGATAGGATTTCGCGGTCTGGATGATTTTGCAGATTATTGCAAGGATGAGGACAACGATTTAGACGATTCCATAACAGAGTATGGTAATTTCGAATTATTTGGTTTCGGATTTTCAGGGGTTGGGTGAGATGGCGGTATTGATATTTGCGAGAGGGCGTTTTCGAGAAGATAGAGTTGGTTCATTTTCTGATAGGTGTGGATTGGGGTTTTTTCATAAGGATTTTCGGAGAAGATATTCTTGGATTCGGATGAGTTTTGACTTGATTGTTTGGATTGAATAGAGGGCTTCTTGGATTTTCTAAAGGTTCGAATTTGATTTGTTCACGAGGGTGAAGAGTAGGAGTAAGGTGATTTTTGACCGCAGGTTCCTTTTCTTCTAATTACAGATTTTTCATTTTTGTTTATTCACATTTGTACAATTTTCGTTTTTCGCATTATTTTATTCTGGATTGGTCTCGTCTCGATTATTTGGGGTTGGGTTATTCATCCGCATTAACTCCGCTCTCATTAATCGATTTGTCATTTCAAGTATCGTGGTAATATACTTTTCCTTTTCTTCCAATATTATTCTCAACTCTCTATTATTCTCGGTTAACACTCGTGCTTGTTCATTTAATTTTTGCATCTTGTTATTTTGCCTTATTGCATATTTTTCGAGTCCTTGATAAGCTCGGTTCAATTTTGTTGTTCATTCTCTGATACTTTCTTTGAATTCGATTAGTTTCTGTTCTTCCATTACATATTTTGCCCATTTAGCTACTAATTCGTCGTTTTTTTTTTTTTTTTTTTTTTTTTTGATTCGTCCACTTTTTCTTCCAATCCTTTACTCACTTCCATTTGTTGTTTGAGTAATTCGTTTTCCTCTTCTACATTTTTTTTATTTCGTTTATTCAGAATGAGACATTCTTCTTTTAACGTTTTAATCAATTTTCTAGACTGAACCACTGCTTCATAATACTGTCTATTTCCCGGGGTTGGTGTTCCATTGAAATTCTCATCTTTTCTATCATCTCTTCTTGTTCGTTATTTTTTTTTTGTTCCCGCTGATTCCTCGATTTTACCTTCCATAGGTATCGAAAATTCGTTCTCTACTTCAATTTTGATGAGTTTGATATTTACAATTTCGTTGATAAAGGTCTCGCCGGACTCTACTTCTATGGTTGTTGGTTCTATCTGACTATTCATATTTCTACCATTTTTATGTTCATGATTTTTGTTATTTTTATTATCGTTTTGATTTTCTGGTTTTTATGAATTTTTCTGGTTTTTATATATTTTTTGATTATATATATATATATATTTTTTTTTTTCGTTTTCATTTTTCTCGCGATTCTTGTGTAGTAGCCATTTCTCCATCCAACATATAAGATAGTTAGTTTACTTCTTCTATGAGATCCTCTACTTCCTTTTCTAGCATAGTAGTATTTTCATGGGCCTTGAGGTTTTCGACATCACTTTACAAGTTTCTCACTTTCGTCTCAAGTGCCTCGTTCCTATTTTTCCATTGTGCATTTTGCCTTTTTCTCACTTTCTCAATTTGTCTCTTTTCTCACACATGTCCTTATATCCTACCACATCTCGTTTATCATGTTCTGAGCGCGACTGCTCTATTTCCACTCACAGTTGATTTTGTTCCTTTAATCTTGATAGTTTTCTAGATGTTCTTTGCGCCACTGTTATCTCGTTTTCTCGAATTGCTAAGATCGATTTTGAATCCTCTTCTCTCTATTCAGTTATCTTTAATTGCTCTTGCATCTCGTTGATAATCTTCCTCTGGTCTTCGAGTTGTTCCCACATTTTCCAATCATCCAGAGGTGTCTACCTTTGCGGAAATTCCTTCAGCTCTCTTGCGGTTTCCTGGTATTTTCTCTTCCAGGTTCTTGCTTGTTTCTTTAGCCCTTCTATGGCTCTTCCACTTTGTCCCGTTACTTTGGATCATTGAGTTATTTGTTCGATTAGCTCTCTTTTTGTGTTTACTAGTTCTTCTTTCACTCTTATTTGTATGTTTCTCACTTGCTCCACTTGGGTTTCGAGTTTCTCTCTCTTCTTATTTGCTTGTTTCTCTCGGTATTCGTAGTATGCAGCTTCCGCTACTTGTCCAAGGTGTTTGATTCTCATCGTTCCTAATTCGTCTATCTTTTTGATCAATCTTTCGCTTTACTCATATACTTCGTTTTCTAACTGCCCGTTGTTTTGGTTTTGTAATTCTGACATTACCTTATTACACTTTAATTTCATTTCTTGAGCTTTATTGAACTCTTTTATTTTGTTCAACTGGTTTACTTGTTCGTTCTTTTCTTTGGTTTTCTTTTCTCACCACTCGGCTTGCCATTTATAGTTTTCCGTTTCCGCTTTTTTGTACTGTTGACGTTTGTTGCAAATTGTACCTTTTCTTTGCTGCTCCGACATCGTTTTCCGTTTTACTTTCTATCATTTCCTTCATTTTCGCCATGTCTTTCTCGTGTATTTTTTGCAATTCGCTCTATCGTGAAGTTTAATTGTTTGATGGTTGTATATGTTCCTGGTTCGTTCTCTCAACTGTTTCATCATCACTTTATGTCTTCCCATCTCGGTTTTTATTCGATTTATTTTTTCGGTGGCATCGTTTTTAATCGATATTGCTCTATTCCCTCGTTGTTCATTAGTTCCATCATCATTACCGTCGGAGTATCAACTTGCACTTCAATTATCATTTGTTCAGTATTCATTTTCTACAATCAGTTTATTTTTCTTTTGCGGTGTTCATCGTTTTAATCTTACGCAGTACAGATTTTATAATATTTATGAGTCATATTTTTATATATGTATTTATAATCAATTTACATTCTCGGCGTACTCAATCTGATATCCCCCGGCTCCCGTCTTTCCCACCGATACTTTTACTAACAACTCGTTGTCTTTCACATAATTCCACATGGTTTCCTGCTTCATCATTTTGGGAGCTTCGGTGGCTATTGTAACAGTTCTTCTTTCAAAATTTTTGTTTTACATCTCATTTTTATCATTGGGCATTCTGTTCTCTTTCTGCTGCATCTTTCCCAATGCTATTTTAACTCTACTTCTTCTATTACCCAAATTGACTTGAACATATTCGTCTGAATTTACCCCCGACCTTTTCCTCCTCTATATTCACATGTTTTTGTTGTATATGTT